>BSBK01001614.1:600000-912500 GCA_027943335.1 Chamaecyparis obtusa | reverse complement strand
TATCCCTAATAAGGGCATTTTCCCTCCTTTTGATACTTTTGATCCCCTTTGTATTTGGAAATGAATGGAGACTTTCTTACCAGTTCTTTCCTCTAGGAGCCTTTGAACCAACTATTTATTAATAAAAATTATTAGTGGCTTGCCACTTTCACAAAAAAAAAATATTTTCATCATTGTTTTTTTTTACCTAGAGACAAATTTCTATATTGAATTTTTAAATACAAATTAATGACCAAAATGAGATATTCGATGATGCCAAGGTGCCTCTGCACCACTAAGAGAGTACATCATGAGTAATTTTGGGGTATAATTCACATCTCTTTCAGTTCTACACTAAGTAATTGTCGAAAGATCTATAGGTTACCAACACAAGGTTCTTAGTCATAATTCGGGGGACTTACACATATACATTGGGAGTGAGACACTTAAATCTCTATCCAACCCTACTTGGGGCCCTTACATCGACCAGTCAAATTGGCACTCTTGGCGTAGGATCATAAGTTAACTCCAACTTTTTCCTTTACCATGTATATAATGAGTTGAAGGAAAATTTTCTTAAGGTCAAACCCTAGGGGAATGAAATCCCTAGACATGACTCCTATTGAAAATAAAAATGGATAACATTTAATATATTACACAAGCATGCCATATAAATCAAAGGAATGTTCATTTAACTGCTAGGAGATGAAATATGATTGAATCCAAAATATTGATGGTATTTTAAAATAAAAAATCCATATTAAAACCCTACAAAAAATTCATTAGTAGTTTGAAATGAGAATCTTTTTTCCCCAATCACCAAATGAATCTATATAGACTATCAGTATCATAAAATCCTCCTATTCTAGAAAGAACAAAGAATTAAAAAGTTGAAAGAAATTTAAGAGAAAATTTGTAATTGTTTACTAGACAGATGTGTCATGGATAGGAAATTGTGATGCAATCTAAAATAAATGTGTTACAAAGTCCATTTAGATGAGATAAAATTTTAAACAATTGTACACTACAAATTGAAACAAATGCATTCAACATTTAAGAAAATATATGCAATATTAGAAAAATTGTGTTCCTTAAATTGATGAAAGAGAAAAACAAGAATTGATGACAATATCTAGTCCTTTTAATAAGCTTAATTAGATCTAGATATGTTCATTTCTATCCAATTTAAGACAAGATGAAATATGTTGGGTTAATCTAACCATCTGATTAGTCTATATGAAGGATTTGTTGTTGTTCATTAACCCATTAGATCATATGAAAGATTTGCAAATTTGTTCAAATAGTGAAATCACTAATCTATTGCATATGAAAATAGAATCATAGTAAAAACCCTATAGGAAAATCAAATTATCAGATAACAAGAATGCTGAAAATGAGATAATTGTACTACTTATTCTTGCAAATGCACTGAAAAATTAATACAATTACACTAGTTATTCTTACAAACTCATTGATTATAGGGAAATTTTGACCCTACTTCATGTAGACAACAAACATAAAATTTTCAATAGTTAGAGTGGTTTACATTAGGTTCACAAAATGTATAAAATAGGAAATTAGAAGGGAAATAGACATGAAACATGAAGACCATCACAAAAGTCAAATTTCATACAAATAGACCTAGTCTATGCAATAGAGAAATGAAATGGAAATGTAAATAATAAATGAGAAAACACAAACCAAACACTCTATTTGTCAAGCCTCCATTGTTCTTCTTACTTCTACTATGATGTTGCTCTCATAAATTTAATGCATAAACATAATTGAAAGCTATTGATAATGAAATAATATTGACATGAGAAGACTCAAAGATTTATGGGTAAAGAAATGAGGAAATTCAGTGATAACTTCTAGGTATTTTTAGGTTGAATTAATGAAAAAGATCAATTTGAACCTTGAGATAATTGACACTCATGATCGCATGAGACTAAAGTGAGGACACATGGGAAAGTGATATCATTAAGTGGAGGAGAAAAGATAAACTAAGAAGAGTTAAGCAGGGGAAATTAGTAAGTGAGAGTGGGAGTAGAGAAGTAATGGAAAAAAAATATAGTTAAGTGGAGAGAATTAATAAATAAAATTTATTACTTCCTCCATGTGTTAGAAATTAGTTAATTAAATAAATTGAGTTTGTTTAATTATGACGTGGGATGGAAGGAGATAAATAAATAAAAATATTTATTTATCCTATGAAAAAAAATTAAGACAAGGGACTCAAATAATTAAAATAATTATTTGACCCTAGGGACAAATTAGGGCAATCAATTGCCAAGGCAAGAGAGACTAACTAATTGAAAAAATAATTTAATCAAAAAGGTGAAAATATTGACATAGGTTGAATCGACCAAGAATGATTGAATCAAAGAACATAATTACTTAGTAATTAAATAATTTAAAATTATACAATTAAAGGAAGAAATACACAACATCAAATAAATAATAATGATTAATAGCAAGATGCATAGGAAATGTTAATAAAAAAATGTCATCATGGGCGGTAATTGATTTTTAGTGTCTACAAGAATAATTTTTCCCATAGAGTCAAACTTTAGTAATTTTTTGAAATTGATTATAAAATCACAAGGAATCAAATTGTAACTTTTAATTTTCTATTTTGTAATATTTTATAAAAGGGTTGTTGACATTCTTGGTTTCCCTCTCGATGAACTGCCTTCTACTTATTTAGGAGTCCCTTTCTTTGTAGGCTCGAATAAAACACTTTACTGGCAGTCAGTTGTCAATCATATTAAGTCCAGGGTTCAAGCTTGGAAAGCAAGGTGGATTTCATTATCTGGGAGAATTCTGCTAATTAAAACTGTTTTATCAGCAATTCCCAATTATTATTTTTTAGTTCTTCAAGCTCCGAAATCAGTTATTACTCAGATTGATAAACTAATCAGGGACTTCCTTTGGACTACCAATATGTCAGGAGAGAGGAAAATCCCACTTGTGTCACTCTCAGACATGGCCTCTTCTTTATCAACTGGTGGAGTGGGCCTTCATAATTTGTCATCTTATAATCTAGCTTTTGGTGGAAAATTGGTTTGGAAATTGTTTTCCCAACCTGACATTAAATGGTGTCATTTGATGCAGGAGAAATATCTTGATAATTTAGATCCTTCTAGAGTACTTTCTGTTCTTGACCCTTCGAAAGGTTCGACCATTTGGAATTTTATGATGAAAGCTAGACATGTTATTACATCTTCTATTTCATGGGAAGTCCACAATGGTGATTCGGTTAATTTTTGGCTTGACTCATGGAATGGCTTGTCACCTCTATGCACTCTCCAACCTTTCTTAAACATCTGGAAAGTGGCTTCTTCATATTGGGGTTTCAATTTTTCTAGCTATGTATCTGCAGTTTCTATTCATTCTGGTTTAGTCATATGGAATGACTTTTCCCTTCTGCCTATTTCCCCCCAGGAGGCCATTGTTGCAAATCAATTTCTCTCCTCCCAATCTATTTTCTTCTCTAGGTCTCCTAATCATCTATTTTGGGCCCCCAGATGGTAACTACTCGGTCAAGTTAGGTTATGAGATCATTCAGAATAGGCAAAATAATAGACCTAGGCAGAGATCTTTTATTTTTTGTTGGCATAAGTCAGTTTTACCTAAGGCTGGATGTTTTTCCTGGCTTTTTTTGAAGAATCATGCCCTTACAAGTGAAAGATTAGCTAAACTTAATATTACAAATGTTTTTCCTTGTGTTTTGTGTAATCAGGATCAAGAATCCTCCGATCACCTTTTTCTCAATTGCTCTTTTGCTCAAGAATGTTGGCTATTTGTTTTAAAAAAATTGGACTTCTCTATGCCTCTTCCGTTGTCTATTTGGGATCTCTTCCAATCCTGGCCATATTTGTTCCCTAACTCTATGTTTTCTTGTATCTAGATTTGTTCTCTATCTTTGGTCCTATGGTCCATCTGGTGGGAGAGAAATAAGCGGATTTTTTGAAATTCTCCATCCACCATTGATGTTGTCCTTAATAGATTTCATCACTCTATTGTTGAGGTTACTAATGCTTATACTCGTAAGTTCAAAGGTGATCGGGGATTTTCCTCTTGGGATAATATTATTGCCAAGGAATGATAGGGTTTAGTGTTTCTTTCTCTCCCTTTTTCCTTATGCCCTAAAGATAGAATACATCTTATATCTTCAGTCAAATGGTCCCCCCCTCAAAATGGCTTTATTAAACTTAACTTTGATGGCTCCTCTAAAGGAAATCCAGGTAAGTCAGGGATAGGTTTTGTTCTTCATGACTTCTTTGGTTTGGTTTTTTATCTTGAGGCTCGACCTTTCCCTTCAGGAACTAATAATCTGGCAGAAGCTCTTGCTCTATTATATGGTCTCTTTATTGTTAAGAAGTTGGATGTCAGATGCCTTCATGTTAAAGTTGACTCCTCAATAATTATTAATGCATTTGTTCAAAGAGTTTCTTTTTCAAGACACATCCACTATGTTTTGTCTCAGATTTGGTCCCTCCTAGATTCTTTCCCGGAGTGTTTTTTAACTCACACATTTAGAGAGGGAAATTTTTTAGCAGACTTGTTGGCTAACTTAGGTTCTGATGATTCTCACATCTTCTACCCTTCTTCCCCTGTAACACCGACCTCCCACCCCTCCATTTTTAATTTAATTCATATTGATTCTTCTTAATTTGGTTCATATTCCTATCTGAATGTTAAGGTTCTAGATCACGAATGAGATCTTTGGTTTATGAGTGTACAAGATCTACATTGATTCTTTTTCATGTGCCTTGTCACTTTGGGATTATTCTTTGTTGTCTCATATTATTTGCGACATTATGCTTTTTGTCAAGTTATTGGTTTAATTAAAGCTATGTTTGTGATTTAATAGCTTTCGCATGTGTAATATTTCCTGTCACCCCCTCTATTGGATCCTCTATTTATTACAAGTTGAGGTGAGGCAGCCTTTCCTTATGTTTGATTACTTTATGATGGGGCTCGCATGAGTTAGATTTTACATCACTGTATGGTTCCTACCAATTATTCATTTCCTTTATACTTTTAATAAAAGTTGGTACTTGTTTCATTCATGTCTTCAAATGGGGAAGTGTCTTTCATGATGGTTTTTGTGATGTTATAACTGATTTCAGCTCCATTTTTGTCGCTACAATCTCTTTCTTCCAGCCTAGCCTTTTTTCTTTGTTTTGATCTCATGGCAGTGAATAGATATGTTGATGAGTTTAGACCTTTGAATTTTCATGTCCGATTTTCAAGCTCTTCTCTGGAAGTGCCTTTCGAAGGTAATATTATAGATGAAGCCCTTTCTTCCATGTTTATTATTCACTGCTTGAAATGTGCTTGATGCATTCGGAGGATGATTGGCAATTCGGTACTGTCTCTGTGTTTTAAAAGGATTATATTTCCATCTCAAGTTGTTTCAGTCTTTTGTTCTAACAATTTGGATTTATCCCAGTCTTGGACTATGTTTTTGTCTATTGTGAATTGTTCTATTTTACCACATTTCCTCCAAGATAATGGGTTGCTTTTAGCAGTTCAGAGTTATAACTTCTGGTTAGAAGATGCTCACATCGGAGGTGTATTTTCATGTCATCTTCTTTTTAATTCTGACAAGTATATCATGTTGCTTGCTACTATTAAAGATTGTCTTTCCTCTTCCTCTATTATGCCTCTTGATCTTCTTCTCAATAGGACTCCTTTTGATGCAGGTCATAGAGGAAAGGTGTTTGCAAAAACATATGTTCTTCTCGGTTTAATGACACATGCTCGTGCCTCAAGTTTGGGTTTGGTTTCTCCTATGATGGGTGATAATTCACTTGACAGTAATTCAGTTTCCTTACCAGTTCTTGTTCATTCTTCAGTTCCATTGTCAGTTGGATCTTGTTCTTCCCTTGCTCGTGTTCTAGATTCACCTACCTCTACTTGTGCTTTGGTGTCACCTTGTGTATCTTTGGTTTTAGGAGATCCTCTTGTCTCTCAAGTTGATAGACTTTGGAGCTCTTTGTTCTTATCTTCACCCTCACATTTTGGTTGTGGTGGTTATGTTTCATGATATTTTTAAGATGCTTTACTGTATAGTTTTTTGTCTCCATACAAAAATTTGTGTAGGTTTACTTGGAGCGGCTTTTTCATCAAGTTTATAATGAATATGGGTTGACAACTACCCTCTTACTTCTTCAGCCTTCACCAACATATTTTGCTCTGCTTCAAATTTGCTCTCATAGGGGAATCCATCTCTATGTATATGTATTTTGGCACTATATCTTGTGCATCAAAATGTAATGGGTAATAGAGATTTTGAAATGTAATTCGGCCTCAAAATTGTTGTGGGTTTTTTTTTCAAGTGCACTCAGATTTGTCACGTAGAATATATTGTAATGTAGAGACATTCTACCATTTTGTACTAGGGGTCAATTTTGAATTTGTAATTAGGTCTCTTTTGACCTAGAGGCTTCGGGTAGTTTAGGAATTTTTTTGACATTCTGAAGCTCAATTTGTAAATGTATGGGTCATGAACGGAGTTTTCTTTCCAGTTCTTTCTCCAGGAGCCCTTTTGAACCAGTTATTATTAATATAAATATAAAATTTTGCCAAAAAATATATATATATTTTTGAAATTGTCTGAACAACTATGCTATAAATTATTTATTTAGGTTTACCCAATGTATAAAATTCAATTCAATCCATACTATTATTTTTTAGAGAGTTGAATTTATGTCCTTAATACATTTTGAGAGGGGGTTATAAGGCATAATTTAAGTTCCTTCTATCTTTTTTTATCTCTTTTTATTTGTTTCAAAATCTTGTGAACCTAAGACTATTGATCTCCTCACTAAAATGAGATTACTACAATAATATTAGGGACTTTGGAAAATGTTGAATGAAAAAGCACATAAATTCACTAAGGATATTAAAAAATATTCTTATAGGAATAAGATAGATGAGGCCATTCCGCCCATGGGATTATAATTTTCTAATATTTTATTGCTTCAAATTGTAGAGTGCACAAAACCTAAGCATGCATGAGATAAATTTGATGAACTATTTGGTAACATTAATTTGTTTCCTATCTTTCAATTAGAAGTCAAGTTTACATAACTCTCTCTAGATCATTTTTATTTTATTGATGACTTTATTATAAATATTGAATCACTTATTTCTAGTGTTTGGGGGTGTAGATTTTATTCCTTGTGATTCGAGGTGTGATTTTTATGCCTCTATTTGAGTGGACATGTTTTCTAAAGGGTTTGGTGTTGGTCTTTCCATTTCTCATTTGTAAGGCTCTACATGTCTTGTATGGTGGAGGTTCAAAAATGAAGATGGTTCCTTTCAAAGATGTTGTGGATGGGGAAGTGTCTTATCCATATAGGACTTATAATAATCATCTTGAGGTTAATAAGAATGGTTTTGAGGAAATTCTTCTCAGAATGGAGGTTTTTGTCCTCCAAGGGTGAATAGGTGTACGATAAGGAGCAAACACAAGCATGTGGTTGTGATTCAACCAAGGATGATAGATGAGGATGTTAATCATCTTTCTAATTATTATTTGATCTAAAAATTAATGGGGATTAGGGTGTCTCTTATCTTTATATAATTGTGGGCTTTCCATACTTGAAACCTGAATAGTGAGATGGAAGTGATGCTGACTACCAATAGCTACTTTTTAATGGGTTTTTTTAATTCATATTTGATAGAAATAAGACCTTTAAAGGGGTGAACTATTTATATAATCAATTGGGATTAATCATTAAGACATGGCATTCCAATTTTAACTCCATAGAGGAGCTATTGTGAGGAGTCTCAATCTAGGTGTGGCTTTCATGGTTCTTGCTGGAATTTTGGAGGCATGAGATTTTCCATTCGATGGTATTCATGCTTGCAAAAATAGTAGGTATATCACAAAAAACAATGGAGAAAAAGGTAATTACTTATACTTGTGTTTTCATTAAGATTTATTTGAGTATTCCTTTACCGGATTCTATGGAAATTTAGTAGGGTGTCACCTCTTGAATCCAACAACTAAATTATAAAACCCTTCTATTTTATTGTCATATTTTTCATGACTATAGACATTTGTAGAAGATGTGTCCTAAGTATAGAAATGTAGGGTCTGATTATAAGGATAAAATCATCCTCTACTTAAACAAGATAAAGATAAAGCTCATATAGGTGAAGATAAAGAAGGTTTTACTCTAGTCAAGCCCCAACACCATGATAAAGGTAAAAAAAGAACTCTAAGGGACAGGCAATTTGTTGAAGTGTTCAATATATTTCATAGCCTTGAAGAACTAGATCAATTTTATGCAACCTTGGAAATATTACTCTTAGTTCAAGAACATATGAGTTTGTAGCTAACAACTAGGGATGAGTAAAACATTCTTCCTAAAGGTCTTATAGTAGGACGACTAGTTTCCCATGTGGATATAGATATCAATGTTCCATCTTTAGATGAGTTGGAGATAGAAGGATGAAATAAGACAAGGGGTTATTTAGGTGGAGATCATTCTTGAGACTATTTTGTAGAAGGACCCTCAAGAGGTTGGAAAAGGAAAAGGTACCCCACTCACATAAGGGTTACATTACAAAAACCTTAAGAAGGGGCTCCTAAGGTGAGTAGAAAGAGAATATAGTTGAGTCTAGATTAGGGAAAACCATATGTTCACAATTCTCCCCATCTCAAAAAATGTTTTTTTCTCTCATGGAATGTAAGGGATATGAATAGAATCCATAGAAAAAGGTTGTTCATCTTTTGATTCATGGTCATTATATTGATAGTGTCTTCATCTAGGAGACTAAGATGTATATTGAGGGTATGTTGAGCTTGGATCCCAAGATATGGACTAGAAGTCAATGTCAATGTATTGGGACTCGAGGAAACTCTAGTGGTGTGGATTTACTTTGGAACCAACAAAATTTTGTTTCTATGTGGTGGGTTTCTCATAGATCCTCTCTATCTATGGTGGTCATTAACTTGGAATCAAGTTAAGTGAATCTTCTTACTAATGTGTATGCTCCAATTGATCTTTCTATGGAGTTTTTGATATGGTCCCACATTAGGATGGTTATATCACTCACTCCTTATCTTCCTTGAATTTTATTGGGGAATTCAATGCCCTTTTTAATATGCATGATAAAAGAAGAGGTGTTTCCAAGCTTAAACATTATTCTAAGGTCTTAAAAGACATAAGAAACTATAATATATTTTTCACTTGGAATAATAGGAGGTGGGGCCCTGATGTTATCTCTGAGAGGTAAGAATGGTTTATTGTGTCTAATTTCTAGATCAAATATAGTTTGAATACAATTTCAGAGATCCATGATTGGAAGGTCTCATATCATTAGCCAATCAAATTTTATTCTTCTCTCTTCATGACCTCCAAAAGTCCTTTCAAATTTCAATTCATGTGGCTTTGTGACTCTTATTTGCATATTTTTATAGTATACTAGTGTGTTATAAAAATGGAGTTTCAACCTTTCATTTACATATTTGAGAAAAAAAAATTCCTCAACTTTCCATAAAGCTTTGGATGTGCTATTTAAGTATGTTAGTAAAATTATATTGCAAGATCATGTCTCGATTTAAAGATATTAAAGTTTCCATTTTTTAAGTTGTCAAAGAAAATTTTATGAAGTAAATTTTGAAGGCCTTAGAGGTTACTAAATAGGCTAAATGTTTCTATAACTAGCATAGCCAACTATATCTTGATATAGAACATCACAATCTTTTCAAATTTATAAACAATTCATCAATTAGACACTTGGTTCAAAAGTTATGGCCTTTGATAGTTGGGTCTTTTGAAATAGGAAATATAAAAAGGTGTTGGACACATAAATGAGTTGTAAAAGGGAGTTACACATGTTGGTGTGTGTTTTGAAATATCATACATAATTTTTGATTGGATATAAGATGGGTGCCACTCTTTAATTACTTTATAGCCCATAGTTTTGTAATACTATTTGAAAGTTCAATATATTGGATCTCATATAAATTAGGTGCATGAGACAATAATATGTGTAAGAGTCTTATAGCTATTGATATACGTCTATTATAATAGCTATTGATATATGTCTTTATCTCTAGTTGGTGAAACTCCTATGATAATCTCACTCTACAAGTATATTTTAATCTATTGTTGATTTTTGAATAATATATAGGTTGGATTTTGGAGTGTGGGGTTTTTCTCCCAAAAGGGTTTCCCTCACGTAAATATGTGCTATGGTATGCATGCTATTTATGTTAAGTTTTTGTAACTATTGTAAAGATATGAGAATTTTTTTACATAACCCTCCTCTCAAGGTTAGTTTAGAAATTTGTTCAACTACCTTAATTTTCTTATAAGTGGTATCAAAGTCTCATCAACTTTGGTTTCAAGTGTGGATTATTGGATTCTTTGAATTAATATATTTTTTAGTAGGAGCTTGCATAGAAGACACTTTGTGATCTTCTTTCAAGTATTTTTAGATGGCTAGTTCCTCAAGGAGAATAGAGTTGGAGATATTTTCTAGAAATAATTTTGAAATGTGGAAGTTGAAGATGGAGGATCTATTAGGATATTGTCGACGAGAATGTCATGATACCTAAATATCTGATTAAGGATGCTAAATATGATGTTGTGGAATATAAAGCCAAGTGTCTAATTAGATTGTATCTAATAAACTTTTTTCTAATCAATGTCCATAAAGAGACATCTACAAGTAAACTATGGAAGAATCTTGGTGAGATGTATCAAGACAATTCATTGGTGAATAATATTTTCAAGTGAAGAATATATTATATTCCTTGATAATGAAAGAGGGTGGATAAAATACTAGCCACCTGGAAGCATTAAATATATTGGTGGATCAATTGGCATCTATTGGTGTCAAGATGGATGAGCATGAGACATGTCAAATCTTTCTTTATTTTTTGCCCGATTCATGGGATTCTTTTGTTAGGGCCATTGGAAGTCCTTTTTTTAATTTTGAAGATTGAAATTTTGGTGGTTTCTTTTCTTTCTAAAAATATGAAGAGGAAGGTATCCATGAATTTCAAGGAGGCCCTAATTGTTCATGGATGACCTAAGAAAAGAGCAATAAGAATGAGAAGTGTAATGAGTCCAAATCCAAGGGGAGATCCAAATCTCATGGAAATTCTAAAGTTATTTTCTAGAATTATAGTAAGCTTAAACACATTTGTAAGAGATGCAAAGAATAAAAGAAGAAGAAAAGGAAGAAATTTTATTTAGATTTTTAGTTAGAGAAGGAAGATGGTGATGCATTCATTATAGTTTTGGCCCCTCATGTAGATGATGGTGCATGGTTAATTGACTTAGGTACATCTTTTAATATGACCTCCAATAAAGATAGGTTTTTTGAATATGAATAATTTAATGGAGGTAAGGTGTGCTTGCATAATAATTCTTATTTAGATATTGTTGGTCAAGGTAGAGTTAGAATCAATTTTCTTTATGGTAGAATAAGAAGGATTGATGTTCTTTTACATCTCTAGACAAAAATAAAAATTTATATTTGTGAGAAAATTAATAAATTTGAAAATACATGTCATCTTTTATAATGCATGATGCAAAAAGGTGAGAGTTTCTATAGCGAATGCTAGGGTGTCAAAATTGGCACATTGTATAAGTTAGATGAATATGATGTTGAGTGTAATAGTACTTATGTAAAGACCAAATATGTGTATGCTTTGTTGGAAAAGGTGAAGGTTTCACCTTTGGCACTAGGCAATTGACCACATTGTAGAAAAGTATTTAAGGACCTTGAAAAATAAAAACCTTTTTGAAGGTTTGAATGATTGTAATGTTGATTTTGATTTTTTATGAGAATTGTATTTATGGAAAATAAAAATGTGTTTAGCTTTAGTCAAGTTCTTCTGAATTTTGTGATGTGTTGGATCTTATTCATTCTAATGTGTTTGGTCATGTAGATGTTCCTTCCAATAGAAAATCCACATATAATGTTCCATTTATTTATGAATATATTAGAATGACATGGGTATATTTTGTAACGATCAAATTTGAAGTTTTATGTTAGTTTAAAGAATATAAAGCAATGATTGAATTACAGATTGGAAAGAAAATAAAATTTTTGAGGACTAATAATGAAAATTATTTTTTCTCAAATGATTTTGATAGATTCTATAGAAATTGTGGCATTCATAGATGGAAGACAACTTCATATTCTCTACAACATAATGAAGTTGTAGAAAGTATGAATAGGACACTAATGGAGAAGGCTAGGAGTATGTTGAGTGGTGTTTTCCTAGAAAAAAAAATTTGGGCTGAAGTTTTTTCCATTGATTTCTACCTCAGTAAAAAAACTCCTGCATCCAATTTTGTTGATAAAATGCCTATGGAGGCACAGTTAGGTCATAAGCCTTCATTAATACATTTTAGATTTTTTGTTTGTTAGGCATATCCACATGTGCCAACAGAGAATTGATCAAAGTTAGAGAACAAGGCTATGAAATGTATCTTCATTAAATACAATAATGTTGTAAAAGGATACAAGATTTGGGACCCTACTTTATAGAAGGTGATACACATTAGAAGTGTTATTTTTAGAGAAACTAAGCTCCTTCTACTATGTTGCAGCTAGAACAAACTAAAAGGGAAGATGTGACTCAACTACTTTCTACACCTGAGAAATGTGAATCAAGACCATTAGATATACAAGAAGTTGGGGAGACCTCATTTAGCTCTAAATATTTGGAAAATGAGGAAGAACCTCCAACTCAACTTGTTCAAAGGTCTACAAGGCATAAACAACCACCTGAAAGGTATTCACCTAATGATTGGAGATGTATTTTTTCTTTGAATACTAGTGTAGATGAACCTACATATATCAAAGAGGCATTAGGTATGAATGATGTAGTTCATCCTTGAAAATTGTTGTGGATGAAGAAAAGATATCTTTGAAAAAGAATGATACTTGGTATCACATACCACTTTATGAAGGATGAAAACATATTGATTGCAAATGGGTGTTCAATAAAAAGATTGGTTGAAATGGAGGAATTGAGAGGCATGAAGCAAGGTTGATTGTGAATGGCTAATCTCACATTCAAGGTGTTGATTATTTTGAGATATTTTCTCTTGCTTAAAAAATGGCATCCATTATGTTTTTTCTTTCCATTGTTGTTGCTTATGATTTAGACATTGAAAAAAATAGATTTGAAAACTACTTTCCTACATAGTGGTTTGGAGGAAGATATTTATATGAGACAAATAGGGCACTATATGGTAAAAGGTAAAAGTAATTTGGTTTGTAAATTGAAGAAATATTTGTGTGGTATTAAGTAGATTACTAAGATTTGGTACAAAAAAATTGATATATGAATTGAATATGTGATTTGAGCATTCTAAATCATATCACTGAGTTTATTATAAATTTGATGGTGATTATTTCTTATAATTTGCATTATATATTGATTATACATTATTTATAGTAATTTTATAGTTGAGCATGAGTTTTTCTTAAAATTTCCCAAAAGCTTCAAATGAGATATTTAAGCATGTTGATAATTTTTTTTCAAGATCATGTTTAGATTTGAAGATATTAAAGTTTCTATTTTTGAAGTTGCTAAAGAAATTTTATGAAGTCATTTTGAAGATCTTAGAGACTCCTAAATGGTCCAAAAGTATTTGTAACTAGCTTAGCTGGTAATATCTTGATAGATAATGTCACGAGCTTTCTGACATTTCAAAAGATTAATCAATTGAACACCTAGCTCAAAATTTATGGCCTCAAAAAATTGGGTCTTATTAAATAAGAAATATAAAAACATGTTGGACACACAAATTAGTTGTAAAATGGGGTTACACAAGTTTTTGTGTATTTTGATACATCGCATGGCACCTTTGACTAGAGATACTTGATGAATGTCACTTTTTAGGTGGTTTTTGTGTGCTAAAATGTTGTCACACTTCGACGAGTCATTATATCCAAAATTTCTCAAGAATGAGGTCTCAAATGGCGACTCATAGCTCTTTATTCATGGAGTGCAAGGGTTTGTAATGGAGGCCCTCATCTTAGACCTAGTTTGTGCCCATGCAAGTATGCCATAAAATGAGAGATTCAAAGAGGAAAAGCAAGAATGCTAGTCTCCATGATCATCAAGTATGCATGTAAATGAAAATGAAAGCTATTCTATATGATAACAATGCATGAAAGCAAACTAATCTATAAAAGGAAATGCTTATGCAAGATTATTCTATGAAAAGAAATATGAATCTAATCTAATATGAAAATGCAAGATTAATCTAAATGGATTTCCATAGGGCATGAGAGAAGAAGACAAGAAAAGAGAAGTTGCAATATCCAAGCTCAAGTGCTCAAGAATCTTCTCCAAAGTTTCTCTCCAAACCTGCAGCATAACAATACTAAAATCTAGATGTATCAAATGAGAAGGAGAGGGCTCCTTTTAAAGGAAAGCAAATGGTCAAGATTAAGAGGCAAAAAGAAATGGGCAATGGTGGAGATTAAATCTTGGTTGAACCATGTGCTCAAGATTCTTTAAGAGGCAAAAAGATGAAATAAACCCACCACTTAAAAGTATGTGCATTCAAAGTGGAGAGAAAAAGGGATTTTTAATTTTTTTTCCTTTTTCAACACAAAGAGAGATTTAAGTGGGGATTTTATTAAAAGAGGAATTTTATTTTAAATAAGATGATTTATTTAATTAAAAGGGAAGTTTTCTTTTAATTAAATGAGGCTTAGGATAAAATGATCAAACCTTAGAAAGTATTAAAATAATTAAATTAATTACGATTTTGATCAAGGAAATTGATATGAATTGAAAATATTGCAAAACATTGATTCAGGAAATTGATAAATTGATGAATGGGGGCCCAAAATCTAGGCAACCATTTTAGGGTGCATACATTTGCCCCTCTTTGGATAATGTGTGATCTTTATGGGAACACATGTAGTCAAAGAATGAATTTGAAATGTGAGATTGATTTGGGATCACAAAACAACCGAGATGTGTGATTGACGGATGGGAACACATCAGGACAAAGATAAGCTGATTGAAAAAGACAAGGCCAACACCCCTGTAAATAGGTAATTGTCAAGTCTCAAGCAAGGTTTGATTGATAGGTTTGATAAAGATGAATCAAGGATTGAAGTTTGATAGGTACTTCCCCCTCATGATTGAAATCAAAATGAGATAGAGGAGAAACAATAAATTGATAAATTTGATCAAATCAAACTAAAGATAAGGTTCTTGATGTAAGATGAAAGATATAAGGATCACCGAACCAAGGTAGATCACCAAGCATGAAAGATTATACCCCAAGATTGAATTAGAAGAAAAGAAGTGGGGTGAAAGCGAATGGTTGATAGAAGTTTGGAAGAGGTGAAAAGAAATGAAGAGAAGAAAGAAAATTTGCCTCAAGAAAGAGAATGCCTCAATATCAATCAACTATTTAAGATAGGAAATTTTGATTGGAAATTTTGATTGAGATTATGAAAGAAGATAAGGAAATGAAGATCAAAATGTGATCACAGTTGATTAAAAGTCCAAAAAAAGATGAAGGAAACCCTCTCAAACACATAATGCAACCTAAAAATGCAAATTAACATGAAGTCTAACAATGCAAGCTACATGAAAATGCAAAGGTGTACTTGCAATAGAGAAACTGTAACATAGGATTTTGTGTTCATCATTCATTAGAGAATGTTAAGAATCTTATTTTCATCATTGGGCCATTATTAACAGACATCGAAAAATCACACAATCATCACCAATCACAAGCACAACTATGAAGATATGAATGTGATTGATATCTGATTGGAATGTGGAAAGATTCTAACATTAGCATCAAAGACATAAAGGTCAAGATGATTTCAATGCTAGCTTACCCAATTTAATGTAGCAAAACCATGCTTGCATCAAGACAAAGATGCCAGGATGACCATAAGAATGGTTGTGCAAAAATAGTCAAGGATGATGCCTCAAATCTCCTAAGTGTTTCAAGGAGACAACAAGAGACACTCTAGAGGCTCAAGACCACACCCACAAGAAGAAAGCAAATAAAAACATGCCACATTGCCCCAAGTCCTCTAGTTATGCATCCTGGAGAGACTTATTAGATAAGGACACTCAACAAAAATCAATAACAATCATCAGACAAAGAAAATATCATGACATAGCTCAATCATTAAGTGTTGTATTAAAAAATTTAAGTGTGTTCACTGATACTGAGTTCCGAGGATAAGGATCAAATCTTTGCAAGTAGGTAAGATCACATGACAAAATTGGGTAAGACCAAACTGATAAGTGTTGAAAAACACTCAATGTCAGGAGTTGTGTTGAAAAACACAGTTTGGGTGGTGTTGAAAAACACCACTTTGCAAGGTGTCCTAAAGACTAATGCATCCAAGAGATCGAAGCTAACATAGTTATGCCCCCTAGACAATGACAAAGACCAATTCCAAACCAAGGCAACAAGGACAAGGCATGATGGAGAAAGGCTAAGTGTTGAGGACGCGTGCTAAGAAACAGGGGTGCAAAGGCCTCAAGTAGCACCCGTTTATAGGTTTTCACCACTTGAATTTTATTGCAATTTCTTCCTCTTTTTTTTTCAGGACTTCTTATAATTTTTTTGTATTTTACCTACCAAGGCACCTGTTTCCAGGTTTTCACCAAGGCACTTTTTCTATTTTTTTGAATATTTGAATTTTTTGATTTTTTTTTGTATTTTTGGAATATATAATTTTTTTGAGATACATCAAAGTGCCTATTGCTAGGTTTTCACTAAGATGATCATTTTTTCAGGACATTTTCCAATTTTTAGAATTTTTGACAATATACCATTTTTTGAATTTTTCAGGATCAATAATTATGTGCAAAGGATGCCCCCAGACAGAATGGACATCATGGATAGAACTTATTCAGGTGCAAGACATTGATAGGATCAGGGAGCTGATCTCCCTCTTCAGTAGATAATAAATAAGCACCTATCCCAAAAGTTGTTGTAATGATGTAAGGTCCAAGTCAATTAGGTTCAAATTTGGCCTTTTGATCTCTACGTTGTTGATTCTTAGGATTTTCACTTAGGACAAGATCTCCCACTTGGAATTCTCTAGGGTGAACCTTTTTGTTGAAGGCTTTGGTCATATGCTTTTGATAAACCCTCATATGGTCAAATGATGCTTGACATTTCTCATCTAGAAGTTCTAACTCTTGAAGTCTCATGGTGTGGTAGTCTTCATCTATAACTAGACCTTTGAGGGAAACTATAAGTGAAGGAATCTCAACCTCTAAAGGTAAGACTACTTCAACACCATATGTAAGGGAAAAAGGAGTAGCCCCAGTAGGAGTATGAATACTCATTCTATAAGCCCATAAGGCCAGATTTATCTATAAATGCCAATCTCTACCATTCTTATGAACTGTTCTATGTAGGATTTTAAGAATGGTTTTATTTGATGCCTTTGCTTGACCATTTCCTTGCGGGAAGTAAATAGAGGACCAATGATGTTTAATCTTGAATTTCTTGCAGAGTTGCTTAAGGTCCTTATTTTTGAACTGACCTCCATTATCAGTGATAATCTCAGAAGGCACTCCATATCAATAGATGATATGGTTTAGAATGAATAGAGAGACAGTCTTGCTCAAGGCAATAGAAAGTGGGACAACTTCTACCCATTTAGTGAAGTAATCAGTAGCAGTGATAATAAACTTGTGTCCACCTGATGAGTTGGGATGAATTTGCTCAACAAGATCAAAGGCCTAGCACTGAAATGGCCAATGAGATATAGAAGGAATGAGCTCCTTGCCTAGAGCATGTATTAGGTTACCATGTTTTTGACACTTTTCACATGACTTTGCAAAAGCTACCACATCAATCTACATCATAGGCCAATAGTACTCCACCCTAAGAAACCTTCGGGCCATGGAAAGACCATTGGAATGTCCCCCACAAATGCCCCCGTGAATGTCAACTAATGCTTGGTTGGATTCTTCCTTTTCTAAGCATCTAAGAAGTGTTCCATCTAGACCCCTCATATACAAATCACCAGAGATAAGGGTATGGCGAGAGGCATTTCAGGTAAGATTTCTGTGTTCAAATTAGTTAAAGGTTTCAGGGATAATGCCATCATGAAGGTATGAGTAAATGGCACCATAACGAGATGACTCATGGTGAACAAGGGTACAAATAACATGGCTTTCTTGGGAGTCATAAATAGGGTGATGTAGCTCTTCCACTAGGAATTCAAATCAGGACTCATGTTGCTCCAACTAAAGGAGTGAAGCAAGTGTAGCCATAGCATCAAATACTTTGTTTTTTGCTCTAGGGATTTGCTGAAACGTAACAAATATGAAGTATCATTTCAAAGAATCAACCATTTTCTTGTAAGGTACCAATTTCTCATCTTTTGTTTGATATTGTTCATTGACTTGGTTGATTATCAGCTATGAATCCCCATAGATGTGTAACTCTGTGATTCTCCATTCTATGGCCATCTTAAGTCCATTTGTTAAAGCTTCATACTCAACAATGTTGTTTGTACATGGGAACAATAGCTTGTAAGACTTAGGAATTGTGTACCCATGAGGAGAAACAAACAAAACACCAGCTCCTGAACCATTTTGCATAAAGGATCCATCAAAGAACATCTTTCATGTTCTTGCAGTCATATACATGAGGTGCTCATCTAGGAAGTCAACTTGAATAGGTACACTATCTTGAATTGGGAAATTAGCCAATTGATTTGCTATGGCTTGTCCTTTTATGGCTTTACGCTCAATGTACTCTATGTCAAACTTAGAAAGGATCATCATCCATTTAGCAAGTCTACCTGTGAGGGTAGCCTTACTGAGTAAATACTTGAGTGGATCAATTTTTTCTATGAGGTGTATTTTGTGCACAAGCATGTAATGTCACAAATTTTGGGAAGCAAACACAACTGCAGGGCAAGCTTTCTCAATGCTGGTGTAGTTAACCTCATATGAAACAAGAGTACGACTAATGTAGTATATTGCTCTTTCTTTCCCATGTTCATCAAGTTGAGCTAGTAATGCCCCCAAGGAAGATTTTGTTGCTGAAATGTACAAAATAAGTGGTTTCCCTAGGATAGGAGGCATTAAAATGGGAGGATTTGCCAAGTATTTCTTGATTTGGTCCATGCTCTTTTGACAATCCTCATTCCAAACACACTTGACTCCTTTGTGTTTTTCAGGGTCTACCTCTATTCCTTTTGCTGAAATGATGAATCCTAGTAGTTTTCCAGAGGTGACACCAAATGCACACTTCTTAAGATTTAAGCTTAATTGAAATTGTTCCATGCGATCTAGAATAAATTCTAAATCATCTAAGAGTGTGTCTCTTTTCTTAGACTTGGCCAAGGTGTCATCCACATAATCTTCCATATTTTTATGCATCATGTCATGAAAAATAGTTGTCATAGCTCATTGATAGGTGGCTCCTGCATTTTTTAATCCAAAAGGCATAACGTTCCAACAATAGGTACCCCATGCACAAGTGAATGCAGTCTTTTCTTGATCTTCAGGAGCTATCTTAATCTGATTGTATCCAAAAAAACCATCCATCAAGGAATAAATGTCATAGCCCACAGTCATATCCACTATCATATCTATGTTGGGGAGTTGAAAATCATCCTTTGGGCATGCTCTATTGAGATCTCTAAAGTCTGTGTAGATTCGAATGGATTTGTCATGTTTGGAAACTAGTACAATGTTGGATATCCATTCAGCATAGTCAATAGCTCTTATGAATCCTGCACCAAGGAGTTTCTCTAATTCTACTTTGACTAAAAGAGCTATGTGAAAAATGCATTTTCCTCAATTTATGTTTGACTGGTTTTACACCTGGAGCTATAGACAAGTGATGCATGATAAGATTAGTGTCCAACCCTAGCATATCTGAATAAGTCCAAGCAAAATTGATCTTCTTTTTCTATAAGAACTTAGTGTATGCTTCTTTTTCTTGTGTTGACAAGGACTGAGCCAAATGTACTATCTATGGAGCCTCATCTGTACCCAAGTTGACTGCTTGTGTTGGCTCAACAAGAACTGAAGATCTATCTTGAAAATAGCTAGGGAGACAATTAAGTACCTCATCCTTAGGTGCCTCAAAGAGGTTTTCACCCTTGGATACGTCATTTATTTTTACTTTTTTCAGTTCTGACACCGCCACACAGTGGTTTTCACCATCAGAACTCTTATTCTTTTTTTCTTTTCTTTTTATTTTGTGACTAAGGTACTTGATGTCTAGCTTTGTCATGCTGGTAGCCGGTTCACTGGTGGAAGAGACTATGGGTTGAATGGCATTCAAGTAACAAGTTATCTCATAGTCATTTTGGAATGTTAAGAGCTTGAGTTCTTGATAGCACTGGGACCAATCAATGAGGTCAAGATGAGAAAGAGGTAAGCCAATGGTTGTTTCAAGGTAATGGATACAAATGGTATCATCTCTGATGACCAAAGAGTCAGATTCTGTCAAGTATCCCTCTAAGCTACCCAAATCAGAATTCATCCTAACAAGAGAAGAATCGTCCACTAAGGAAACATGTGGGTTCAAATCTTCTAATCCTACATGTGACTCATCAGCTACTTTGGGTTGAGAACTATAAGTGTGGATAACATCAATATCCCTATCAACTATAGAATGATTTGAGAGAGAGTCCAATTCATACTCATGTGAATCTATTTTTGAATCCTGACTAGGATTTTTACACCATGAAGGTTTGGGACATCTTGATGTGGAAGCTCTAATATCATCAAGGGTAACATCTCTCTCCATCAAATGAATAATATTCTTGCGTTGATGTTCTTTGATGGGATCTTCTACATATGGTTCATCTTGTTCTAATGTTGCAACTGTCACATGAGTAACTGGATTATCTGAATCTCCCCAAAGGATATTGGTGGAAGGGACTTGATCTTCACACATATCTTGTTGATTTTTCAAATTAGGCATATATTTCAGCCCATCCTCACTATCTGACTCATCAAGGATAGGAGCAGTGTTCTTGTTATGATTTTCAAATCCTAGGCCAACCGTCTTCTTAGACCTTCATCCAAAAAGAGCATGATCAAGAGGTTCAACTCTAGCATCCAACCTATGTGTAAGAGGGCCATGTCCAAGATAACCCATCTATTTGACAAAAGTATACCCTCTTCCATAAGCCTTAGGAGAGGGAGAGAAGTTCTCATTGTGCATGTATTTATCTTCTCTATAAATCCAGTCTTTAATAGCTACCTCTTCTTTCTCATCTTGAATAGGCACCGAGGACTCTACAAATGTGCCAAATAAAGTCATAGCTGAAGAGGAAGGTCTCACTTCCTGTGAAGGCTTGCCATAAGACCTAGGTGAAAATGGTAGTTTTTTAAAAGAGTTAAGTTGATACCCTCCTACACCAAGGTCTACTAACTTGAACTTGTCTTTGCATTCTGATAAGATTGCATTGAAATCTTCTGCTTCTGTATTGAGCGAAACATGATCCCTTGCTGAAA
This sequence comes from Chamaecyparis obtusa, assembly GCA_027943335.1. NCBI lineage: Eukaryota > Viridiplantae > Streptophyta > Pinopsida > Cupressales > Cupressaceae > Chamaecyparis > Chamaecyparis obtusa. The sequence continues at coordinate 891,037 of BSBK01001614.1, read as the reverse complement.
TTGAGTTGATAGATAAAGTGCTATCCATTGGTATACAAATTTCTACTCCATTGTAGGGGGACTTGACACAATGATGGTAGGTAGATGACATTGCTTGCATATCATGGATCCATGGTCTACCAAGTAAGATATTGTATGCCAGAGGACCAGCATCAACAATTTGAAACAAAATATCCTTCTCAACAGGGCCAATCCTAACAGGAAGGATGACCAATCCTTTGGAACTTCTTTCTACCTCATCATAGGCTTTGATCATGATCTTCTTTCTAGTATCTGTGACTTGTTCAGAATAACCCAATATCTTCAAAAGGCTCAAAGAACAAATATTAAGCCCAACACCCCCATCTATCAACAAACACCTAACATGAGTTTTGTGAATCATGACTTCATTATGAAGGGTGAGATTATGTGGGTGGCTCAAAGCTTTATCATTGTCCTCTGAAAAAGTAAGGTAATGAGGGCTAGCAATGTGGTTAACCATGTTCTGGAATTAATCGACATCTAAGTTGTTAGGGACATTCACTGTGTGCAAGGCATCCTCAAGGACTTTCTTATGCCTTGGGGACAACTCTAAGAGGTCAAAGATTGAAATCTACGCTAAGGTTTTCTACAACTGGTCAACAAGATTATAACTCATTTTGGGATTAACTGCTGGTTTTGAGGTGACATTATTGGATGCCACTTGCTTTGGTTTACTAGGTTGACTTGAACTAGGTCCTCTAATGACAATGGGACCTTGACTTCGCGTGATAGCATTAAGATCTTCGGATGGCATTCTAGAGTTAGGACCCCTTAGCACAACAACAGGTTCTTCATCAAAGATAGGAGGAGAGTCCATGTCTAGATCATAACCATAGGGATCTTTCTTTCTCATCATATTGACATTTTCTTCCACAACTTCAAGCATGTTGACAACATTCTCCGCAGCTGTGTAAGTGTAATTGATCTCAGCCTTGCCATTCTTAGGTTTAGAGGTTTCCCCCTTCTCATACTTGGGCAAAGGCTCTTTGAAAGCTTTATTATCAGCATTAGTGTTCAATCCATCTATCTAAAGTTTTCCATTCTCAATGAGATCCTGGATGATATGCGTAAGTTTCCAACAGTTTTCAATATTACGTCTAATTCCATTATGAAATTTGCAAAAGGCTTTCTCATCCCACCAATGTGGCTTAACATCAAGTATATGATGCTTTGCAGGATCTTGAGGATGCACAAGGTTGTTGGAAATGAGTGTTTTGAAGACATCCTCATATGAATCACCAAGTTTTGAAAACTATCACCTCTCTTTCTTAGGCTTATCTTGGTATCTTGGCTTGTACTCTTGTTGGTTAGATGAATTGAGCTTCATGGCTTGAACAACACTAGACAAGTGAAGAACAGCTTGATCCTTGGGTTGAGAGGGGTCCACAACTCCATCATTGACCATTTGTTTGTTCCTATTCCAATGTGAGTTTTTCCCTTTATCCTTATTAGAGTTGTTATTTTGACCATTGTTGTTGTTTTGGTTGTTGGTCAAAATTCCTTGTTCTTTCAAAACATCCTCAATTCTACATGCAGTCTCAACCATGGTGTCAAAGGAATCAAAGACCATCTTCCTAACTTCATACCGCATTTCAGGAACCAAGTTGCTAACAAGGATATCAATCTTCTCATTTTCAGGAATGGTCCTAGAGTAGTGAGAGCATTGTCATCTCCACCTTTGCAGGAAAGTGACAAAGGATTCCCTTTGATGTTTCTTTAAGTTGCATAAGTCTAACATGGTGACATATCTTGAAAGATTGTATGCAAAGTGTTGGACAAATCTATGGACTAGCTCTTTGAAAGTCTTGACGGGGGGAGTTATGTTGGTAAACCATTCCATCGCTTGACCTTTAAGACTCCTTGGAAACAATCTCATAAGGTAGGAGTCATCTTGATGGAACTCAAAACTCATAATATAAAACTGACACACATGATCATGTGGATCTCCATTACCATCATACTTGTTATATTGAGGGATTTAAACCTTTCTAGGAAAATCTTTCATGCTCACACTCTTGTCAAAAGGATTGGGAAAAATTGAGTCCAGATTAAATGAGCTCTTGCATACCAACATCTTTTCCATCATATTATGAAGTTGGTTAATCCTTTCTTCCTGAGATGGACCTTGCTTCTTGATCTTTCTGTCCACATCAGAGTTGTAGGGGACTCTAGCACCTTTGTTGATCAAATTTTCTAGGAACTTATCTTTGTTTTGCTCCACATACCTCTCCACATACTGCTAGAAGAGTGGTTCTTGTTGCATTTTCATGAAATCTTGAGAATCAAGGTCAAAACTTGAACTACCACCACCATATTGTGAACCATGGTGAGCACGTTGAGAAGGTTTCCTTAAGTTCCTAGGAGGTGTTTGTCTCCTATAATGGTCTTGTTGTGAAGCCCTTTTTCCTCTAGGGCTAGGAGATCTTGAAGATGTTCTTAGTATCTTCCACTTTGTGGAGTTTTAGGTGGGGTGGGTGGAGGAGAGTTATTTCCACCACCAACACACATGTTGTTGTATTGATCATTAAGTTGTTGTGCCAAAATCCTATCTCTCTCTTCTTGTGCGGCTCTCCTTTCTATATCCAATAAGGCTTGTCTTTCTGACTCTAGGAGTCTAAGTTTCTCTTCCTTTGTAGCTTGTTCATCTAGGAAGGCTTTCTTTTCATGCTCAATCCTCTTGAGTATTTCACTTGTGTATCTTGAAGTTGTTTGGAGTGGTGAACTTGGTCTTGAATGTCTAAACAAGTCATTTGTGTATGCAACATTCACATGAATATCATAAGGTTCATCGTCTTGACTGTCATGTTGTGATTGCTCTTCTTGATAGGATTTATTCATTTCCCTTTCAGTCATTTGGTGAGCATCCAAATATCTAGTAGAAATAAGAGATGGGATTGGTTGATTTTCATGAGATGAATTACCAAACAACATGTTAGCTCTATGTCTCTCCAATATGTTGTCAAGACTTTTATCCCTTTCTTCCCTCTCCCTTCGAGTCATTGTGTAACTCATATCCATATCTAATTGAGAAGGTGTTAAGGGTGTGCTCAACTCGCTAAGATGACTCTTGGGATCAAACCAAGCTTCTGAGGCATTCCTAGGGGATTGATCAAAGACAGGCTCTTTTCCCTTACATTTTTAGTGATTTTGAACTAAGGGTAATTGATCAAAGACTACTTGAGGTCATTTTCCATGATTTACTTGATATCTTGTTGTAACTGACATGAAAGAAAAGATCCTAGGTGATAAGATGACCCTAAGAAATGTTGGTACCAAACTAGGATAGTAAAAGCATTCAATTGTCCAAAAGAGAGATGGTAAGCTAGAATTTTTGCAAAAGGTATAAACCAACACTGCCACAGAGGTGCCCAATCAACGGATAAGTATCCTAACACATATGGATTAGGAGGATGATTTACCCAAATTATATTTGATTGAATTTTAAATTGTTATGGAAGTGAATTGGACAAGAGACTACTGAAACTCTCCAAGCGAGTTATCAAAGAATCTAAATGTTTACTTTCTCAACAAGGACAATTTATAACTAACCGATTCCAAGCAAGGTCACTTGTGAAATCAAAGGATACTAATCCAAGAGGTCAAGACATAGGAACCCAAGGTGAAAATAGGCTTCCAACTGTGAGGTAAGTGACCTACTATAATCTGGATCGACCAAGAATGACTGGAAATGATAGGAATCAGCTCATTGTTCTGACAGACTAGGGTACAGGTTCACGTGAGGGAATGTAGTCCCATGTGAGGAAACACTAGGGATCACGCAAGGAAATGAAATCTCACACGAGAAAATACCAGGCTCACGTGAGAATGTATAGAGCCAGGTGACAAAATAGGATCAGGCTGCTTAACAAAAAGTTTGTAAACTCAGGAACTCTATTTTTGTTCATTTTAAAAGATCAGGTAAGTACATCAACATATTTTTAGCATCAATTAAGCATGCAAGACAACAATCAAGGATTTAAAGAAAATAATGTCTTCAAACAATGAGCAAGGGGCAAAGCAACCTTGCACATGAACAAGAATAGTGACTTAGTATGCTACTCCTTAAAGATTTTACTTGTGTATGCTCTTCAAATGTTTTCCAACCATGCACATAGTCCTAGAAAGACAAATTTGGTTGCACTATGGTTCTTAGTAATGGTTTGACTTTGCAACTTTTGTAATCTCAAGAGGGTGAACTCCAATCTAGGTGCACTGGGGTTTTGATACATTCTGATAATTTAATCAATCAGAGATGCTGAGGAGATCTGACAGCCCAACAAGAAACTACAATTGTCAAGATTTCTTCCACAAGGACATTTGTATAGCAGTTGTTGCTACCATGGAAAAAATGGCTATTACCGCTTGAGGTTTCATCCACATGGTTGACGCAATAAAGAGAATGTCCACTACGGTTAACCCTCTCTAACAAGTGACTCACAAAAAGGACCACATGGGGACTTGGTTTAGATTCAACGATTTGAGTTTCTGGTACTACTCAAAAAGGGAGTAGAGCATAATCCTATAGCCTCTTCACTTCACCCAAACATAGAAAGCAAGTTCATTGACACACTAAGATTGAAACCACCTCACCAAGGTTCATGATGTCAACAACAATGTCTACCGAGCTCTCTAAATGGGACCAAGAGAGAACGTACCAATCAATGTTGAAGACTAAACCAAGTAAGACCATGAGATAGTAACAATATCCTCCCTACCTACAAGGGGTTCTATCATCAAGAAGAGCTTCGCAAGAAAACCACTCTCTCAAGAATGCCACAAATAGTGTTCATAGGGCCTAATTACTATGTGAAACACATATGCAAGAAAGTGAATCTATGTTCTTTTTAGAGCTCAAAATTGAAGTGTGATCTATGAAAGCAATAAACAATCAAGCTAGACACATGAGAGATTCATTTTATGCCCAAAATCCAAATGTTGTGGAGATTATAGCAACTCACCTTAGGTCCAAAGATCTGCAATCCAATGATATGTTGCCTCAGCAATCAGAATCAGCAAAATAAACTACAACAAGCATTAAATGTTAGAAAATAGCAAGCAAAACTAGCAAATCTAGAAATTTAGGTCTCTGCTGTCAGACTATCGTGCGAGAAAGTACACAGTGCCACATGAAAAATTACCAGGCCCATGCGAGAAAGTACACAGGTCCGCGTGAGAAAATGCTTTTGTCATGCACAGAAATGCTAATACCAACAAAACTTTGTGCGATACAGTGAGAAACTTCACGCGAGACTCCGTGATAGTGACACACAGAAGTACGGACAGCGCATGAAAATCATCAAAAAAATAAAATAAAATGCTACGAGGCAAGAAATGCAATATTTTGCCCCACGGTGAGTGCCAAAAAATGTGTGCTAAAATGTTGTCACACTTCTATGAGTCATTATATCCAAAATTGCTCAAGAATGAGGTCTCAAATGGTGACTCATAGCTCTCTATTCATGGAGTGCAAGGGTTTGTAATTGAGGCCCTCATCTTAGACCTAGTTTGTGCCCATGCAAGTATGCCATAAAATGAGAGATTCAAAGAGGAAAAGCAAGAATGGTAGTCTCCATGATCATCAAGTATGCATGTAAATGAAAATGAAAGCTATTCTATATGATAACAATGCATGAAAGTAAACTAATCTATGAAAGGAAATGCTTATGCAAGATTATTCTATGAAAGAAAATATGAATCTAGTCTAAAATGCAAATGCAAGATTAATCTAAATGGATTGCCATAGGGCATGAGAGAAGAAGACAAGAAAAGAGAAGTTGCAATATCCAAGCTCAAGTGCTCAAGAATCTTCTCCAAAGTTGCTCTCCAAACTTGCAGCATAACAATACTAAAATCTAGATGTATTAAATGAGAAGGAGAGGGCTCCTTTTAAAAGAAAGCGGACTGTCAATATTAAGAGGCAAAAAGAAATGGGCAATGGTGGAGATTAACTCTTGGTTGATCCATGTGCTCAAGATTCTTTAAGAGGCAAAAAGATGAAAAAGGCCCACCACTTAAAAGTATGTGCATTCAAAGTGGAGAGAAAAAAGGATTTTTATTTATTTTTTTATCTATTTTATTTCCTTTTTCAACACAAAGAGAGATTTAAGTGGGGATTTATTAAAAGAGGAATTTTATTTTAAATAAGATGATTTATTTGATTAAAAGGGAAGTTTCCTTTTAATTAAATGAGGCTTAGGATAAAATGATCAAACCTTAGAAAGTATTAAAATAATTAAATTACTTACAATTTTGATCAAGGAAATTGATTTGAATTGAAAATATTGCAAAACATTGATTCAGGAAATTGATAAATTGATGAATTGGGGCCCAAAGTCTAGGCAACCATTTTAGGGTGCATACAGTTTTTCGCCGATGGTTTTGTAATATCATTTGACATTTTCATGTATTGCACATCCCATGTATTAGGTGAATGAATGGAGGAAATGTATAAAAGTAGATTATATCTATTGAGTTACCTCTAGATCTCTAGTTGGTAATACTCCTATGAGAAGCTTGCTCTGCAAATTTATTGTACACCTTGTTTTTCATTTTTGAATAATATATTGGGTAGCTTTGGAGTATGGGATTTTCCTCCCAAAATGGTTTTTCCCATGTAAATCATTATTTTTTAGTATACATGTTTTTTTATTAAGGAACAAGAAGGTTTTGAAGGGATCTAAAATTTTTACAAAACCTGGTTACAAGGATAAACAAATTAAAATCAATAGCCAAAAGACAAAAAAATATCTACAAAAAACTAGTAACAAGATAGTAGACAAAAGAAAACCTAGTTAAGATTCTTGAGAGCTTCCACTACCTCTACCTCCAATTGAGTGATATTGAGAGAAATCTTTTTTAGATCTTGAATGTATTGGCTGGTATATTTCTTCTTCAAATTGGCTCTAGTCCTTTTGGAAGGGCTAGTGATCTCCCCCTGGCCTTTCTCAATTGATTCCATATCAACCACTGCCCCATAATGTTGAAGGTCTTTAAGTTTTCCAACCATTGTATTGATACTCTCTACATAATTCTTAACCACTTTGTGGTCGTAGGTAACAAGCGATATGATATTGTCATTAATATTTTGAAACTTATTTTCCAAATGTTTCAATCTATCATCATTACCCCTCTTGAATTTCTCTTCTAGCTTTATACTCCTATTGTCAAAATCCATCTTGAGATCATTAACAATAGCTTGTTTTCTGGTATACACATTATTTATGTTAAGTTTTACTAATTATTTTAAATATATAAGAAATTTTTTACATAAACCTCCTCTCAAGGTTAGTGTAGGAATTTTTTTTGCAACCTTAATTTCCTTACATGGTGGATCATAAAGAATCTTACATTCTAGACTGCAATGTATTTCTTTTTCAAGATACTACTTCATCAAACATAAGTTGAACAAATGGAATAGATAGTGCTTTGCCAATGTTTTCACAACTAAATTTCATACATAGTCTTATTTGGAAGTTGTTACTTGATAAATTAGAGATCATAATTTAACTAAAGATTCCTTCAAATTAGAGGCAATTGGAGGAATTGAAGTTCTAGGAAGAGATCATTTGGAAGCATAAGTCTTGTATTGAGTAGTTATAGGTTGGAGATAGAAACACTTTCCTTTTCCATAACTCTATGAAGTATAGGAGGCAAGGGAATCTCATTACTTCTCTAAGATCCTCTAATTGGAATCAACTTCCTCTATTAGAAATTTTTTGAGGGAAGTCTCTCAATACCAATTGAGATTATTTACTAAGGATACCATTGTGGCTCCAAGGTAGGAAGATCTTATTTTGAATAATATTCGTGTAATCATTTTTGGTGAAATGAATACCTCTCTAAGTAAAATAATCACTTAATAAGAGTCCAAAGGGATAGTGTTTTAGATGAAGAAAGGAAAAACTCTTCGTCCAGATGGTTTTCCTATAGAGTTTTATTAGGAATTTTAGATATTGTCAAGTTAGATCTCCTTGAGGTAGTTTTGGAATATTAGAGGAATAAAATGATGATGAAATTCATGAATGCCACATTCTTGTAAATTATTCGAAAAATGAAAGGAGTTGATAGTCTAGACCTCTTTAGACCTATTTCTTAGTGCAAATTTGTCTAAAATATTATTACTAAGTTGATTGCTAAGAGGCTCAAGCCATAACTTTGTTCTTTAATTTTAGAAGAGAAAGGAAAAAAATTTGTTGGGAGATAAATTTTGGATGGTATTGTAGTGGCTACTGAGGCTATTTATTCAATGGAAACTTCCAAAGAGAAGGTTGTGTTTATTAAGCTTGACATGGCTAAGGCTTATGTCTTAGTCAACTGGTCCTTTCTTCACAAGGTGTTCAAAATTTTTGGGGTTAAAAATGAGTGGATTATGTGCATCATGATTTGTGTTACTTCCTCATACTCTATTATCATTAATAGTGAGACGTATGATCTTTTCAATTCTTCTTTTGACCTTCAACAAGTGGTCCTTTATCACCTTAAGTATTTATATTAATGGTTGAATCTTTAAGGAGATCCATGAAGTCACAGGTGAAGCAAGGTTCAATTCAAGGATATAATTGGCATGGAATTTTAACCTCTTAATCTCACTTATCATTTCTGGATGATACAACATTGATGGGGTTAGCTAGAGTTATTGAGGTTGTTAATTTTAAGACATCGTTAAATATTTATTTGGTAGCCTCTAGTAAAAATATTAATGAGGATAAATCATCTATTTTATTCTTTAACACTCCTAAACCTATTATAATTAGGATTTCTTAAATTCTAAGAGTTTATATTAGTGTCCTACCTCTTGTGTATCTTGAGATTTCTCTTACTATAGGCTCTTTGCCTAGTGGTTTTTGGGGGGATATTTTAGAGAAGATTTGTAAGAAATCTACTCATTGAATTTATATGCATCTTTCTTCTATTGGAAGGGAGAATCTTGTAGAGTGGGTAATTTAGGCTCTTCCCCTATACTTAATTTTTATTCAAGATTCTCCCTCTAGTTTCATTCAAGATTTTGATGCCCTTTCTCGACAATTCTTATGGGTTGTTAAATTTGTCCTCTAAGAGATTGAACGTGGTTAAGTAGGACTTGATTTATCAATTGAAGTAGGAAGGTTGTCTTGGTATATGACAAATAAAACTTAATGGGAAATCCTTGGTGGATAAACTCTATTGGCAATGGTGTTGTCATTGAGACTAATATTGGGCTAGGATCCTATCTACAAAGTAGAGGTGCCAATAGTAAGGATATTTCCTAGTTTAATTTGGAGGGGAAGGGTTCTATGATTTAGAGTACTCTCCAACAAGGTGTTAAAATTACCAAGAAGGGCCTTTTCTAGATTTGTAATAGGAGCTCAAATGCTTTACGCTATTTTGACTCTTGGGATGGAGCCCCTCCCATCATTTCTATGTATCTACACCTAAGAGCTTTACATTCTATTTTCTTGGAGGTGGGGTGGGGAAAGGTAGAGGACTATAATACATCTATGCATGTGGGGTAAAGTTAAAGTTTTTGGATAGAAAGACCCATCGGATTGGTCCTTGAAGGCTCAAAGGAGGATCCCCAAGATCCTGGTAAGATTTTGACGTGTAGAAATTATAATTCCTTAGAGGAAATTGATAATCTTACCTAGGGGTCTTGATCCAAAAGGTAAATTCATTGTTGCTTCCAAATACTATGATTTGGATAGATAGATTTATGGGAAAATGGAGGTTCCTTGGTAGAAATAGGTGTGGAGTAAATTCTCCTAGCATAAATATAACTTCTCCATGTAGTTGGTTGTCCAAAATAGATGTCTCACCTTGGATGATTTAAGGAGAGGATTTCATGGTCCTTTTATATATCCCTTGTGTAATAATAGTAAGGAATTATATTCACATATGTTTTTGTTTTCCCTTTTGGTAGGGAAATTTGACATTACTAGTGGATAAATTGGAGGAATATTTATTTCCGTGATTATTCATTGATTGAATTTTTTAGCCTTCTAGGAAGCCCACAAATAAGATCCCTTTCATGTACATTGGAACATAGGCCCTACTTTTATTCTCTTTAAAATTTGGTTGGAATGGAACAAAGGAACCTTTCAAGACAAGAAGATTGTCTAAATGTAATGAACATATAGGTATTGGTTTTCTTTAGAGATTAGTTCTTAAGGATTGTAGTATGAGGAACCTAATGCCAGATTGAATTAAAAGGCCAAGAGAAAGGTTCTACAAGACAGATATTGATCACCCCATTTGTAGGTATTATTGAAGATGCATATAAATAGTTCTTCTAGAGGTAATCTTGGACCATACTTAGATGATTTCATCGTACCGATTGAACAATGACCTTACTGATTGTCCCAATCATTTGATATGACTATGTTTGCATCAATGACAACCAAAATCATAATCACATGTGACCACACACAAAAATCATCACAATTCCAACATGCATAACTCATGGGTCAAAAACTAAACTATACAAACTCATCATCACATCGGTATACTATAAACTATAAACTAAGATATCAAGGAGAATAATCCTGTAGACCACATGACCAAAACACCAAATCAACATCTAATCTGATTTTACAAATATGTCAACATCCAAGTACTATAGTCAAGGAACCAATAAAGCATCAATGGAATCATAGTGAAGTTAAAGTTTGGTTGCAATGAAAGTATAGGGGTTGAATTGATAAGATAAAACAAAAAGAGGAGAAATAAAATAACACAGAAAAATAGAGGTGTTGGAAAATGGTCAGCACTCCCCTCGGGATTCGTGACATGGTTTAGCAACCTCCCATGTCTTCTATAAGTCTAGTGGTTGTATCAGGCATTAACAGGTCGATATTTTGATGCAATGACAATCCTAGTTTGTAACAAGTGGTATCAGAGCTTGGTCACAGGTTCGAATACCCTCAAGTAATGCTGAGGTGGAGATTGTTGGAAAAATGGTCACCACTCCCCTTGATATTCGTGACATAGTTTAACAACCTCTTGTGTCTTCTATAAGTCTAATGGTTGTATCAGACATTAACATGTCGATCTTTTGGTGCAACAAAAACCCTAGCTTGTAACAAGAGGAACATAGGAGATAGTTTTATAATCCATAATTCATCCATTAAAGCCACACACTATAATTAGGGCTTGTACTTAAGTGTGCAATCATTAATTTTATTCTTTCAACATGTTTGAAAGTCTTGTGTAGAGGTTAAACCTCTATATTAATGTAATTGGAAATAACATATGCATTCTTATTGGCTTGCATAATTTTTTTGGTGAGAGTAAGCTACTAGATTTAACTAATCTTTAGCTACACTCTTTTACTTAGATTGTGTGAGTGTACAAAGATTAAATTGTGTGGAAGGGAGAATAAAAGTGGATATCATTGCATTGTCAAGAGGGCCAAAGGGAAAACATTATTTAGAAGATTTCAAGAATATAAAGAGGAGATAAGACATCTTTATAAGTTGTAGAAGTACTAATGGAAGCATCATTTAGAGAATATTCATGGTAAGAATGAAGATACATTAGTGATGAACAATATATTGGAGTTGATGAGTAAACAACCTGCAGCTCCCAAGAGCACTTGCACACAAACACCTGTCACAGAAAGAGAGAAACAAGAAGCTAGAGAGGCCTGAACGCATGGATCCATGAAAGAGGAGACATTCTTGATGTGCAAAAACAAAAGTTGCAATTCAATAATGAATATTTCTTAATAATATTACAAGAGGAGATCAATCCTTATAAAAGGAGATCAAAACCCTAAAATGGTGAACAAACCTAGGTTGCATGATAATAATTAATAAAGCAATTAATTATTATATGCCTAATGTTTAGCTTAAGCAGAAAGAGACAACAAGTGACTTAGTAATTAAATCAATATGATTTAATTAATAAGAAAACAATGTATTACTCTAACACCCCCCCTTAAGATAAACTTTGGGAGAAGCTAAAAACCTAGAAAGAACAATTGAAAGCAAATGGGTCCCAACAACAAAAGGCTTGATCAGGTACCCAAGTACAAAAGAGAGTCTTTATAAAGCGGAGAAATAGAGAAAACCACATGGGAAAAACTCTACTCCAAAAAGAGACAAAGACTAGTTTGAACGACTGAAGAAGCCTCCAAAACTATGAATGTTCCAGAAAATAGGAACAAGGATGAACATGTACAACATCACTGAAGAAAGAAGCTACAAAATCTGTCAAGAAGTAACTGATGATCTGAAGATCCTCCACTGAAATATGACCAGGTAGAGAAGACTGTAATCTGCATGAGTTCCCTCAAATGACACTACTTGAATAAGGAGGCAAACAAAGGCAAACAATTGAAGTTGAAGATACATAATACTGTAATATGCACGAGTGCCCTCAAATGACACTACTCAAATTAGGAGGCAAACAAATGCAAACACTTGAGCTCGAAAATATAGATGGCATAAAAACACCAAAAGTCTGAAGAGTTGATTAATCAAAGCTAGAAGAGTGCATCCAAAAAATAGGAAAGAAAGAGTGTCCATATGGTAAATGATCCATCTCACTAGAATGCATAGGTACCCAGTCACTGCATCAGCCTAGTACATAGAATCAAATACTGAATACATAGCTCACACTATCGAACCAAGGAAGCAGTAGAACCAATAGTAGAAACCCCCCCATAATGTTGACAAGGGAGTAATGATAGGTATACTAAAAAGATCATCCAATATGAACTGCATGATGAAGAAGAATATGAAACATCGAAGGTGTAGAGAGAGTACAAACACAAATAAAGATACCTGAGGCTAATGTCATTGGAGGAACGCCCACATGACAAACGTAGATGGAAAATAAAGGCAAACATCAAACTCCCTTGACACTTTATAATGAAGTGTGAATACATAGAGCACGAACATGTGCAAGATCCCATACATGCAATAGAATGTCACTTTATCTCAGTGTGTGTGCATAAAAGAATGCTACAAAAGTGAAGTATACACTTCTCAAAGATGAGAGAAGGCTGCTAAAACAAAAAAATAGCCTAAGAAGATCCATTCCACAAAAGGAAAAGATCCCAAGACTTGAAACATCCAAGATATCCACCAGATTGAAAAAATGCAAGAAACTAAATAAAAAATACATAGAGAAGAATATGGAAAAATGACTCACAACACTAGAAAGGTCTCAGAACAAGCTTTCCAATGATATATCATTTTCCCAAAATAGAGTCTGGATGCACAAGATAGAGCTCCTGAACTGTAAAAATGAACATCTGGATTTGACAGTAAAACACACCATCAAAAAAGAAAATTCAAAAATTCAAACCTCTAGATTTGGATCGATCTCAGAACCAACTTTCCGATGATATCTCATTTTCTCGATTTCGACACCGTATGCTCAAGTTATGAGCAAAATACCAACTGTTGCACTGGAAGGCCGAAAAATGGTGCAAATGATGTTGATGCATGCTGACATCAGCAAATGACGGGCTTAAATTTGATGGCCAAATGACTGTCGTTGCAAATTTTTTATTTTTTTTGGAAATCGTCGTATAGCCTCAGGATACATGCCAAAGCCATACATTTTTTGCCTTGATTTGCATGCTAGGGTGCTTGATATTTTGCCTTGATTTGCATGCTAGGGCTGTACAATTGTGCCTTGATTTACGTGTCAGTCAGTACAATTTTATATTGATTTGCATGCTAAGGCCGTACGACCTAACATGCAAAAAAATTACCTCAGAATGCAATGGCGTCCGAATTGGACGTGCCTTATATGGATTTGGAGGTTTTTGGCCATTGCGAGCTCAACATTAAGGTCTGTTTGAGAAAAAAATGTTCCAAAATACCAGTGACCACCTTGGGATCCGTGTTAGTGCCGATTGCAAATTTTTTTTTACCACAGAGTCCAACTTTGTCCAAATTGGATAAATTTTATATGGATCTAGGGGTTCTTGGATGCTCTGAATGCAATCGCAAGGTCCATTTGAAGCCAAGATGACCAGAAAGAGAAGTCCCCCTAGATTCAACAGAAAAACCTTTGAAAATGCAGATCTGACGAACACAACCAAATCTCTCAAGAAGAGGAAAGGGGAAAATAGTTCAGGAGCTTTGATACCATATTGGAGTTGATGAGTAAACAACCCACATCTCCCAAGAACACCTGGATGCAAACACCTGTCACAGAAAGAGAGAGAAGCAAGAAGCCAGAGAGGCCTAAATGCATGGATCCATGAAAGATGAGACATTCTTGATGTGCAAAAACAAAAGTTGCAATTCAATAATGAATGTTTCTCAATAACATTACAAGAGGAGATCAATCCTTATAAAAGGAGATTAAAACCCTAAAAGGGTGAACAAACATAGGTTGCATGATAATAATTAATAAATCAATTAATTATTATATGCCTAAAGTTTAGCTTAAGCATTAAGAGACAATAAGTGACTTAGTATTTAAATCAATATAATTTGATTAATAAGCAAACAACTCATTACTCTAACACAATATGCATCTCTAAAGAAGGGTAAATGAAGCAATCAAAGCTTTCAATACTATATAGTGGTTAAATAATATCTTACAATGTTACAAGATGTAATAGAAACAAAAAATTATAGAGTATTGTCAAGAAGATTTTCTTAAATAAGTTATGAAAAAGGATGACATTATTTGGCCTTGTGATGACATGTAAAATTAAGAAAAAAAAGATGACATTATATGTATTTAATGGTTTAGAAGCTTATTTAAAAAAAAGAGTCATAAAATTCATCAGAATACACAAAATTTATATGAACATTTGAAGTAGTCAACTAGAAAATTTTGAAATTGAGATTTGAATACCGTACTAACTAAACATGCATCCTATCTATGTGACTACAATATGACAATGTCACCATGATTGAGATGTACATATATGGATAAGTCAAAATAAGACTTTAAAACTTGGTTGAGGAAGAAAGAGAATCAATTAGCAACTAATGATTGTGACAAACTCAAGAAGTAGGTTGAGTGAATCCTAAGACATGCTATAAGCATGTTCACTAAATTGGGTGTTCAACACAGAGGAGAAATTATAATGCATGCAATTCCAAGTCTTTAAAAATTCATTTATCAAATACTAGTAGCATGGCCATGTTAACGAAAATCTTTATTTTGTCATTCTAAAAGGTGTTGGGTTGCAAAGCTCTAACAAAATAATAGTTAGCAACAAGCTTTGGTTATCTTTAAACTAAGCATTTTACTATTGATTTGTAACATGCTTTTAAACATTTCTGATATATGTTTTTTGTGATCTTAAAGGATAACCCTCATAGGTTTAACAATGACTAAACCATATAAGAGTGGTAGTATATTCTCTTTTTAATTCATCGACGTTTACTTGTAATTTGTTAATAAAGCTTTACTCAATGTGATTTACATGTCACTATGAATATTTTCTTAAGCCAGTTCATACAATTGAAAGAAGTGAACCTATGGCAATGGGGTTGTGCTCTAGTGGCCAAGCCTTCTCAAGATGGAGATCCATGTTTGAATCCCCAAAGTGACATCTAGTGTTGGAATTCCATGTGGTGGCTCTTGGAGTTCCATATTGGCTTCTAAGTTGATATGAGTTAGTAAGTGGTTTCTAAGTTGAATTTAAATGGCTTCTTAGTTGAATATGTTGTTTGGGGAGGAGATCCCCCTCATGACCTCCCCTAGACTTGATCCAAGCTAAAAATTTCCAAGCTTTCCTTAAAAAAGGAAGAAGTTTGCCTCAATCACAAACAAAACTTAGGGTGAGAGACACCAAATTTTCCAAATCAAACAAATAACACACACAAATAAGTTAAACATATGCACAAATTATGCCCAAAATAAGGCACCCACAAAAATTAGACTTACATGCAGGGGACTATAAGTACACAACTTGCATCTTTGGTTGATGCAAAGATTGTGCCAACCCAATAATACCCTCACATAAATTTTCACATGTTTGTACTTACAAATAGAATGGTTGATGGTGTTGAGGAACACTATTAGGACTTGTTATGAGAATGTGGAATACTTGATAATTCTTCCATTGCACTCAATTCCCATTGATTGGTTCAATTTCTTGTGAATACATTTTAAGCCACACCAAGCAATGTATGCAATGGAGCATGTTACATAGTAGGTATAATAGGATTGTAATAATGCCTAAGAAAAAGATGCAATGGATGTTTAGTATTGAAGTGCAATGAAATATACTTATAGTAGTTTTAGTGCAAACAAAATATGATTTTGATATCTTCAGTGTATGAGTTGATGTAGCATAGATGTGACATATGTAAAAAAAACAAATATATAATATAAGCTATAACTCTCTGTAATGTTAGCACACAATCTTGCTATCTTACCATAATTCTAGATTATTTAAAGGCAAATTGAGCACGACCTAAAAAAGAACAAGATTAAGTTGAACTTGTGATAGAATCATGAGGAATTAGGAAACCAAGAGGAGAGGCGACAATGAGTACTTGGTAAAATAGAGAAACAAAACAACTAAATAAGCAACATGGATGAGTGCATATGAAGTTGCTAAACTTGTAATTTTAGCTCAAGGGATAACATAAGTTATAATCCTTTGTATTTGCAATGCATATTCTTAAGATCTCAATGCATGACCATGATTGTGATCTTGATTGAAATGACTGCATCATTTTTTTGGTAAAAGATGATAAAGTCACCAATATATTAGTTAAAAGATAGACTTAGAAAAGGCCAACCCCCAAAATGTTAAGCACCTATGCTCCTTGGGTGACATAATTACCAAAAAATATCTATAACTAATCATATCCTAGTATATATAAGTAAAACACCAATCCCAAAAGGTGTCAAATTTATGAGTAGCGAGGAAAAGGTGATAGAGCCAAAAAATAGAGCATTTAATCATGAATATGACCATAGACCAAATATACTCAAAAAATGATCATAGCCATTGTAACAAGGATCACCACCAAACACACTTGAATCAACACCTTTGGGATCAAAGTTTATACAAACCCTAGATATACAATTTAAACGTTTCAACACATTTTTTAAAGCTTTTAAGATTGTAGGAATCATGTAACCCCCCTATAAGTTGCAATGCATCAGGTACACTTTAATGTGATCAGTGATATCAGTGTGACACATCCTTTGATACCATGTAGGCTAGGGGAAGATTAAACCTCGTGACCTCATGCCTACCACAAGAAGCTCTCACCAATCAAACTACACTCTAATCCAACATATTGATAAATATCAACAACATTAAAAAAAAATGACTTAAAATTACCATCAATTTAAATTTACAATAAATAAAATTTAAAATCACAACCATACCCATCAAACAAAATCATGTCCTATTTTGTATCTTACCTTTCATTTTATCAAATAAGATCCACCATACACCAAATCTTTAAGAGCCCATGTCTATTCTGATATGTTTTTGGGCATATTTGATTGTCACTGAGCCTTTCTTTTCGAGGCCTTTTTGCTCAGCCCTGCCTTCCATCGATTGGAAGAAAGAAAGGTCATAGCTAAGATCTACCGACCACCATACAAGAAATTGTAATATAATCTACAACACGCTTAAACATGTACGCCTGCATTAATCCAGCAAACGGAATCTAGCTATAATATACATTTGCCGACATACAATTTTTGTGTATTAAATATTCGAAGGCATTCCCTTCTCTCATGTTTGATTAACGGTCCTAACAGATTCAACCACTGTTACTGGGTAGAGAACTCCGTTATGCCTTCCCCGGATTCCTGACCCAACAATACTGTACTGCACAGAATTCTGTATCATTTTACTGCTTTTCGTCAAGTGCGGTAAAACTTTCATCATAAATCCGGCACCGGAATTTGGTTGAAGTGGAATCTGTCTTGAGACGGACAGGGCAGAGAAAGCATTGAACCCGGGGCACCGCATCCGTGATCAGACAGCAAAAGATCTGTGCGACATATGTACTAGGCTGCAGAGACAAGGGGCTTAGGCGCAAGGTCATGTGGGAGTAACTTCAGGCGCTTAGATTAGTTTAAAAAAGAGGAGTTGATCTATGGGCATTACAGGGACAAGTTTCCGAAAATTAGCATATTGCTAATGCAGTTGTTGTTAGTGGCTCAGATTCCCTTGTCTTTTTTGGACAGGGGCTGACTCTACCTTTCGTTCAATGTGTTTCTGATTCTGAGTTAAGACCCATTTCAGTCTTTTTGGTTTTCAATGTGGATGCTGTGGATCAAGATCTACTATTCTGTGCTGCACCCACTTTTGCAGTTGTTATGAGGGTGTGGCTTGGAGGATGCTAGTGCTGGTTGAGTGGAAGGAATGAGCAAGAGAGAATGCAGTGAGATTATTGATAATGGGGAACTGTGGAACTAGAGAGGAGTCTGCTGCAGTCACCAGTGCTGTCGTTTCCACACTCAGAGCAGGTAAACACACCCACAACCACACACCTTCGCCATTGTTATGAAACTTTCCAAAATGACTAAAGGACTTTACGGGAAGCATATACCTGCTGACCCACAAGGGCTAATTTCCAAATAAGCCTCTTGGTTAATGCCTTCAAGTCCTTTTTTGCATTAATGGACCTAGGTAGCTTCAGATTCACACATACTTAGCTGTAACTGGTCAGATTATGACGCAGTTTAGTCTCTTGGACATTTCCTGTCTTTGATGCTTATTGTATTCTGTATCAGCAGTAAATGTGGATCCCTTTGGCTCTCTGTGTTCAACCTTTGCATATACAAAGATGTATACTATCAGATTTGGTCACATCTACTGCAATCGTATGCCCAGGAAAGTCATTTAGATGCCTGGATGGTTACTACCTTGTTTTCAGCCTGGACATTGTGGGTTTCATATGGTCACTAACTTCGAAGTGAATCTGTTTGTTCCCATAGTCAAGATTTAGTTTAATTGCATGTTATTTCTTTTTATCAGTGATATGTCGCAGGAGGTATCAATCCCATTCTGCATTCTCATGTTGGAGAATTCTAACATATTATAAATGCAGCAGCATGTCCACTGTCTGTTAAAAATGCAAATAGTTCTGTCAATCTACTCCATTTCATCATGACTGTGCTTTGATTTTTCTCTTTTCTTGGCTTTAGATTCAGCGAAAACACACAGAGTACCACTAATACAACATCAACAGCAGCAACACGAACAAAAGAAAGAGCAGGATCAACCATCTCCTCATGAACTAATACGAAAGACTACCTCTGTTAGGAGGCAGTCTTTGTCTTCTTTATCAGATTTGAGCAATCCGTCAACTCCCAAAGGCGTTGAAGATCTGAGACAGAATTCTGGATCCAATTTACTGGTTTTCACTTTGTATGAATTGGAGACAATTACCAAAAGTTTCCGGAAAGATTATGTTTTGGGGGAAGGAGGGTTTGGTACGGTGTATAAAGGGTTTATAGATGAGAGTGTAAGAAGAGGTCTTAAGTCTGCACCTGTTGCAGTAAAGGTCCTTAATAAAAACGGTCTCCAAGGGCATAGGGAATGGCTAGTAAGTACCATTTACTATTGATCTTCTACTGAGAATGTTTTGCTATGTTTTAGTGGTCATCGATCTCAGTTCAGTTCAGCCCCAAGGAATCACCAAAGCACCCTGCTTTTACCTGGATCTAGTTTATGGTCTGGGCTTCCCTTACTTATGATAGTTTTATTTACCCTTTTTTTGTAGGTATTCGTTATTCAGCTGATTTCTGTGGTTCATTTGGCAGGCAGAAGTTATCTTTCTGGGGCAACTGAGGCATCCCCATTTGGTTAAACTGATAGGTTACTGCTGTGAAGACGACCATAGATTGCTGGTTTACGAGTTTATGTTTCGAGGCAGTCTGGAGAACCATCTATTTCGAAGTATGTATTGCTTTCTTCTTAGTCTATTTCATTGCATCAATTGATATTTGGCAGCATTTTTTTGGCCTCTAAGTTTTGTCCTTGAGTTTCGGTAACCTGTATAACCTGCAACAAAATATACAATAGTTGATTCAGATTCAATTTCCTTGAGGCGTTATTCTTCAGTACATGTTTTTTAACAGCCTGGAAGTGTGGTATTAACAAGGAATAAATTTTGGGTTTAAACAATTTCTTTAGCCATGCACGAGCGCTCACAATTCATCCATCAGTTCATACTAGATGTTGTATCTCCTCTTTTTGAACTTACTAGAGAGCCACAAGGAATATTAGCAGGAAAAGGAACCATGTTAGTCGTAGTTTTAGCTTTTATGCAGTAGCAGGTATGGTATCTTGCTAGGTGTGCCTCAGTTTTATACTATTCACAGGGCTGTGGTGAACCCTCCTGCAACCCTGAGATTAGAGGGGTTTTTGTACCATTCTCATGGCTCAGTGATGCCACTTCTCTGACAACTGGTGCATATCCACTGCTGTAGAGTTTTGTTTTGAGGAGTTAAGGCAAATGTCTTTGACACTAGCCCAGGAAAATGGAGTTCAAGCCGTTTGCTTAAACCCGCTCAAAAGGAAAATCCTATGGCACACTTTGATATGCTAGGTGATCCTAGTAGTTAATAGTTATTCGGGAAATTGTCCATCACATCAATCCGATTCAAATTATCGACAGGATTAAATTTCTTTGGTGACTAAAATAGTAAAAATGCAATTAAAAGTTAACAAGAACTAAATTCATTTCTTGAGCCATATTTTCTATAACCTTGTTTTTCTGAGATGCCTTGAGCGTGTAAAAAGTTGTTGAGGATGTGCCCTGAATGTGCGTTCTCTTGATGCATACAGAGGTATCTGTTCCTTTGCCTTGGTCGACAAGAATGATGATTGCACTTGGAGCTGCTAAAGGGCTTGCATTTCTTCATGGAGCAGAAAAGCCAGTCATTTATCGAGATTTCAAGACATCCAACATTTTATTAGACTCGGTCGGTATTGGCACTGGCAGTGGGGGAGTGCTATTTACATTTGTGAAATATACTTCTTGCTTTATATGTTTGAATTGGTCACATATCGTGAGTTTAATGCTTGAGGTGCAGTTTTAAAATCTCTTTGTAGTGTTGAGGCTTGCTTTATTTTAGCCTGGACTGAATTCCCTTCTTATTGTCTTTGTTCTTTGCAGGATTATACAGCTAAGCTATCTGATTTCGGACTTGCAAAAGATGGACCTCAGGGGGATGAAACCCATGTCTCCACTCGTGTTATGGGCACATATGGTTATGCTGCTCCTGAATATGTTATGACTGGTAAGTTTCAGAATATTAAGTGTTTGTGCACATCAGGCACTTTCAATGGGTTCCTTTCCCTGCCTTGCCTCGTGCAATTTAACTGATGTCTGAAGACTCAAATGTAAGAAAAAATGACATGCTTTAGATTACTGATTTGGCGTTAGCCTAATGTCTGAAATGATTTGCAGATACTCTTGCAATTTAACTGATGTTTGAAGACTCAATTGTAAGAAAGAATGGCATGCTTTAGATTACTGATTTGGAATTTGACATTAGGCTATTGTATGAAATGATTTGCTGATACTCTTGCATTTTAGCTAATGTTTGAAGACTCAATTGTAAGAAAAAATGGCATGTTTTTAGATTACTGATTTGGCATTTGGCATTTGGCATTAGGTCTATGTCTGAAATGACTTGCCGATACTCTTGTAAATTAACTGATGTTTGAAGACTAAAATGTAAGAAAAAATGGCATGCTTTATACTACCGATTTGGCATTTGGCATCAGGCTTAATGTCTGAAATGATTTACTGGCACTCTTGCAATTTAACTGATGTTTGAAGACTCAATTGTAAGAAAACGAATGGCATGCTTTAGATTACTGATTTGGCGTTTGGCATGAGGCCTTATGTCTGAAATGCTTTGCTGATGCTCATAGTTTCTGGCCTTTGGACTTTGGCCTTTTCTGCAACAGGTCACTTGACTGCTAGAAGTGATGTCTACAGCTTTGGTGTTGTGTTACTTGAGCTGCTTACTGGGAGACGGTCTGTGGATAAGACTAAAACCACCAGGGAACATAATTTGGTAGAGTGGGCTCGACCACTTCTAAATGATAAGCGAAAGCTGCTGCAAATTATTGATCCAAGGCTTGAAGGACAGTATTCTATGAAGGGTGCCCAGAAAGCTTGTAGCTTGGCTTATCACTGCCTCAGCCAAAATCCCAAAGCAAGGCCTCTGATGAGTGATGTTGTGGAGACATTGGAACCTCTGCAAAACAGGAAGGAGACAATAAGTGCTTCTTTCACATATACTTTAAACAGTGGGGTAGCAGCATATCAGATTCATAGTACTGGTAATGCTTGCCATAACTACCAGGATTCTTCTCCTACAGATAGAAATGGCCCTACAGTGTGCAGGGTTAGGTAATACTCAATCCAGATTGTATAATTTGAGAGCATCCAAGAAGAGAAGTGTGAAGTTTCTTGGACTCCAAACAGTTACTCATGTATCCTGTCTTAGTTCTCCTAATAAGAAAATGATTTCTAACAGTCCTCACTTGCATCTCTTCAAATTGCCAAAAGCTGTTTGAAAAGATCAGAAAGATGTATGTAATGTAACCACCTTATCGGTTGGCAGGGCTCATGTTTTCCTGCCAAAATAAGCTATCCACTTTCATCCTTATGCTGAATAGTTTGTGCCACGTCTCTATCAGTTGTCTTTCTTTTCCAAAGCTAGATTAAACCCGCATAAGCAGATGTTGGTGTGTAAAATATGACGCTTTAATTCCAAAATAAGTTAAAAACTAGATTTCTTCAGTACATTTTATCAGAAGATGCCAAAAGTGGTAGGATTTTCTGCTTTTCATCCGCAAATTTCTTCACGGTAATTTTACTAGAAGTGAAAATGGCATTACATAATTTTTATTCTATTGTCTTAATTCACGATACCCACATGGAGGAATATTTTTTTTTCCATGTACTTTCTCCTATGGTGAAGAAAGTTCTCGGTACATTGAATGTGATCTAAAATGTTGATTAAAAAATATATAGAATAGAATTCAAAAGTAATCTTGTACTACTAAAACTTACAAAAGAAAACTCATAATTTTTAAGTTTGTCATCGTGACAAATCAATAATTAAGAAAATTGCTACTGTGAACTGAACTAAAATTATGATTTTCTTCTATAATGAAGAAAGTTTTCAATTGTTTTGATCAGCAATTCATCATAATAGATCATTGAATGTGATCTAAAGTTATGATTAAAAAATGTACACAACAAAATTCAAAAGCAATCTTGTACCACTTAAACTGGAGAAAACTCATAACCAACAAATCTTTAATTTGAAATCATGACAAATCAACAATTAAAAAATTTGCTATTATGAACTGAACTAAAATTCTGTACATTCATCTGTCTTATAAAAAAGTGATTGCAAACTTTTTGAAAGCTTTAAAAAGACTGACTTTCAGAAACAAAAATTAATACATAGAGAAAGTGCAACATTTTTCTATTGAAGAAGTGTGTGGGACTGAAACAACTGAACTCACGTTCTAGATTCCATAGCATGCAACTGGCAAGCAACATAACCCTGTTTTAATCATTTTTATAAGACCTGTTTGTGTCATTCTTTAAATAAATGAATGATCATTGTACTAATAATATTATTTTGGTTTGTACTAACTGATGTTAGTGGGAGATCACCTGTTAAAAAAATGGGCTCCATTTGTCCTTATCCAAACTGTTCAACTTAACTTAGCAAGGAGTTCAGAGGCCTTAAAAAATATGAGTTACTAATTCTTCTTTAGAACACAAATAAATAAATAAAAATTTTCAGTTTTAATTGTTCTTTTGCTAACAACATTTTTTTAAGTATATTATTATTATAAATTTTATTTTTATTTGTAAAGTTAGGTGTGTATATATCAATTTTATTCTTTCTATTAATATTTAAGTGGTCATAATGACAATCTTAGGTGGATATGGTAATGGTAGACACCTCTTAATTTGGTGTATCAACTTTTTACTAAGTGTAAGAGGTTGGATTGTAATCCAAACAATTTTGGTTGGATGCGATATTTTTCAATCATTAAAATTCAATCATAAAAGTTTCATTATGGAGATGTGAATGGGTGATTTAAAAAAAAAATTCTATAAATGCAATTGTGTCACATCATAATAAATCAATTAATCATGTTAATTGTTTTGTTTTATTTGCTTGTTTTATCTAACATGGTTGATATAACCATGCAAAAAATTATTAACTAAAGTTAGTGTTGAAACCACAAATGCAATTATAGAGATGAAAAGTGCTTATCTTGTCTTGTTTTTGACTTGTTTTACAATTATTTTGGACCTTGTTGTAAAAACAATATCTTGATGTTCAGTTTGACTTTATTCAATGCTTACATTAATTGCATCCTAAAATAAATTAGTTGTTAGCCTATCTTACTCTAATGGTTTAGACTCATTCATTGTGTAATCAATCGATTATTGGAGACTAGACCACAAGCTTGACCCTATCCCCCAAATATAATGCTCATGTGACCTTGTCCTATTGAAATATTTTCTCAATCAAGGAAGTTAAATTCCCTTTCCATTTACCAATAACGAGCTCAAGGAGCTTCTTGACAATATTTATTAACATGATTGTGACACCAGAAGATAAGATTATAGCTAGGAGGAGAAAATCATGCCACTTAAGACTAGACTCCACACAATCCTCACTAG
Organism: Chamaecyparis obtusa; assembly: GCA_027943335.1. Classification (NCBI taxonomy): domain Eukaryota; kingdom Viridiplantae; phylum Streptophyta; class Pinopsida; order Cupressales; family Cupressaceae; genus Chamaecyparis; species Chamaecyparis obtusa. The sequence continues at coordinate 866,411 of BSBK01001614.1, read as the reverse complement.
ACATATATAAATAATTCAAAGACACATATATGATATTACTTACAACATTTATCCAATATGAGATGACAATTTGATTGAGCATCAATTGTAAGAAATTATCTACGGAAGACTATGATAATCAATAAATAGACCAAAGTAATCCTAACATCCTTGATTATTTATTATTTAACATTCATAATTCTTTTACGTAGGGTTTTATTGTGATATTCAATTAGGGTTAAATATTGTAGGTTTTAAATTGATTTCCCTACACTTTGGAGAACTTATCCAATCCAACATCGTCTAGAGTTTTTCCCTAATAGTCATTGTTTTATTTTTTATTATTGAAATATTATATTGTTATGTTTTCTGTATTATTTTGTGTGGAAGCTACCACCATACAATAACAATTTCCACATAAACCATATGATAGATAAATCAAATATATACTCAGAATCTACATGCAAGAGAACAAACAATATACCCACAAAAATGAGGCACAAGATACCTTGGGAAAACCCTCATAAGTAAAAAAACAACCTCCAAAAACATCCACCATACATATATTATTCAACAATGCAACATTGCAATACATCAATTAAATTTAAATAGTTATCCCTCTTTTATTTTTAATGCTCCACAAATTCCAAGGTTACAGTCGAAAAGACTCTTCCTTAGTAGGGAGACTTGATAAAGAAAATGGGTTTCCAAAAAAGTTTCAAAACCCAGTCTTTCCCAAGTGGTGATTCTCAAAACCAAATTGGGCTCCTTTCGAGTTTTGACCAAAGCAGAACTAGGGAAAACAACCTATCTTTCATATTTGCGGGGAAGACTCACCAAGGAAGGAAGATACCAGTTGGTACTCAGGTTTCAAGCATCCTTCTTTCCACTGGAAGATACATCCTGCATTTAGAGGTGATGATCCTCCACAAGGGTCTCAAAAACTCGAAAAAAACCCTGCACATTTCTGGAAACAAAAAGGGTATCAAAAACCTCATGATGTCTGGACTTCACCAATATTTTTGGTGCACGAGTATTTTTTGTAATGACTAAGATTTTGACAAAAAAGCCACATCCGAAAATTACATAAAAGACAATGGAGTTGGTCAACAAGTCAAAGGTCAAATATACAAATCGACTAGATACAAAGAGATTTATGAGAATATAGGAATAAAAGAAGTGGAATTATGACCAAAATAGTCGAAAAGATGAGGAATACCTCTAAGTCCAAGAAAAGTGGAATGTCAACCCTCTGTCAAATGTACTAGCATAATCACAATAATAGATGTTATATCAACTCAATAAAAAGATTTCGACCAGCTTGTCTAAATACCAAATCAAAGAGATATCGACCAACTGTCAAAACCAAACAATGTAAGATTAGAATTAGATCAAATATGAACTTCCATTTCTACTGATAAATGTAAACATCAAAGTATAGAAATACCACCATGTCGAATTCTAAGAAGCGTATAGCACTGTAAAGGAAAGTTCTTCCTGAAAGAAGCTTCAGAAACTTATTCACAAAAGTTAGCAAGGGTGAGAATATTGTGGGAGTGCGTTTCCACCCTACCACGAAGCAGTAACGCTTCCCTGGAATCCTTCCTGACATGAAGGATACCCAGCCCAACTAGAAGTAATCTAACAAAGTAAAACTAAGGAGTAATGGAATTTGTGCAAGTCAAAATACATACTTCAAATGCAAGAAAATGTCATCATTATGATCAACCATAAATTTTGCATCAACATGAATTACTTTTCAACGGTATTATTCCAATTCAAATTTCCAACCCAACTCATAAAGTACACTTAGATATAGCTCAAGAGTGTGTCCCATCATTTAGTTTTAGAATAGAAAATTATCAAAACTCACTAAGTATCAAGATTACAAATGTGTTTAATACATGCATAAATAAACCAAGATATCAAACATTTCATTGATAGGCACATTCCTTTCTTATCCCGAAAACATCTGTTTACATCATTCATAGATATGTTTACAAGAAAAGATAGGTTCACAAAACCTTTGCAACTAGGGTTGTAATAGGATTTAAACTAAAAAGCCAAGTGTACATAAATAAAAGCACTCATGGACAAAGTAAGCACCCAACTAGGTATTACCTTCTATATAAGTTTGCTTGCAAATTCTCTTTCATGCACATTGTATTATTAAAAGAAATTGAACCACTAAGTTTTCCAATCTTATATGACATTAGCCTATCTCAATACATAGAAATTGTTAACCAAATGGACATAACTACTATATTCAAAAGTGATTCTCAATCTCTTAAGAAATGATAACATTGAATTTTCACACAAGAATGTAGTTCGTATCGAACAAGATTATCCAAATAGAGTATTCTTTGGTCTAAAACTAATAGATCATAGTGTGCTACTATTCCCATAATTTTAAGCACAAATTACATTTTTTTTAGTAAAGTAAATATCCATATTCTTATTTTGTAATTCATATATCAGGTATTCAATCAGGTAAAACAAATTAAAAATACATCCAACATTGATGTGATGGATCATTTTTAATAGAACAAAGAAAGGAGTATTTCAAGAGATTGTGGACAGACTTTCATGCTCAGAAAATGATGAGCTAATAGGAACACACCATACCGAATGGAAAGAGACACAAAGTTAAAACCACGACATGGTCTAAACGGATCAAATTCATGCCTGAGTAATTTACACAATTAACAAACTACGAACTATGGTTCCCAATGCAATTCTACAAAAGATCATAAACCACGATATAAGAAGGCATGTATACACTAGTTTAGCACACCAAACACCTAAGAAATTGATGACACTTTTACAATAATGAATGAAACTACAACATGCAAACATTGCTAGACAAAACATATACACCAGCATTGTAACAAAATTGATTACATGCAGTTCCTTGTTGAACGAATCTATTCTCACTTCCCTACAAATAAAGAGTACCAAAGAAGGGAGAGAAATATAGAACATCCTAGTCTTGCAGGTCAAACAATACCAAAGCAGATCAAATCAAAAGAATACTAGAGTCCTTCAATAACTAGGGATGAAACTGACCCAAAGAACCCATGAGCCAGACATAAATAACACATACTATTTTTGGGGAGCATTAAAATTCTGAAAGCTTAAAATTGAATAGGAATTAGATAATTACCTCAAACTATGAGAATGACCCCGTAATGAGGATGAATAATATGATACGATTCTCCAACTAGAAGAAGCAAAAGATTACATACTTGCTTGGTAAAAACTTCATCTAATAATTTGTATCTCTCCATGCATGAATGGTCCCTGGAATGACTGCCATGTTGATCACATTTTATGAACAAAATATGAAGGGACTCTTTTCAATGAAGAGAAAGCTCCCAAATATTTGATGGTTGTTTCCGAGATATGGTTAATCCCCAATGATTAAAACAAACTTGCCTTTAATAAAACCCAAGAATGAAGATGTAAAATCAACACCTCTATTCTACGTTAGGTTGTGACAGAAGTTCCTCTTTACTACCATGCAGGTGAAGAGATCAACAATGCAGATGAGGGTGACTATTTGATCGATCTCATCGACCAGCTCTTGCACTCTCTTCTAAACACTTGACAATACAAGAGAAGAATTTGCAAAGAAGCACTAGTTCACAAACTTATTCAGAGACACTTAAGGATATAGCGAAATCAATATGGACCTCCTTTCTACAAAGTGGGTATGCGTTCCTTAAATTTATAAATAAGCATGTTCAACAGGAGAAAGGAAATGGAGGAACCAAAGAAGCTGTAGCCAAAATATTGCAACAAGTGGGGAAGGTGCATTGGGTGGTTGCAGGGTTATTGTTTGTAGCTTTATTGCTAGAGAAGATTGGTCAAACTTATCATAATCGTAGTGAATGCATAGAACTCTCAAGATAAATGAGTAAGCTTGCTGGGAATATCAAAAATTCTATTATGATCTGCTACCAAAATCCAAGAAATTGGAGCCCCCTACTCTCTCCATCTCGTTCGTAATGTGAATCCTAAGATATGATCTAAATTCACCCCCCTTTTTTACTGACTCCCCTAAAAATGTTGCATACTTGTGCAACTAACTCTTCCCCTATTACGCAACCTCCCATCCTCTGCTAATGGAGATTGAGTTTTTTTTCCTCCATGAACTCTCTATCTCCTCCAATAAGCATCATCATTGAGTCATTGTTCAGATTAAATTTCCTTAGTGAATTGTTAGTCTCGCTAATCAATCAATTCATTTTACACACGTGTCACAATTATCTCCCTTACCTTCACTATCATGCACATGAATTTTGGAGTAAATTCAAGCACTAATTTAATTTTAAATAAATCTTTTTCCCCCACTTTGCACGTGCACTCCTCAAAAGCTAGAGTCAAATTTGGATATTATATTAAAAGTGTTGGGTTGTGACATCCTTCCCCTCTAAGAATGCATCATCTCGATGCAAACTTCAAAATTTGCAATCATATTCAAAGATAATTCAAGAGTTGAACAATTGACATGATAATAAATCATCTCTCATTAGTCAAATATTAAGGTAATGCATATTTACACTTTTAGATTCTAGTAGAAAATCAACAAGATTCAATTTCATTTGCTTACATAAGTCCAATTTTCATCATTTAAGCATTCTAGTGAGAACACGCACCAAAACAAACACATTTTAAGAAAAATCAACATACTTGTTTCATAATTATTTAAAGAACACTTTCTATGTGAGTGTGTGAATTCCATTACTACCTTTCAGTTTTACAAGGTTAGAGTTACCTCTCTCTGACAATATTCTCCCTCTATTATAATGTGTTGTTCCATCTGTACATACATAGGAACAACATCAAAGCATCAGTTCATGTCGCTATCATAATCAAAATTAAAAATCTAATACTCTTATAACTCAATGCTTCCAGAAACAACTTACATGATACTCTTAAGTAGAAACAAAGTACCCACATACCTGTGCTTATTATACCTTACCGTGGTATCACAATAAATTGAGCACATTTATGGTTTTCTTGGATCCACGTTCTTGGCCTACTCATATTTATATACTCACAATACTTTTAGCCCAATCATAGTGTTAATACTTTAGAAAATAAAAATTCTAATATTCTATATTCAAGAAAAAAAATGGTCATTTGAAGATTGAATAATTTCAACTAAAATATGCTTTAAATCACAAATTGATCACAAGTAAGTAAATCATTCATACATACATTCTAACATGTGGTACTTACTAAGTGATAAAGTCATCCATCCATTTCACAAATCACCTGAAAAGGTTAGTGGATCCATTTTTCCATTTATGTGACCTAGGCCCTCATGCCCATCTTGTCAAAATAATATTTCAAAGAAAATTTAACTCATTCCGTTATAGCATTTATATTTCATCTCTAAAACAATATAATTCCTACAAGTCTTACATCTTATTATGAATAAGCATTCACATTTTCATTGTATAATTCTAGTATGCTTCATCTAAGCATAAGCATCCAAGTAAATCATGATAATTCATCACCATATAAAATCAACACATCAATGTATGTTATACATCTATAAAAATGCATCCAAAAACATAACCATAAAGGTCAATCATGAAACAAGACATTTAATTGTAATTGGACATATGTCCTTCTATAAGTCCATGTCTCCTATGCCATTGGACAATCAGTCGTCCATCTGCAAATCTTGAGACATGAATGTGGCTCAGACGCTTGTACGTTCTATCCACAAAGCCTTACACTTCCTTGGGATTCTATCACCCTTCAGAATTTCCAACCTTGCAATGCCCAAAAGGAATAAAAAGCAAGGGGTATCTGGTGCAGCCATGAAACTTTCTATTGTTCATGAATGTGGCAGGGAGATGAAACATGGGCAGCATATTTTGAAAACATATGCGAACAAGCTTTGGCCAAAGCATCTTTTTATCACCAGGAATGAAAACTGGCAAGTAGAGAAATATCCCTTTCTACCCTTCCCTGTTTACTTCTTCCACATTAGCACCCTCACCAGAAGGTAAGCTTTCCAATACATCATACATAGTAAGAAAAAAGATACATTTCATATATTTCCTTTCATGCAATAATACATTAAACAAGAGCATGTAAGTCATACAACAATCAACTAATCAAAATAATTATACCCTTCATCATGAGAATCTCTTTCATCATAAGAAATCACAAAATTTGAACCATCTAGTCAATAAACATACACATACAAAGGAGGTGTTGACCATTATGTCAAAAAAACCAGTGGTGCTTCATAACCAAATATATCTATTACATTATCATAAAAAGATGGCGACCTACTCGTCGATCATCAAATGCATCAAATAGTACATCTATTTCAATCACCTCATAATAATTTCATGCAATGTTTCAAATAAATCACCCATGTTCTAGTAATATCATATTAATGTCAAAAAGATGTATTTTTTTTCTCTTATGGATTCCATCATTTTGTGAATATCCGTGCAATGCTCCTCATAGCATCCAAAACTCACATCAAATAATATCAACCAATGTTAATTATTTCATAAACTACATTTCTAATATACACAACCACTTGCATGCCAATTCAGTTTGATCATTTCATAATAGTTGAAACATATTTCAAGTAACATATGAATGCAAGATTAGGTTTGATATGTTCTTTGCAATCTACTCTCTTTCACAATCTATCAATGTTATACACTAAGCATGACAAATGACATACTGCATTTTCTTGCAACATAGAACACATATTCTACCCACTACAAGATCATAATAAATCATAATATTTCAAGTTGTAAGTTTTAATTCAAATCCTCAACCGTCATAAGAAAAATCAAAGAAGTGTGAACAAAATCTTAGTTCATTGAAAAACTCAAAATTGGTGGCTAGGTTGTCACAAGAGAACTTAAATTTCAAGCTATTCCTTCACCACTTTTAAAGTTCATCAAATTTCAAAATAAAACATCAATTGAAAACCAAAATCATATTTATAGAGCAACTAACACTACTCACAAGAAGGGAGTAAAATCTACACGTCACCTTGTGTCCAAGGTACACTAAAGAACATGACCATACTTCTAGGACATAAATCTCAAAGTTTACATCATCTTGTAACAACACATTCAATTACCTTAAACAACATCGCTATATCCACTAAAGCCACTTCACATGAATTGTTATTTCTCTCTCTCTCTCTTTTTTTGTAATCTCATGCCATGCAAGGTAAGACATAAAAATACATTTTCACAAATTTTCTATGAATTGATGTTTCATATTAAACATGTTGAATTCTTCTTCCCCAAGAATTTCATAAGGTTCTAGTATATTAAATTCCTTTCATAACACTTGTAAATACACCTTACAGTAATACATATTGCCATCATTTATCACAAGTCAAGTCCTAAATTTTGGTAAGCACCCATACTTTTATTGCATAACCATCATTATTTACTACACAATTTCTAATAGAATTTTATATTCTTTGTTTGCTACACCAATGTAGAGAAAAAGGCATTAAATTTTTAAGTGTATCCCACACACAAAGTACCTTATAATTTTCACATATTCTAACATTTTGCAATATGGAATAGAAAGCAATCACACCACTCAAGGTAGACAGTTATCAGGCTCACATAAATGTTTCAAACTTCATTGTTTCAAGAGCAACCAGGGACATTCAAAAAATTTCACACATGTAAGAAGTATTGTCCCTAAAGTCTCTATTTCCCCATCAAACAAGGAATATCCTATCATTTTTATATCAAGATAATTGAAATTGAAAGACACTCTAGTCAATCTAGGGAACCACAGTCACGTTCTTAGACCAAGAATTAATCAACTCATAATTTATGCGACTAAGGGTTGCAACTAAGCATAGTGAACTCAAGGCCCTAGTGTGGAACCCAGAGCTCTGATACCATATGTAATGACTGAGATTTTGACACAAAAGCCACATCAGAAAATTACATAGAAGACAATGGAGTTGGTCAACAAGTCAAAGGTCAAATATACAAATCAACTAGATACAAAGAGATTTATGAGAATATCAGAATAAAAGAAGTGGAATTATGACCAAAACAATAGAAAAGATAAGGAATACCTATAAGTCCAAGAAAAGTGGAATGTCAACCCTTTGTCGAATGTACTAGCATAATCACAATAACAGATGTTATATCAACTCAATAAAAAGATTTCGACCAGCTTGTCTAAATACCAAATCAAAGAGATATCGACCAACTGTCAAAACCAAACAGTGTAAGATTAGAATTAGATCAAATATGAACTTCCATTTCTACTGATAAATGTAAACATCAAAGTATATAAATACCACCGTGTCAAATTCTAAGAAGCGTATAGCACTGTAAAGGAAAGTTCTTCCTGAAAGAAGCTTCAAAAACTTATTCACAAAAGTTAGCAAGGGTGAGAATATTGTGGGAGTGCGTTTCCACCCTACCATGAAGCAATAACGCTTCCCTAGAATCCTTCCTCACATGAACGATACCCAACCCAGCTAGAAGTAATCTAACAAAGTAAAACTAAGGAGTAATGGAATTTGTGCAAGTCAAAATACATACTTCAAATGAAAGAAAATGTCATCATTATGATCAACCATAAATTTTGCATCAACATGAATTACTTTTCAATGGTATTATTCCAATTCAAATTTCCAACCCAACTCATAAAGTACGCTTAGATATAGCTCAAGAGTGTGTCCCATCATTTAGTTTTAGAATAGAAAATTATCAAAACTCACTAAGCATCAAGATTACCAATGTCTTGAATACATGCATAAATAAACCAACATATCAAACATTTCATTGATAGGCACATTCCTTTCTTATCCAGAAAACATCTGTTTACATCATTCATAGATATGTTTACAAGAAAAGATAGGTTCACAAAACCTTTGCAACTAGGGTTGTAATAGGATTTAAACTAAAAAGCCAAGTGTACATAAATAAAAGCACTCATGGACAAAGTAAGCACCCAACTAGGTATTACCTTCTATATAAGTTTGCTTGCAAATTCTCTTTCATGCACATTGTATTATTAAAAGAAATTGAACCACTAAGTTTTCCAATCTTATATGACATTAGCCTATCTCAATACATAGAAATTGTTAATCAAATGGACATAACTACTATATTCAAAAGTGATTCTCAATCTCTTAAGAAATGATAACATTAAATTTTCACACAAGAATGTAGTTCATATCGAACAAGATTATCCAAATAGAGTATTCTTTGGTCTAAAACTAATAGATCATAGTGCGCTACTATTCCCATACTTTTAAGCACAAATTACATTTTTTTTAGTAAAGTAAATATCCATATTCTTATTTTGTAATTCATATATCAGGTATTCAATCAGGTAAAAAAAATTAAAACTACATCCAACATTGATGTGATGGATCATTTTTAATAGAACAAAGAAAGGAGTATTTCAAGAGATTGTGGACAGACTTTCATGCTCAGAAAATGATGAGCTAATAGGAACACACCATACCGAATGGAAAGAGACACAAAGCTAAAACCATGACATGGTCTAAATGGATCAAATTCATCCCTAAGTAATTTACACAATTAACAAACTACAAACTATGGTTCCCAATGCAATTCTACAAAAGATCATAAACCACGATATAAGAAGGCATGTATACACTGGTTTAGCACACCAAACACCTAAGAAATTGATGACGCTTTTGCAATAATGAATGAAACTACAACATGCAAACATTGCTAGACAAAACATATACACTAGCATTGTAACAAAATTGATTATAGGAAGTTCCTTGTTGAACAAATCTATTCTCACTTCCCTACAAATAAAGAGTACCAAAGAAGGGAGAGAAATATAGAACATCCCAGTCTTGTAGGTCAAACAATACCAAAGTAGATCAAATCAAAAGAATACTAGAGTCCTTCAATAACTAGGGATGAAACTAACCCAAAGAACCCATGAGCCAGACATAAATAACACATACTATTTTTGGGGAGCATTAAAATTCTGAAAGCTTAAAATTGAATAGGAATCAGATAATTACCTCAAACTATGAGAATGACCCCGTAATGAGGATGAATAATATGATACGATTCTCCAACTAGAAGAAGAAAAAGATTACATACCTGCTTGGTAAAAACTTCATCTAATAATTTGTATCTCTCCACACATGAATGGTCCCTGGAATGACTGCTATGTTGATCACATTTTATGAACAAAATATGAAGGGACTCTTTTCAATGAAGAGAAAGCTCCCAAATATTTGATGGTTGTTTTCGAGATATGGTTAATCCCCAATGATTAAAACAAACTTGCCTTTAATAAAACCCAAGAATGAAGATGTAAAATCAATGCCTCTATTCTACATTAGGTTGTGACAGAAGTTCCTCTTTACTACCATGCAGGTGAAGAGATCAACAATGCTGATGAGGGTGACTATTTGATCAATCTCATCGACTAGATCTTGCACTCTCTTCTAAACAGTTTCCAATACAAGAGAAGAAGTTGCAGAGAAGCACTAGTTCACAAACTTATTCAGAGACACTTAAGTATAGAGCGAAATCAATGTGGACCTCCTTTCTACAAAGTGGGTATGCATTCCTTAAATTTATAAATAAGCATGTTCAACATGAGAAAAGAAATGGAGGAACCAGAGAGGCTGTAGCCAAAATATTGCAACAAGTGGGGAAGGTGCATTGGGTGGTTGCAGGGTTATTGTTTGTAGCTTTATTGCTAGAGAAGATTGGTCAAACTTCTGATAATCGTAGTGAATGCATAGAACTCTCAAGACAAATGAGTAAGCTTGCTGGGAATATCAAAAAGTTCCAGTATGATCTGCCACCAAAATCCAAGAAATTGGAGCCCCCTACTCTTTCCACCCCGTTCGTAATGTGAATCCTAAGATATGATCTAAATTCGCCCCCCTTTTTTACTGACTCCCCTAAAACTGTTGCATACTTGTGCAACTAACTCTTCCCCTATTACACAACCTCCCATCCTCTGCTAATGGAGATTGAGTTTTTTTCCTCCGTGAACTCTTTGTCTCCTCCAATAAGCATCGTCATTGAATCATTGTTCGGATTAAATTTCCTTAGTGAACTGTTAGTCATGCTAATCAATCAATTCATTTTACACACGTGTCACAGTTATATCCCTTACGTTTGCTGTCATGCACATGAATTTTGGAGTAAATTCAAGCACTAATTTAATTTTAAATAAATCTTTTTCCCCCACTTTGCATGTGCACTCCTCAAAAGCTAGCATCAAATTTGGATGTTATATTAAAAGTTTTGGGTTGTGACATTTTTCAAGCAACTCAAGATTAGTCAGAAAAAAGGCCTCATTTCATGAGTATGCACCAAAGGGTTCCAAAACCCAAATCTTTCTACCGCCCTAAAATTCCTAATACCAATGGAGCTTCCTTCCATCCAAGGCCATTGTCGAATAAGGAGCCATTTAAGGTATTGAAGAAGGTTAAGAAGGCAAATGACTTTCCACCAATCCTGAGATCTTCTCATTCAACAAAGAAGGGGCTGATTCCAAAGATAAAGAAAGTATGGAGGAGGAAATTTGGACCTAATGAAGTACAAGCCCTCCTTATAGAAGAAATTCACCCTCAGGATGTAACATCCTCAAAGTTTGATCCGACGAGTCCACACAAAATAACTTATGATGATTCTTAGCATGCTATACAACAAGGTGGTTTGTTAGAAGTCAACATTACCAAGGACCAACAAATCCCTCAGAGTCAGGATCTAAGACAAAGGGCATTAATTTGTAAGTTATGGAAAAACCCCTTTCCAATGCATTTAATTAAATAGTTCATTTTGGATAGATGGCTAGGGGTAGATCAAATCTTCTTCTTAGATATAAATAAGAGAATTTTCTTGGTTCTTTTTCATGATAGCATAAGTTGAGATGTCATATACAAGAACAAGGCTTGGTTCCTTCAAGGAGTAGGGTTGATTATGAATGCATGGATTCCCAATTTTGGGTTGATAAGTTTGATTCCAGATTTGTTTCATTCTAGGTCCAATTAGATGTAGTGCCCTTAGAGTATAGGGAACTTCCTCTTATTGAATATCTAACTAACCACCTTGGAATCTTCCTTAAACATGATCCTTTGCACTTTTTTGATCCTGCTAAACCTATCAGACTATGTACTTCTAAGTACAATAAGTATGACTCTATCACACTTTCAACTCAATTCTTCTAATGGTAAATGGTCTCAACAAATTTTAATTGAGGGTGGAGTCAACTCTTGCTACTCTTGTCATTCTTTCAAGAATAATTTTTTGGGATGCAATACATGTTGGAAAGTGATGTTTTGGGAGCACTAGGAATCACTTAAGGGTTGTCATTTATGACAACACTTATGCTGGAGTGATCGCATGTAGAGAGTTTTGGTATTGGAGACTCAACCATGAAAATCAAGTACAGAATCAGAGTAACAATATTTTGCGGTATTGTTTTGGTCAGTGAAGATAATATATGATGTATTATGGCTTGCGAAGATAAAGGAAAACTCTTTGGGATATGTATAAGCTTTAGTTAAGGTCGCACGTGTTTTGGAGTTGATATCAAGAAGATATAGTATTGTGAAGGTATGCGAAGATAGAGAATCAGTGAAACATGGCATATGAAGAGTCGCAATGATTGAAGGAAGGTTAGTTGGTATGGTAATGTGCTAAGTCAGATGGATGTTGTATATTGCCATCACTTTGGTAATATATGATCACCGACTCTATGTTAATCATTTGCATAAGTAATTGTTATTGTTGGTGTAATTAAATATTCCTAATTACACTTAACTTAATCTTACTTAGGATAATGCATTGCATAGTAGTTAGTGATTGAGACACCTAGGATGTGCACCTCATTCAAGCACATGGTGTAGGAGAATTTCCACTTTAGGTGTGATAGTTGTCATCACATACCTATTTGTGTGTGAGATCCACCTTTCGTGCTCTTATCACATTATCATCCTAATCCAATGCACATACTTTATTGCATATTGGAGGATGATCCACATTTGGTGGACATGTGATTACACCTAGCATAGGTGATAGCTTATTAGCTCCTTATCATTCTCTCATATCGCCTTTCCTATATAAGGAGGCCTATTATGTAATCATTTCATCAATTGGTGAATATCATTAATTCATTGGATCTATTCAATCCATCCTTGCATTCATATTTTCTCTCTTGTGCTTTTCTTCAACCTCTTGATCTTGGTTCATTATTTTCTATTTGAAAATTCTTACAGTTATGTTCTGTAATGTATTTTGAGAGTTGACTGGATGGCAGAATTATTATAAGTATAGAGTGTTTTTGTGGAAGCGATAAGAATTATTGTGATGATGATGTAATGGATGTGAATTTGAGAGTAGAGAGAAGATGCGAGATCAGTGCTTGACAGAGCTATAACTGGAACTATCTAAGCATAGCAAATGCTTGTATTGTTCACTTTTGAAGAACACTTTGTGACAATATTCTGATTGTAAGAGCTATAAGCTCACCATGTTTAACAGGGTTTTTGTATACCCCTAACAGTGTTTTGTATTCATTTAACAAGGAAATGTACTATGTAATACTCAGCTCCTAACATGGCTAGATCTCCTAACAAAGATACTATATTTTAGTGCATAGTTGTGGGTACCATCCCCACCAGGGTTTTCCCTTGGCCAGGGTTTCCTCAAAAACAAATCATGGTGTTATGATTTATGTGTTGTGCATTTATGTTCTTTTCATTTCAGAATTAATATGGTTTATTTACAATTGGTTGAAGTTTAAATTAAAGTGTTGTAATACTAATTCACCCCCCCTCTCAGTTTTACCTAATCCTAACAATACCTCTCACCAAGAGGGCAACCCTGTTCACATTGTCAAGCCTTAAAGTTGTGATGAATAAGATGGGAATATTGACCAATGTATGGATACAAGGAATCATACTATACAAATAGTTTTCCTAGTGAAAAAAATTACATTTACTATACAAGGATAGGAGGGGGTTTTTAAGGTAGGGCTACCCATCAATAACAACTATTTTGTTCAGGATATAACTAAGATCATACAGAGTATAGCTTTTCAAGGAAAACCATTATGTGTCCATATTTCACCTCCTGCAAAACAAATCTCTCAAGATAGCCATCAATGTAATATCCTTATCCCTTGGATGCTTTATACTTCAAAGGTGGTCAAGGTCAACAATTATACCTATCAACCTAAGATGTCAGAGGAGTCTATTATAAAAATGACAGATGATTTATTTTACTCAGTAGCATCAAACTTGACTGATCACATTGCTGAGGATGTTGACAATGAACAAGAAATACCAATATAAAAAGATGAAATGATATTGGTCACTTGTTCAGATAGTGAATTAGAAATGGAGGATCATCCACCATTTTCTTCTTCTTCTGAAGCACACATTGTTCACATAGATTTAGTGGTCTCTGCCAATCTTACCCCTGGAAAGGAGTATGGTCAATGAATATTTTTTGAATAAGAGAAATTGGAGGAAGTGCAAGACTCAAAGGAGGGTTATGAATCTGAGTTTGACTTTTCAAAAACTATCTCAATTTCACAAAATATCTCCTCACATTCCCCTTCCAAGCCATCCTCGAAGAAAAGAGGAAGAAAATAAAAAATGGAAAAAATTAAGGAGGAAATTGTAGTAGATATTCAATCCACACTAGATGCGAAGGTTCTAGTGTCTAAAAGGCAGAGAAGAACGTGATTATGTTCTCAATCCCAATGAAGATACTCTCGTGGAATGTTAGATGCATTAATGTCTCTAACAAGAGGTCCTAGATCAAAGGTCAACTAGATGGATCTGGGTCCTTCATCATTCTAGTACAAGAGAATAAGACTTCACACAAAACATTTGAATCAACAGTTAAAAAATGGCCAAAGTGGAAATCACTCCATACACCATCAAATTGGGCTTCCGGTGGGCTAATAACACTATGGGATCCTAAGTATGTTTTAGCTGAAATGGACACCTCATGCTCGAATTGGTAGGCCTTAAAAGTTAAAAGTTTTGAATTGTCTTGTATGGTTGTCAATGTATATGGACCTTCACCCACATCTCAAAAAAAAGAGAGCATGGAACAAAATAACATAGTATATTCAATATTCCACTGAGAATAACATTATCCTAGGAGGAGATTTCAATGCCATTTTATCACTTCAGGAGAAGAAAGGTTGGATCAGCATGCCTCTAAGGACTATAGAAGACTTTCAATTCTTTATTAATGAAAACACCCTTCAATACATTCATCCTTTAGAAGGCCAATCTACATGGACCAATCGAGGAAAAAACTTCTTGCAAATGGAAAAAACACTGGATCGGTTTCTAATTTCAAATAATTGGGTATCCCAGAATCACAACATGCAATAAGATATCCTTCCTTATATTTTCTCAGATCATTTTTCTATCAGCCTTCAAATTAGTAAAGGGATGAACACAATTATGCATAAACCCTCCTTAAAATTTGAGAGTATGTGGTTCAGACATTTTGACTTATATTCATTACTTCAGCAGTGGGGGGTATGTGCTCCTTTTCAAAAGGGTGCAAAGATGTTCCAATTCCATAAAAATATACAATTTCTCAAATCTCAAATCAAATATTGGAACTCTAAAGTTTTTAAGAACATATTTGTGGAGAAATAAAATGTTAAAGAGCAACTTTCTGAGATACATGAGCATATTATTCAACATGGGTTAGATAAAAATACACACACAAAATAGAAACAACTCCAAGATGAATGGATGGAACTAAGAAAAAGAGAGGAAATATATTTGAGACAAAAGTTGAGAGAGCTCTCTCTAAGAGAAGGGGACCAAAATACTAAATTCTTTCATGCCTCGACAAAAGAAAAATGAGCTGCTCAAACAATATTTTCTATACAAAATGCCAATACTAGGGAACATCTTACAAGTACAACAACTATTCAAGAAGGTGTAAGATTTTACAAAGAGCTGCTGGCCCCTCCATAGATGTATAATGCCCATCATCATCAAGTTGAATATGATATACTTGGGGGACTGCCTCAAATTATAGACCAGTAGGATAATGTGAACCTCATGAGACATTTCACATTAGAAGAGGTACAAAAGGTAGTATTCTCCATGTCTCCACACAAAGTTCCAGGTCTTGATGGGTTCAAAGCTCTATTTTACCAGAACTGTTGGGATTTCATAGGTTTTGAAGTCTTGTTAGTTTTGGAGGAGTCTAGAAGAAGTGGTTCTATCTTGAAATATTTTAATGTGACCAATGTTGCTATCATTCCTAAGAATAAAAGTCCAAAATCCTTTGCAGAATTCAGACCAATATCACTATGTAATATAATATATAAAATCATTACAAAGGCAATATATCTTACACTACAACCCATCATTACAAAATTCATATCTCTAGAGCAAGGGGGTTTTGTACTAGGATGAGATAGTGGATGGTTCCCTAGTAGCCCACGAGTTCCTACACTCAATATACACATCAATAATTTCCTCTTTCATTGTCAAGATTGATACGATGAAAGTATATGATAAGGTAAAGTGGATTTTTCTTCATAAAGTTTTAAGAAGGTTTGGATTTTCAAAAAAATGGTGCAAGTGAACAAGATCATTCTTATCAGGGGATTCTTTCTCCATCTTAATTAATGGTTCATCTTCAAGCTTCTTCTTTGCTACACAAGGGGTGAGACAAGATGACCCACTGTCCCCTTTCTTGTTTATAATAATGGCAGAGGCACTTACTAGAAGCATTAAACACATCATGAAATGAGAAGGTGGAAAGGTATTCACCTCCTAGGCACCAACATTGTAGTCACACACACTCTTTTTGCCGATGACACATTACTTTATAGAAAAACTTGTTTAAAAGAATCTCAAAACCTCAAAGTAGTTCTAGAAGGTTACAAAACTATTTCAGGGCAGAAAAGTAATGAACACAAATCAAATATCTACATCTTCAACACATGCAAAAGTATTAAGAGGAGAATCATCCAAGTACTTTAGTTTCAAGAATGTGAATTACCAGGTACATATTTAGGTATCCTCTTCTTCACAAGGTCAAACAAAGCTTCAATCTGAAACTCTATCATTGAAAGAATTAAGGCATGTACAACTACTTGGAAGGAAAGATGCTTGTCCCTATCAGGAAGGTTACTTCTCATTAAATCATTTCTGGAAGCTATCCCAAACTACTTTATAGCAGTATTAAAAGCTCCAAATCAGATTTTAAAAAAAATTAAAAAGATTATGAGAGATTTTCTTTGGAAGGGTAACCTCTCAAATGAAAAAAAATATCCCATTAATATCCTTAGATATTATGGCTATAGATAAGAAGTTAGGAGAAGAAAGTCTGCATCATTTAATTCATAGAAATACAACATTTGGAGGGAAACTAATATGGAAAATGTTCACCAAACCCATAATAATTTGGCATCAAATTATGTAGGGTAAATATCTATAAGCACACAACCAAACAAAATATTAACTATTGCAAACCCTCTTGAAGGTTTAGAGAAATGAAATTTTATGATGGCTTCTAGAGACTTGGTGACAAATTATATTTCCTGGCAAGTTCACAATGGTGAAAGCATTCACTTGTGGATTGATTCATGGAATGGATATACACCCTTGAGGATTAATCTAGAGTTGCAAAGAACAATTCCAATTCTTTGCAATGAATGGGGATACAAATTGAAAAATTATATTCATTCTATTGAGGAATTCATAGGAAAGGTATTATGGAAGGATCCAACAAATTCATAAATTTAGCATGGTCAAAAGAGAGTTTTTAATTAGATTTTAGCACAACGACCAACATTCATCAATGACAAACATGATGATATATTTTGGGTTGTATCCAAGGATGGGAAGTACTTAGTTAAGTGCAAATATAAGGCTATACAGAGAAGAAAATAGGGAAAAACAACTCATAGGGAATTCATGTTCTATTAGAATACTACGATTCTTCCTAAAGCATGTAGCTTTGTTTGACTTGCACTTAGGAAATCCTTACCTCAGAAAGAATATACAAACTCAATATAGCTCAAGCATTTAGGCATGTTCTATGTGAAGATGAGATTTAGAAAACATATAATCTATTTATGTAGTGTCCTGTTGTAATATAATGTTGGATCTTTGTTATGAATAAACTAAATTCCTAGACACCTCTCACAAACATTCTCTGAGACTGGTTCCAAGCATGACCTATATTATATAATAATGCTCTCTTTTCTTATTTATGTGATGCAGGGGCATCCAAGGTTAAGGCAGGGGCATTCTGTGTCCTTGGTGAAACTGCATGGGGTGTTGTATTTTGGCCGGTTTTACTCAGTTGTAGCCTTGACCGATGGTCTTGGTCATTGAAGGAAGCTCGGTCACTGAAGGAACTCAGTAGTCTCTGGCACTAGGTGAAATGGTTACTCGGTCATGCCTATGGTGCTTAGTCGACACTGGTGCTCGGTGATGCTTGGCGTGCTCGGTAATTTTACTATTGCTCGGTAGTTCTGACTTACCGACTGGAGTTCTGTGTGATTTGTTGAGCCGAATTGGTGAATTAATTATTGGTAGCCATTATCTTACGCTGACATGCATAATTAAATGTTTGTATACATTTGTAAGTCAACTTGTATGACATTTAATTATTTATTTTGGGGAGTTAAGGGTTTCATCTAGTTGACTTGTGGCTGATGATTAGTATTTAAGGAGGGCTTGGGTAGATGTTGACGGACAAATTTGGGGGATCAAGACTTAGACATTAGAGCAGATCTGGAAGTTAGATGCGAAGCTTGAGAGTGAAGTTGTGGAAAAGTTCTTGATGTTCTTGTAGATCAAATTGTAATCTAATAGTCATTTGTAGCAAAGCTAGGGGTTTGCATACTTGGGAACAAGGAGATTTCTTGAAGGCTTGCGAGCTCAAGTTTAGATCTGCCTTAGGGTTTCCATCAGCTTCTGATTATCTTCAGAGCTGAACTAGCTGAGTTTGTATTGGATCTAGTTATGAATCTTGCAGAATTGTTTTCTGATTGTAATTGGCCCTAACCTGGAAGGCCTTACACACAGGCATTTTAATGAAAATTAGTGTTGAATAATTACTTTGTGTTGCATTGTTGAGTAATCCATTGTGTAATTCTATTGGCTGCAAGGTCTAGCCCATCCTTCATTGGATCCACCATCCTTGACTACATAATTATGGAAAATAGTGCTAGGTATGGTTCTTTGGTTAGTTTGGTAGGAGATAAATAGGAGGATCTTCCAAAGTGAGAAAATCACAATTCAGAGAGTGCAAGAGGTTATTGAAAAATCTATCTCTGAAGTAGTGAATACATATGTACAAAAATAGAATCATAACACCTCCTTATTCACTTTATGGGATGAAAAAGTGTTGAAGAAATGGTCATCAATATGTCTTTCCTTTAGAAAGCCTCCACATGCTGCTTAAAAAAAAGATAGATAGGAGTGAAATTAAATGGCATCCACCATCACAAGAGTTTTCCAATTTTAATGTTGATGGAGTTTCCAGAGAAAACCCAGGTAAGTCAAGAGTAGGTATTTGTATCAGAGATTCAACAAGGTCACTAATTATAGGGAAAGCCCCTCCTCCCCCCTACCAAAGGGTTCTAATAATGTTGCAGAAGCCTCAAAACTTCTTAGTGGACTATAAGAAACTAAAAATATGGGAATTCATAAGCTCCAAATTGAAGGTGATTCATTAATAATTGTAAATGCTTGCAAGAAAATAATGTGTTTCAATTGGCATTTAGATTATATTCTAAATTTAGTGTGGTCTATCCTAGACTCACTAAAGGATTTCCAAGTATAACGCAAGGGTAGATGGGGAGAGGGGCCAAAGGCACACCCTAACCAAATCCACCTTGTAGAGATCACATGTGGAAGCAACAAACACACAAGTGAGAGAGAGAATGAAAATATCTTTCATATATTATCTTCAATTGATTCATACATGCTATGATATACTTGGCCCTCCTGATTTAAGCCAAATATTACAATCAAGTACAAAAGTCCTCCAACATGCGAGGATCTACCAACAATCTCTAATCTTCTATCTCCTATCTTCTAACTCCCAAAAAATTACTGCTAAACTCTAACCAAACAACTACATTTATACAAGAGGTTACCGAACCAAGTCAGCCTTCAGATCCACCATCAATGGAAGGAATGACCAGATCTAGGTCCACACACTTCCCAATGATAGATACCAACATTAAATCTATGACCAAATATAAATACAAGAGTCGGCCTCAACATAAATCCAAAATAAACAACTCGATAAGCAAGGAAACCGAGTGCTAGACAAGCATCACTGAGCACCAGGGAAATTCACTGAGTGCCAAAGAGATAACCGACCAACATCGATAAACAAAGGAAACCGAGCAACAACGAACTGACTCAGTCAAAGAAGGAACTAAGCAACACAAAAAAATTCAAACATGTTTTTGGTGACATAGGATTGCCAAGGACCCGAGATGCTTCTGCATTAGACACCTAGGGTTATTTGAAATGATTCTCTGAATCATGAAACATGTATGATCTTAGTTGCATCCAACTCAGATTGTGAAATCCATGAACTATCTTCAATCGGTCTATTCTTCCACTTTACTAGATATTCCATATATTGTTTTCCTCTTGTACTTCTTCCAATTCTTTGCTCCAAAATATGCTCAATTTCTTTTGTCTACTTCTTAGGATAACCCATCGGTACTGTCATTTCTTCATCAGGCTCATGATACTCATACACATCAAAATTTTTGAATATAGGTGATATATCCATATCATCAGGTAACTGAATCTCATATGCATTTCCACTGTCAAATTTCCTCAGTATCTTGCAAGGGCAAAACTTCTTCATTTTTATCTTCCCATATGTTCCAATAGGAAATCGACCTTTCTTCAAATGAACCATTACTTGATCATCAACTGCAAAAGTCTTATGTCTTCTTGATCTATCAGCTTTTTCTTTTTATTTCTGATTACTTACTTCCAACTTATGTTTCACATCTTCATGCATTGTCTTCATGTATTAAGAAAAATTTAGTCCTTCAACACTTCTCTTTCTTTCATCAGCAATATCCCTCAAATCTGATATACCTCTCAGTTGTATGCCATTTACAATCTCAAAAGGTGTTTTTCCAGTACTCCTATTCACTGAATTATTGTATACAAACTCTTCTTGTGCCAACATAGAATCCCAATTACTTGGTGTGTCCCCAATTAAACATCTCAAAAGATTTCCCAAACTTCTATTCACAACTTCTGTCTGTCCATCAGTTTGTGGGTGAAATTTAGAACTATATTTCAACTTAGTGCCAAACTTTCTCCAAAGGGTCTTCCAAAAGTATCCAACAAATTTACTGTCTCGGTCATAGATAATAGTCCTTAGTAGTCCATGCAATCTAACAATTTCCTTAAAGAAAAGATCTGCTATATGTACTACATCTGATGTCTTTCTACAAGGTATAAAATGTGCCATTTTAGAAAATCTATCCACAACAACAAATGTAGAATCATTGCCTCTTACTGTCTTTGGTAAGCCAAGAACAAAACCCATACTGATGTCAATCCAAGGTTCTTAGGAATAGAAATTAGTGTATACAATCTAGTATTTTGACTTACTCCTTTTGCAACTTGACAAATTCCACAACTTTTCACAAATTTCTAAACATCTTTATACAATTGTGGCCGAAAGTATTTCTCCTTAAGGAAATTCAATGTCTTATCAACACCAAAATATCCAACCAAACAACTACTATGTTTCTCCTTTATCAAATTAGTTCTCATTGCTCCTCTTGGTATACACAACTGAATACCTTTAAACAACCTTCTTGAATAAAATATTCTTCCCATTTAGTACTCGGTTGATCTTGAATAGGTTCTCTGCACTTTCTCCATGGCTCAGAAAAATCAAGATCAAATTCATAAGAATCTCTCATGTCATCAAAGCCAATAACTTCAATTTTCATCTCGGTCATCAAAGATATTCTTCTACTCAATGCATCAACAACTTAGTTAGTAACTCCACTCTTATGGTTTATCACAAATGTATAACTCTGCAAATACTCAACCCATTTCATATGTCTCTGATTCAACTTATTCTGACTACCCAAATACTGTAAAGCCTTATGTATACAACACAAATTCGCTTGGTATCAAATAATGTCTCCATTTCTTTAGTGCTTGAACAATAGAATAGAATTCTTGATCATACACATAATATTTCCTTTTTGCATCATTCAACTTTTCACTAAAGAAAACAAGTTTACCTTATTGACTCAACACCACTCCTATTGCACTTCCACTTGCATCACATTCCACTTGAAATACCTTATTGAAATCAAGCAATGCCAAAACATGAAACTCAGCAACCTTCTGCTTCAGAGTCTCAAAACTTTTATCAGCTCCATGTGTCCACTTGAATTCTCTTGTATCTCCTCTCATAGTCTCAGTCATAACATTACATATTGAACTGAAATTCCTAATGTACTTTTGGTAAAAAACTTCCAATCCATGAAATGATCTTACCTCACTAGCATTCTCAGGTGTAGGCCAATTCAAAATAGCTTCAACCTTTTCAGGATCCATTTTCAAACCATCACCTAAAATCACAAATCCCAAATACACACTTTCCTCTTTCATGAATGAACACTTTTTCAGATTTATCAGCAAGTTTTCTTCTTTCAACCTCTGCAATACTTGTTTAACATGAAACAAATGTTCTTCTTTGGTCTTACTGAATATCAAAATATCATCAAGATCTACAATCACAAACTTACCCAAGAATTTCTTCAAAACTTCATTCATCAATCTCATAAAAGTACTCGGTGCATTAGTTAAACCAAAAGGCATAACCAACCACTCATACAAACCTTCTTTTTTCTTGAAAGAAGTCTTTCACTCATCCCCTTCTCTGATTCTGATCTGATGATACCCACTTTTCAAATCAATTTTGGTAAAATACTTTGCCCCAGTCAAACTATCCATTATGTCATTGATTCTTAGTATAGGAAACCTATATTTCACTATTATCTTGTTAATTACTCTAGAATCAGTACACATTCACCATTATCCATTCTTCTTAGGTGTGAATACAACAAGTACTACACAAGGACTCAAACTTTCTTTGATCAAACCTTTCTGTAACAATTCTTGAATCTATCGGTTCAATTCCCGATTCTCGGTAGGTGTCAACCGATGTGGTGCCTTATTCGATAAACTAGCTCTAGGGATTAGATCCATGAAATGATAAATGCTTCTCTTTGGTGGAAAACCATTAGGTACATTCTCAAAAATAATTTCACTATACTCGGTGAGTAGCTTATCAATATCCTCAGGGACACTATCCTCTATTTTCTTACTCAGTTTGTTAGGAATCACAGCAAAACATACATCATTCTTCTTCAAATCCTTAACAAAATTTCTTCCTTCCATCAAGAAAACTTTCATAGATGTGCAAAAATTACTAACAGGTTCTTCAATCAAAGGTAACAAGATTTTTCTTCTTCCATCAGCCCCGATAGTATATTTATGCAATCTCCCATCATATATAGCATGTCTATCGTATTGCCAAGGTCTTCCAAACAAATATGCCAACAATCCATATGCATGATATCACATAATACCTTATCATAGTACTTTCCAATTTTCAAATTCACATAACATTGTTCACTTACCAAGAGTGTATGCTCATCTTTGATCCATGAAATATGATAGGGCTTTAGATGTTCCAACCTTTTCAACTACAACTTTGTGACCATTTCCTTAGATGCTAGATTCTCCAAGCTACCAATGTCAATGATTACCTTCCAAAGTTCATCAAAAACTCTACATCTAGTCTTGAACAAACTTTTCCTTACCGAATCTTCCTTATTACTTTCACTCCAAAGTGCTCTCCTTACCATCAAGTTATTTTCCTTCTTAGGTTCATTCGGTGACTCTTCTTGCACCAAAGCATTTCTACTATTACTGACCTTCTTACTTGAATGTGTACACTCAAATGATCTATGTCCTTCTTCTCCACAATTGTAACAAGTTCCTCAGAAACTACTTCTGTTATGACCACCTCGTTAGTTACTGCCTCTGCCTCTAGATGAACTTTTACCTTTCCACTTGATCTTGCCTTTATCCAGAGTTGTCTTTTCAGGTTCAGATCTACTATTTTCACCATAAGATCTACCTCTTCCTCTAGGGAATCTACCACCTCTACCTCTTTGTCTTTTCACATGTTTCTTTTTCAATGTCTCCTCAACTTTCAGTGCAAATTGATAAGCCTCTTCAATGTTCTCCAATTTGACCAAACTAATTTCTTCTTGGATGGGAATTCTCAAACCATTCAGGTATCTAGAAATTCTTTCCACATCATCTTCATCATGTCCAGATCTAATATCTAGTCTATAGAATTCCTTAGTATATTCTTTTACCGAGCTATCTTTCTACCTCAAACTTTGCATTTGCCTAACTAGGTTAATCTGATAATCACAAGGTAAGAACTTTCCTTTCAATTTATTCACCATTTTATTCCATACCTTACTTTTGTCTTTGCCTTTCCTCTTTCTGTCCTACTGCAGATGTTCCCACCACAAGGATGCATGACTCTTGAACTTTGTACTTGCAATTTTCACCTTCTTTTCCTCAGTACATTTTCATATTCAAAGTATTTTTCCATCTCAGTGATCCAGTACACCAATTCATTAGAATCTAATTTTCCACTATAATAAGGAGGATTAAAGTGTGGTGTAGATTTCAGATTTGTCAAAGCCTTCAAAAATCTTTCCTCACCTTGATCCATCACCGGTGTAGGTTCTGCATCAACTTGTCCTTCCTCAATTTCATCATCACTAACATCTTCAAGATGTCTTCCCTTCTCTAGACTATTTCAACAACTTCTAATCTAGCAGCAAGTTGTCTCAACATGTCTGCCAATCCTAGATTTGTATCTTGCCTCCCATGAACCATCTTGAAACCCTCTGCAATTGTAGGCCAGATCACAATCTTCTACCCCACGACAAGTCAACTAAGGTTTGACAAGAAGGAACCCTCAAAACTATATTTGCAAACCTAGATCCAGATCTCACCTCGCTCTGATACAACCTGACACAAGGGTAGATGGGGAGAGGGGCCAAAGGCACACCCTAACCAGATCCACCTTGCCGAGATCATACGCGGAAGCAAAAAACATAAAAGTGAGAGAGAGAATGCAGATATCTTTCATATATTATCTTCAATTGATTCATACATGTCGGGCTATAAGGCCTTCCCAGTTTAGGCTAGATATTACAATCAAGTACAAAATTCCTCCAACATGTGAGGATATGCCAACAATCTCTAATATTCTATCTCCTATCTTCTAACTCCCAAAAACTTACTGCTAAACTCTAACCAAACAACTACATTTATACAAGAGGCTATCGAACCAAGTTGACCTTCAAATCTACCATCAATGGAAGGAAAAACTAGATCTAGGTCTACACACTTCCTAATGATAGATACCGACATCAAATCCATGACCAAATATAAATGCAAGAGTCATCCTCAATAGAAATCCAAAATAAACAACTCGGTAAGCAAGGAAACCGAGCACCAGAAAAGCATCACTGAGCTCCATGGAAATTCACCAAGTGCCAAAGAGATAATTGACCAACACTGGTAAACAAAGGAAATCGAGCAACACCAAACTAACTCGGTCAAAGAAAGAACCAAGAAACATAGAAAACTTCAAACATGTTTTGGTCACACAAGATTGCCAAGGACTTGAGATGCTCCTGTATCAAAGTAACACATACATATTGGGAAGGCAACAAAATAGAAGATCACTTAGCCAATTTGGGTGGAAATGGAATGGACTTAGACTTGACTCTAGCTAATTTGGCAATGTATCCAGAATTAAAGAAGCTATTGTATGAAGATACTAAATGTGCTATGGGTACCTTGTATTAATGGAATGAATGACACTGAATTTCAAATCATTAAGGTTGCTGATGAAAGACCGTGTAAAAACCAAATGTGTCAAGCTTTATCTTTACAAATATTTTCTTGTGCAGATGATTTGGGAATAAAGATGTAAACAAAAGTTACATGCATGAATGAACGTGTCGCATCTGCAAAGTCTCCAACAGAAAAAATAAGGACAAAGAATTACTAACTAATGTGTTTATGATGCATGTTTTTTCATAATTACATTGGCCTTTTGGATTTCAAGAGCTATGGAGAATTGAATGAAAGGATTTGATAGCTAAGGGAAGAAGATTATTTATCTCTCTACATTTCATAATTTCTTCATTAATCTGGTAGAGGCATGATGAGTCAGGGATCCTCATCATCAGAAGGAGAGATTAGAGATTTTTGTTTATGTTTGGAGTGCAAACAATATCATATGGAATTCATGCCAAAAAATCAGCAAATTAAGCTGGAAGTTGAGGATTGGGAATTGTCGCTGATTGGACATGTTACAGATGATGTCCTTGGCCAATTATTCCAACTACATCATCCACATCTATGGTACTCAATTGGAAGAATCATTGGTGAGGAAGTTATAAAACCTCCATCTTGCATGATTTTGTTTCCATCTCAAATAGTCTCTTTTTTGTTGTCAAACACCATGGATTTGTTATAGTCGTATACTTTTTTAGAGTTGATAGTAGAGAAGGTGGTTAAGACACACATGCTAGAGGATAATAAATTACTATGTATAATCTAAAATATGAATTCTGGAATGCTAATGCACACATTGGAGGCCTCTTTCCAAGGAAATACCTACTCAAGGGACATGCATATATGGCGGTTTATGAAGGCATCAAAAGAACACTAGAAAGGAAGAGAATCTAACATGTGAAAATGGCTTTGTAGAATAATTATAGGGTTTTGGGCGATGACATGGTGCTTCAAATAAAATTCAATATTAATTCCCTCCTTACCCTTCTTGAACATGAGCTTGAGGACGTTGAAAAGAGACAACAAAACCCCAACCCAATTCCTAACCTCAATGTTGTAGTTGGGAAGATTAATGCTAGAGAAGGGATACCTGACGTGGCAAGTGCTACATAGTTACCTAAAAGGGAAGTCCACAATGTGCAAGAAGAACATGGGAATTTTGTTTAGGGAGGAGATGTTTGTGAAGCCTAGCTTGAGGGAATGGAGGAGTAGGTATTTAGACAAAAATGACCAATTTTGAAATCAATGTTCATGATGGATGAGTAGTTAATTTGTTTTGACAACATGGTTAGATACTTTTGACGAAGTCAATATGAAAAAATTAGGTTATATTTAGATGGCTTCTAAATATGGGGGCTCTTTGTCATATGTGGGTAGTTATTTCTAGGTTTACTATGATTTAAGTGTGACATTATGTATTTTAATTTTGATACTATGTCAAAATTTGGACTACATCAAATGTAATCTGGGTTGAATAGAGCCTTGCAAATATGTACATCTTTATTCTAAATATTAATATACATATTGACATTTCTCCCTTCACTAAAAAAAACATTACAGTACATCCATGTGAACAAGCATGTAACCACACATCCCATGCCATGCTTCCAACCTCAACAAATGATAACCTGATAACCTCAAAAACTACCCTTATGGTTTCTTTTATAGAAACAAGTTCCCACAAAACCACCAAGAGATATTACATAGACCATGTGCTACCTAACCCTTTGACCCCACATTTAATATTGGGTACTTTATTAATTTTTTCTCCAATATTAAATAATTACATCAATATAATATTACAATGTTACAATACAAAACAAACGGCCCCAAGAATATTCTAAAAGAATATATATATATATATATATATATATATATATATATATATATATATATATATATATATATATATATATATATATATATATATATATATATATATATATATATATATATATATATATATATATATATATGTTGCACCTCCATCTAGGTGCTCCTAGGTGAAACATTACATAATTAATGAAATATTACAATAAAGAACATTATTATGCAATGTTTACAACACCTATTTTCCCAACATTCTTCCACTTGATGTATACATTGCATAAGGGTCAATAAGTAGCCAAAATATATAAATAAGGGAACAATCCCTCTAGTCATGTATACACCATAATGATTCAAAGTGCTCCATGTGCTCCATTAGGATACACACAACAAAAAAAGAAGTGACCACCATCTCATACCTAAATTCTCTCACCCTTTGTCATGCCACTACCACTAAACATATATAGAATCCATACAAAGAGAAAACCACAAAACCTATCACAAATGAACCATAAGTCCTATCACAACTGACATCCCAAGCACAAACACTTGATCCAAAGGTAATACTATGCATTGGTAGCTATCAAGAACCAATAACCATAGGTGAAATAGAAACCAAAAAAAATACTAACACATCCAAATATTCATACCTCCAAGGTATAAAAAATACATCAGAAAACTCCCATAACATCAACATGTACAACCCATAACATGCAACCACAAGCTCGAAGTGCAATATCTACCACACACACCAAGAAGATCCTATTGCATAGGTAATGTCTATTAGAATGTGATGTTGATGATGTTCATATTATTTTCATTAATGGTTTTCATTGATGTTAAAACACATTCAATGCATAGAGGCACTACTACATTTGGGGCCAAATTTCGATAGAAGTTTCTGACGGGTAACTTTTTCTTACGAATTTGGTGTTTTTTTTTTGTAATAAGTCCCGATGATGTCAGTATTCCGATGGGTGTTTAATTGACCATCAGAAATATGACAAATTTGGGGTATACATTTTTAAAAAAAGTGAAACAACCTCATCATTTTTATTTCGATTGGAGAGCAGGAGAAAAGGAGCGAAAGCTGAGCGTGGGAGAAGGTATGTGATTTCTTCATCTTTTGAGCCTCTGGCATCATATTCGAATGCATTTCATTTTATTGTTGAGGTATTTTCTCTCTGAAATGACCACATTCTACTAGTGTTGTGCCCTAGCTAGTGCTATATCTCTATTATTTGATGTTATTGGTGCTTGTGCTCAAGGATATCGAATCACTGTATTCAAATGTTTGGATTCATGTTTGTTGATATTACTGGCATATGTGTTTAATGACGCCATTGTATATTACTATCATTGAAATGACCACATTCTACTGGTGGCATGCCCTAGCCAATGCTATATCTCTATTATTTGATGTTATTGGTGCTTGTTCTCAAGGATATCGATTCACTGTATTCAAATGTTTGGATTCACGTTTGTTGATATTATTGGAATATGTGTTTAATGACGCCATTATATATTTCTGTCATTGAAATGACCACATTATATTGGTCTCATGCCCTAGCCCATGCTTTAAGTCCATTATTTGATGTTATTGGTGCCTGTGCTCAAGGATATCCATTTTTTTGAAATGTTGACTATGGTTATCAAATGGACAACCTGTGAGCTTCTAGCTAGGTGCCATTTGTATTGATAGCTTAGGGCATCAAATGTATTGTATCATTGATAGTTGAGACTTTGTTAAAAGGAAATAGGACAAAGAATGATTTTTATTTAGTTTATCTATTTTGATCCCTAAGTGGCTTACAACCCTAGAGAAGTATATGCAGATTTATGGATCCAGTTGCAGGATACATAGCAGCTGATAATTCACAAGAAATCCATGCATCCAATTTGAATAGAAATTAATAAAAAGAAATAGGGTCCTCCAATGGCCCAATCATCTAGACCTTGACTGTCCCCTCAACCAGTGACACTTCAAAATAGGGTATTCATGCAATCAGTGAGTGATCCTTCATTCTCCTGGTCTGCCCTACATCCAAAAATATTGGAAATACACAATACAATGATAACAAGTCTTTCACAATCCCCCTTCCCCCAAGGAACACTATCAACCATCCCTTACACATAGCATTTCACTATTTTATGAGTGGATTATGCAAGAATAATTGACATTAAACAAGGAGCAAACTCCTCAACACATCTTGGAAACCATTGAATTCAATAATAAATGAAACCTAACACCAACACTATTCCTTTCATAGTTGCAGGATACATAGCAGTCGATAATTCACAAGAAATCCATGCATCAAATTTTTATAACGATATCCTACTAATCAATAGGAATTTTCTTGATATGACCAATGATTATGCATTTTGATGGCAGTGTGCTAGTTCAAAAGGATAATATAAATCTGAAACAATTTTTTCTAATTTTCTCAAACTATAAATGTGGTTAAAGGGAAAATATTATGTGGAAAACCCACAAACCAAGCTAGCAAATGATTGTACATCAAATTATTCCTATATTCATTCAAGTATTGCTATGCTTTAGCTACCTGACCTTTGAGCTTCATCTAGAGGAATGTGTAGCTTTAAGATAGAGTTACTTCTTGGGCCTTACAATAGGGTGGAATATGATCAAAATTTGTTTAGGCTGTATCTTTCTTAGTCCCATTGTTAGGTTCTTACGGTTCATGGTTTGAATCTATTATGGTTGTGTAAGGGATTTGTAGATGCTTTTTCTAACATAATTATTGGACACCATGATTGGAACAACTGGTTGTTGGCTATTGTACACATGAATCATAACTGTCAATGGTTCTTTGTGTTCAAGAATTCGTTGATCAATCTTTGAGATTTATTGTCCCAGCTTTAAAAGAGTGATAAAAGATATAGTGAATGCTATCTTTTCCAAGTGTTTTGTGGGTGCCATTATCTTCTAGGAGTAATTGCTAGAACCAAATTATGTTCTTTGCATCTAGTAAATATTGCAGACACAATCATCTTCTTGGTGAAGGGTTTCTTCCATCCCCATGAGGAACTATTGCATGGTTTCCATTCCCTTGTAGTATAGTGAACCTAATTTAATACAAGTGTGCACTATTTTGGGATCCATAATTTATGGCCCCTACACTGTGGTTGTTAGCCTAAGATAGGCCTACCTTTGCATATAATAAGAGGCCAACATGAAACAAACATCTAGAAGTTAGGGAATTTTTCCCTGTCCATAATTTATTATTTAAGTGCTAAGTGATGATGGGTATATCGTGTAATTCATACCTAGTGTGTCTCTTTCTTTCTCTCCACATTTCACATTAGGAGTATATACTATAAAATACCAATGAAATCAACTATTGGTCAAATCTAATCAAAATTGCAATATAAAGATTAAAATAGATCTTGAAGAAATATGGGAACCATTTTTGACAGATATTGTACAAATGAAGAGAATACTCCCAAGAGGAAATGCTTCAATGTGGAACAATTGAAAGACAATATTTTAATTTTTTATGCACATCTGCAATGTTTTTGATATATTTATGAGATAAAAAAACCATAGAAAGAATAGCATATAGAAGAAAGTAAAGAATAATGATCATATTTTGATATATTGTGGAAACTTAAAGGAAAGAATGCTTAGTGGGGTTACCATGCAATCAGTGAGTGATCATTCATTCTCCTAGTCTGCCCTACATCCAAACATATTAGAAATACAAAAAATAATGATAAAAAGCCTTTCACAATCCCCCTTCCCTCAAGGAACACTATTAACATCCAGACCTTGACTGTCCCCTCAACTAGCGACCCTTCAAAACTAGGTTATCATGCAATCAGTGAGTGATCCTTCATTCTCCTGGTCTACCCTGCATCCAAACATATTGGAAATACACAATACAATGATAACAAGTCTTTTACAATCTCCCTTCCCTTAATGAATTACTATATTCAACATCTGGACCTTGAGTGTCCCCTCAACCAGTGACCCTTCAAAACTGGGTTATCATGCAATCAGTGAGTGATCCTTCATTCTCCTAGTCTGCTCTACATCAAAACATATTGGAAATATATAATACAATGATAACAAGTCTTTCATAATCCCCCTTCCCTCAAGGAACACTATCAACAAGTGACCCTTCTTCTTATCAGCCATATCCAATGTTTCATTGAAGTCACAGCCAAGAATGAAGGTCACCTTACCCATACCATTCATGGATTCTAAAATGTTGTTCCAAACTCTTGAAAAATTTTCTATTGCTTCTTGTTGCTTCTTTAAATACTTCTTCTACCATAATGTCCTCCTGCCCCATCTTCTTGATCTTCTTGGCTAAAGCGGATGAATCCACACACAATAACTCAAAATGAAGGGTTTTGTATCCTTTAATGAATCTCAGTCACTAGTAACGCATGGACAACCAAATGAGTAGTCTCCAAAGCATTCAATAAGTAAATATGAATGTTTGAAAACTTTCCTCTCAACTTCCCCAACCACTCCTAATCGGTTAGAGGGATATTTCTAGAATCTCCACTATTCCTATCCTTACCAACAATTCTTAAACATACTTTATATGATATGATAATAACATGCTAAATTGAACTAATGGCATGTTCTTCATGTGGTACAAGGAAGATTTGGCTATCAAATCTTCCTTCATGCAAGCTAAGCGTGAGAGAAGGTATGTGATTTCTTCATCTTTGATTGGTATCTTTGATGGGCAATGTCTTTCGAGCCTCTAGCATCATATTCAACCACAAATTTCAAATGCTTTGCATTTTATTTGATCATGAATGCTCACTGAAATGACCACATTCTACTAGTGTTTTGCCCTAGCCCATGCTTTATCTCCATTATTTGATGTTATTGGTGCTTGTGCTCAAGGATATCGATTCACTATTTTCAAATGTTTGGATTCACGTTTGTTGATATTACAATTCATCATATCAGATAAAGTATGTTTAAGAAGTTTTAGTGTCTAAACACTCAACTAATCCCTCTAACCAATTAGGAGTGGTTGGGGAAGTTGAGAGGAAAGTTTTCAAACATTCATATTCACTTATTGAATGCTTTGGAGACTACTGGTTTGATTGTCCATGTGTTAATGTTTAGAAGAGATCAATGAAGTATTTAAAGACATTCTTACATGTTTGGAGAGGTTTAAGAGGCACTTATCATGACTGTACCCTCACAAACAACGGTATAGACTGGTTTTACTAATTTTCCTTTCTCTATTTTGAGGTTTCCTTTCTCTACCGCAAGGGTACATTCAGAGGGTTCATTGACAAAATGATCCTTTGAATGGTTACTATGAATATGAATGATTTGATATAGCATATTTCTCATTTTACTTGAAGTTTGGAATAGCTTGTGCAAGGGTGAAAGTAGTTTTGATCATTTTGGTCGTGACTGTTCCTCTACATAGTTAGAAAATGTAACTGTCTAATGATTATATGTAATGTTGAATGGATTAAATGCTTTATTCTTGGTAGAAGTGAATGGAAGGAATAGTGTTGGTGTTAGGTTTCATTTATTATTGAATTCAATGGTTTCCAAGATGTGTTGAGGAGTTTGCTCCTTGTTTAATGTTAACTGTTCCTGCACAATCCAGTCATACAACAGTGGAATGCTATGTGATTGAAAATTTCATACAACTGGTCCTTTGGCGTGTATTAAATACAATCCAGTCACTTATTGAATGCTTTGGAGAGTACTAGTTTGACTATCCATGTGTTACCAGTGTCTGAGATTCATTAAAGGATACAAAACCCTTCATTTTGGGATTATTGTGTGTGGATTCAAATGTAGGTTTGATTTGGTTAATGTTTAGAAGAGATCGATAAAGTATTTAAAGATAATCTTACATGTTTGGAGAGGTTTGAGAGGCACCTATCATGACTATACCCTCACAAATAGTGGCATAGACTGGTTTTACTAAGTTTCCTTTCTCTATTTTGAGGTTTCCTTTCTCTGCCATAGGGGTACAATCAGAGGGTTCATTGAAAAAATGATCCTTTGAATGGTTACTATGAATATGAATGATTTGATATAGCATATTTCTCATTTTACTTGAAGTTTGGAATAGCTTGTGCTTGTGCTGGAATTCTTGGTAGAAGTGAATGGAAGGAATAGTGTTGGTGTTAGGTTTCATTTATTATTGAATTCAATGGTTTCCAAGATGTGTTGAGGAGTTTGCTCCTAGTTTAATGTTAACTGTTCCTGCACAATCCACTCATATAACAGTGAAATGCTATGTGATTGACAATTTCATACAACTGGTCCTTTGGTGTGTATTAAACAAAATAGAATTTTCAGCATATTATTATAATTCTATTTCTTTGTTGTAGACATGCCATTGGTTCAGTTTTGTAAAAAAAATTTCATGTACAATTTTTTTTTTTCTATTTTTTCCATTTGATAACCACAGTCAACATTTCAAAATAGTGATTAACATCAAATAATAGAGATAAAGCATGGGCTAGGGCACGACACCAGTAGATTAAAATTGAACCAATGACATGTTTACAACAAAGAAATAGAATGATAATAATATGTTGAAAATTCTATTCTGTTTAATACACGCCAAAGGACTAGTTGTATGAAATTGTCAATCACATAGCATTTCACTGTTGTATGAGTGGATTATGCAGGAACAATTAACATTAAACATAGCCAGTGTTCTCTTTACTTTCTCAAATCTCTGTAAGTCAAGAACATTAGAGTTGTATAATACATTGTTAGTATCCTTTGGGTCCCTGGAAAGGAAATAGATTACAAAATACACTTCAAAACAAAGGAAAAATTTAGCAAATTCAGTCTAACTCGCTATAGATGAAGGAACAATCATGCTAATAGTTCCTCTAAGTCTTCCAAAACATTTATTGAACTCCCCTAAAGTCCTATTGGATCCCCAAATTGCTTAATCCAATCAACTTACATCAGGATCATGAGAAACTTCAAAGGATTAAAAACATTACTTGGAACAGTCAAATCATTATGCTTTCAAATCAATTACCTATCGACATATCCCTTGTGAGGGAGAGAAGCCAAACACATAAAGAACATGCACATAAACACAGTAGCTGAAAAACTTAAATCGAATACACCAAGAAGTACCAAATGATGAATGCTCAATTGTTGTAATGGCAAAGCATCAGAACCGTCCATTTCTAGAACTTGATTTTATAATCTAAATGATTTTTCTATAGTCGTAATGATTTTTCTAGAACTTGATTTTGTAGTCTTAATGATTTTTCTATAGTCCTAATGATTTTTCTATAGTACTCTTAATGATTTTTCTAGAACTTGATTTTCTAGTCTTAATGATTTTTCTATAGTCCTAATGATTTTTCTATACTCTTAATGATTTTTCTTTCATCCTAATGTTTGTTGCTCTTGATAAATTAGGCCTTGAATTTGAATTTTTGTTCACTGTTTTATTTCAACTTGATATTTCATTCATTTTTCATATACACAGAGACTACACATGCTGATAAAAAAATGAGCTATTTGATTAAGGTTAACTATTCATGATTGTAAATAGTCAATATTTCTAATGTTACTCCTTTGTGTATTTCATTTTAAAATAATCATGTTTCTATGGCTATGATAAATGTCCCTTTGTGTTGAGAAAATTAGAGTTGAAAAAATGGTTGCAAACAAATCATCCTTCTTCCACCAACATTCTAGTCAATGTACAAGTAACGAGTCATTCCATTCAAGAAAGACCATGTCTGACAATATCAACACAGAGAAAAATAAGGAGTATGCAAAATTTAGTGATTGTATCTTCCATTTGGGCCACTTCATATGCACAAGTGATGCACATGCATATTTTCCTGAGCGCTATTGGGAGCTTACCCAGCAACACATGTACTATTGTGAAAATCACCACAAATCTATTTGTTGCTGGGTCTACCATATACCTTCAATGATCAACTCTAATATGCATAGGTGATGAACATTTAGATTTGCCTAAGTAGTACTTTGAGTAGTCCTCCTACACATGTACTATTGTGAAAATCATCACAAGTCCATTTGTTGGAGGGCTACTCAAAGTACACATGTTTAGAGGTCTGAAGGAAACAAGAGAATTTGAAGAGTCACGAGTCTTAAGATTGTACTTAATATAGCCAAGCTTCATTCAATGGTACATTCAAACATGAAACAAACCATTCTTAAACCAGATTAAACTAGTAAACCAAAGGGCATACTAATTATACGTAAACTAGTAAACCAAAGGACATGCTTTTACTACTAAGTCTCTATTTTTTGGGCATACTGATTATAAGTACTTGACATATATCACCAATGTTGCTAATTAAGGTTGGCAGGATGATTACGCCTATCCTGAAAAAAGAATGTCAAATCATTATGCTTTCAAATCAATTACCTATCGACGCATCCCTTGTGAGGGAGAGAAGCCAAACACATAAAGAACATGCACATAAACACAACAACTGAAAAACTTAAATGGAATACACCAAGAAGTGCCAATTTATGAATGCTCAACTGTTGTAATGGCAAAGCAATATCAAAACCATCCATTTATAGAACTTGATTTTTCTATAGTCCTAATGAGTTTTCTTATTTCTTGTCTATGCTTGGTGACAGGATTTTGAACATTATTGACATACTTAAATGGAATACACAATAGCAAATGATGAATGCTCAATTGTTGTAATGGAAAAGCATCACAACCATCCATTTCTAAAATTTGATTTTGTATAGTCTTAATTATTGATATATAAGCTCGATGACTCTTGTCAATGTGCCAAACTATCGATGTGGTGGTGGGCAGTGTGTGTTGAAGACTTCACGGACACCGAACAACCTTGGATGACAATTTAGGTGCTTCCCAAATAGAAAAAAGGTTGCTGATGTGTATATATTTAATGTTTCTAATGTAAATACTATTCATTATAATATAAGAACTAATGTAGACTGGGTATCACATGGAAATAATGGTTGCGGATACTTTAGTTGGGTTGATGAAAACTCATCTACATCTATCCACCCATCTCCACTTATCCGCGATGAAAGATTTGAGTGCAAAACATGTCAAGCTAGGGAAAATTCTGAAATTATATTTTTACAATGCCTTCTCTGTATTGTAATCGCATATCTTTGTTGTGACCATATGCAGAGATGAACTCAGGAATTAGTTAGTTTAGTATTTTCATATTGTAGCTAATATTTTAATATGGATATGATGTAACTTCTCTTTGCCTCAAGTGCTCATATATATGGTTTACATCTTTTTTAAAAATAATTCTTCATGTTTATGGCTCAAGTGAGCCCCAATCTGCTATCAATCACATGATTTAATGTATAGTGTTTTCTTGGTTGTTCCATTTATTCCTTGACCCTGACTATGGATTGACTATCATTTTCAAGCTTGAGCATGGCTTCGTACCATGCACCGTCCATAGATTTGTATGCAACACTTATTTACGAACGTAAATAACACATTGAATGTAATCTATGAATGTTGCGTGTATGAAGTCTTGCTGAAGTTTGAGCATCCTCCCTTTATTCTAGTGAGGGATTGGAATGAGTTCATTTTGGATGCAAAGGAGAAAGGGGATACTCAAAGAGGAATTACACCAACAAATGGGAGAAGGTATAAACATTTTAATAGATTTTTATTATTAAATAATGAAATTTGCATATACTAGTGTTCTAAGTGTCCTCATTACATGATTTAAGGTCTTAGTCCATGGAAAAATTAAATTAGACTTACTATCCAAAATACATAAAAAACATGCACATAAACACGACAACTAAGAAACATAAATGTAGATTTCACAATAGCTGAGAAACATAATTGTAGGCATCATAGTCACAATCTTTTGGAGACAACGTAATTGAGTTATGTACCCAAGCGGTGTAGAGCAACTTCTGCACCCCCAATTCCAAGTTCAATACATCTGTTGGAGGACCTTGTATTCATGAGCAATAGATGTAGTAAACTTGGAATCGGAGGTGCACATGAGTTGCTCTCCACCATCTGGGTATACAACTCAATTACGTTGTCTCCAAAAAATTGTGACCACAATTCCTACAATTATGTTTCTTAGCTGTTGTGTCCCAGGACCCCTTATGACCCTTTACGACTATTTACGATCCCTAAGAATACATCTTAGAGGTCTTAAAATGTCGTAAAGGGTCATAAGAGGCTCCTAGGAGGGGCCAGATGAGCTTCCACCTTCACGTGGTTGGCCCTGTTAAGTAGAGAATGTTTAACTATTCTCAAAACAAAGAGAAGCTCAATAATTTAAGGTCTCAGTCCATCGAGATGCTGAAAAAATGATAGGAATCAACGATGGAGAGTTTTTAGATTCTGAAAAGATGTATATGGAGTGGAGGCCAGATTGAGTATCAGTGCAAAGTGTTAATAATTATAGCCTTTCGGCCAAGATCAAACTGATCAAATAAATACACTTGTGTGATTTATAATAATAAGGAGATTATTATTTCATTTATATATATGTGTTGGTTGAATTAGTTAAGGGCCCAAGGTTGGCCTCTTGGCTTTAACATTAAATATATTTAATAAGACCAGGTCGGCCCTCTTGAAGATAATTCAATTCATATATATATGGTGTTTGATTCTAGGAGAGAAGCACCAAAAACATAACGTGCTTCCCTCCCCCAAAACCTTGATTCTACGCCTTAAGCAAACTTAGATCAGCATATATTGGTGTGAAAGATAACTAGCTTCAGCTAATAGATAAGAACAAGTCTGAGCATGAATAAAGATTAGATTATGATCTGATCCATACAACCAGCAATTATTGGCAACGTTAACTATGAGTTGATTA
The DNA here is from genome assembly GCA_027943335.1 of Chamaecyparis obtusa. Lineage (NCBI taxonomy): Eukaryota > Viridiplantae > Streptophyta > Pinopsida > Cupressales > Cupressaceae > Chamaecyparis > Chamaecyparis obtusa. Next base: position 827,824 of record BSBK01001614.1, on the reverse strand, counting down.
GGGCTGGAAGCCTCTGTTAGGACTGGACTCTTCCTTAATACACTAACACTAAGGTACTAATTAGGTTCTCCTCAGCACCTTTGTTAGTATAGTTTGGAGGCATATAGACTGGAGTATACTTGGTTGATATCCAGGTATCTTCTATCCCTTCTTGTTTACTTTATTCTATGTTTAGCTATGTTAGATCTCTATAGTTTGTTCATTCCAGAGTAGAATCTGAAATATATCAACAAGAGATGATGATTCAGTAACCTACATCTAGAAAACCTTCACAATTATCCCTTCTTTGGCCTCCACTTTTTCTTCTTCTCAAAAATGATTATCTAGAAACTTTGGAGCCCGCCAATTCTTGCTGTACACAACCTGTGCATGTTGATGACAATGAGGACATGCATCATAGTAGTACAAGTAAACATCTTAAATTGATTGGTGTAGTAATACAAATTTAATTGCAATTGGTGTATGGATTAATGTAACAATTTGTATTGCAACTGTAGGGAGTGTAGAGACCATTGTTAATGAGTAGGTTGAGGTTGAGGCTAAGGCCAAACAAACTGACCTCGATGTTGATGATGTGACTAGATTAGGTAAAGAGCTATATGATTATGAATGCTATCAATGCCTTTATTACCAAGGAATTACCGCCTGCCATTAATGAATATTAATGAACACTTACACCATGAAGAAGACAAATGATTAAACAGAAAGAGAGGACCAACTGAACCATCTTGTGGTCAGTCTATATCACATTGAGAAACAATGTCAAGAATTGAGAATCAAAACAATCAAAAGTTTCTTCAAGACCATGAATGATCAACAACATTTCATCAGAAAACAAAACACTAATCTATGTTATCATTAAGCCATTTAAAGTTTAGAAGCATCACAAAAAATTTCAAGAAACATAGTACTATATCCAAAATATGTCTTTAAAATTTATTTCTAATGATTATGATGATGTTGATGTTGATATCTATAATTTATTTCACTTCCTGATGCTTGCCTAGATTGAATTTTGAATTGCCAGGTTGGAGAATGCTTTCAAAGTTTAGGGTCTATTCCACATGATACTCTTAGTTACAGCTCAAATGCAACTCAACATATTTTTGATGCTGGGCAACCCACTGCAGAAAATCATCCGCAGGTGAAATTTAATGTTGTGAATCTTGGCATTGTTAATGTTATTACTTTTCCTCACGTTTCATATTTTTGAAAATGTTTCTTGGCACTATCTTCTTTTTCAATTCCTATATTTGTAGCTTTTTAGATCATTAACTTAAGCATTACATGTCTTTGTTCAAAGTTTATTCTAACACTATATTATATCTTATTCTTATTACAATGATCTTTGTTGTGGGGCAGGAGGTCAATCTTCATTGTCTTCATTGTGGGGGATAGTGAAGATTTCTCTGACAAATAGTAGGTCTTCTTTAGTATCTTATAATAACATGCTAAACTAATAAAGGTGTTATGGGCATTTAATCTGTAATTAATAATAGATTAAGCATATTATTACTATGCTTAATGTTCCATTTAAATGCATTTAACAAAAAAAACAAATTTACAAAACTGAACCAATGGCATGTTTACAACAAAGATGTGTTGAGGAGTTTGCTCCTTGTTTAATGTTAACTATTCCTGCACAATCCACTCATACAATAGTGAAATTCTATGTTGAAGGGATGGTTGATAGTGTCCCTTGAGGGAAGGGGGATTGTGAAAGACTTGTTATCATTGTATTGTGTATTTTCAATATGTTTGGATGCAGGGTAGACGAGGAGAATGAAGGATCATTCACTGATTGCATGATAACCCGGTTTTGAAGGGTCACTGGTTGAGGGAACAGTCAAGGTCCGGATGATTGGACCATTGGAGGACCCTATTTCTTTGTATTAATTTCTATTCAAATTGGATGTATGGATTTCTTGTGAATTATCGGCTACTATGTATCCTACAACTGCATTTGTAAATCTGCATATACTTCTCTAGGGTTGTAAGCCACTTAGAGATCAAAATAGAGAAACTAAATCATAATCATTCTTTGACCTATTTCCTTTTAACAAATTCTCAACTATCAATGATACAATACATTTGATTCCCTAAGCTATCAATACAAATGACACCTAGCTAGAAGCTCACGGGCTGTCCATTTGATAACCACAATCAACATTTCAAAAAAATGGATATCCTTGAGCACAAGCACCAATAACATCAAATAATGGAGTTAAAGCATGAGCTAGGGCATGACACCAGTGGAATGCAATCATTTTAGTGACAACAATATACAATGGTGTCATTAAACATATATGCTAGTAATATCAACAAATGTGAATCCAAACATTTGAAAACCAATGACATGTTTACAAAAAAGGTCTAATAGAACTCCCAACAATTCTTAAACATACTTTATCTAATATGATGAATTATTAAACAATTAAGGTTGGAGTAGACATAGTTATCACACATTTTTTTCTATGGTACAAGGAAAATTTGGCTAGGTCAAATCTTCCTTCATGCTAGCAGTCTACAGAATTAGACCTTTATTAACAATTGATCATATCAGATAACTAGTATGTTTAAGAATTGTTGGGATTGGCCCTTTGGCGTGTATTAAACAAAATATATAGAATTTTCAGCATATTATTATCATTCTATTTCTTTGTTGTAAACATGCCATTGGTTCAGTTTTGTAACTTCATTGTTGTATGAGTGGATTGTGCATGAACAGTTAACATTAAACAAGGAGCAAACTCCTCAACACATCTTGGAAACTCCATTCACTTCTACCAAGAATAAAGCATTTAATCCATTCAACATTACATATAATCATTAGATAGTTATATTTTCTAACTTTGTAGAGGAATAGTCACGACCAAAACTACTTTCACCCTTGCACAAGCTATTCAAAACTTCAAGTAAAATGAGAAATATGCTATATCAAATCATTCATATTCATAGTAACCATTCAAAGGATCATTTTTTAAATGAACCCTCTAACTGTACCCCTACGATAGAGAAAGGAAACCTCAAAATAGAGAAAGGAAACTTAGTAAAACCAGTCTATGACACTGTTTGTGAGGGTACAGTCATTATAAGTGCCTCTCAAACCTCTCCAAACATGTAAGATTGTCTTTAAATACTTTATTGATCTCTTATAAACATTAACATTCAAAGCATTCAATAAGTGAGTGGATTGTATTTAATACATGCCAAAGGACCAGTTGTATGAAATTTTCAATCACATAGCATTTCACTATTGTATGAGTGGATTGTGTAGGAACAGTTAACATTAAACAAGGAGAAAACTCCTCAACACATCTTGGAAACTATTGAATTCAATAATAAATGAAACTTGACACAAACACTATTCCTTCCATTGACTTCTACCAAGAATAAAGCATTTAATCCATTCAACATTACATATAATCATTAGACATTTACATTTCCTGACTGTGTACTAGAGGAACAATCATGACCAAAACGATCCAAACATTTGAAAATAGTGAGTCGATATACTTGAGCACAAGCACCAATAACATCAAATAATGGAGATAAAGCATAGGCTAGGGCACGACACCAGTAGAATGCGATCATTTCAGAGAGCATTCATGATCAAATAAAATGCAATGCATTTGAAATTTGCAGTCGAATATGATGCCAGAGGCTCGAAAGATGAAGAAATCACATATGAAGAACATGCCATTGGTTTAGTTTTGTAAATTTGTTTTTTGTGTAATTAGTAATTGGTAGATTAAATGCAGATAACACCTTTATCATTTTAATTAGCATGTTATAATCATATCAGATAAAGTATGTTTAAGAATTGTTGGGACTTTTCCTTTTGCGTGTATTAAACATAATAGAATTTTTAGCATATTATTATCAATCTATTTCTTTGTTCTAAATATGCCATTGGTTCAGTTTTGTAAATTTGTTTTTTGTGTTAAATGCATTTTTCGTGAGGAGGGGTCTTGTTCTGAGGAGATTGATGAAGATTGTGCACCTCAAAAACCAATTCATAAGGTACCAATCCATGTTTCCTATTCGCTTATATTTTTGGTTTGGTAAATCTCCTTATAAGTTTCATGTCCTTCCTTTTGATTACTATGGATGAGATATATATCTTACATTTAACATTCAACTTCTTTACATTTTAGAACATGTAGTGTGTTTTTTGAGGATTTTACCATATCAACTTTTAACATAAACCAAAAACACCAAACTGATATCTTGCCCTTGCAATGTGACAAAATATTTGCATTTGACCAATAACTACAAGCAATTGAATGATAAATCCACATACCTGTATCTTTGTAAAATACCCAAAACATCAAAAAGATGGCTAAGTGGCTGCCGCCATGATTTTTATCTGCTGAATATGGGAAAAAAAAACATGAAAAAGAATCAAATAGAAAACATAATTGGTCATTTCAGAGAACATTTATGATCAAATAAAATGCAATGCCTTCTCTCGCTGTCGATCAGCTTTCACCCACTCATTTTCTCCCACTCCTTTTCTCTACAATCGAAATAAAAATGATTTGGCCATTTCAAAATAGTGAATCGATATCCTTGAGCACAAGCACCAATAACATCAACTATTTTGATCTTTTAGTACCCTAATGTTGGCAAGAGTTCTTTTATTAATAAGATTACTCTGCAAGCTTGAAGAAGTGATATTTTTTGGCAAATGAAGAGTGGAAAGACAATGATGTTCCTGAGATCATGGATGGACACAATGTTGCAGATAGAATGGGAAGACATCTTTTGAGCCTAGCCCTGGATCCTTCGACAATTGGGGTAGGATCGAGACCTAGGCTAAAAAGATGTCTTCCTTTTTGTTGTGGAATATAGGCTCTGTTGCTGCAACAACGACAGACTGCGATGCACATATCACAATAGGTGAGAAACATAAATGTAGGCATCATGGTCACAATTTTTTGGAGACACAACATAATTGAGTGCTATTCCCAGATGATGCAAAGAAACCACTACTTTGCATCGTCTCAAAAAACCACTCAAATATGTTGTGTCTCCAAAAAATTGTGACCATGATGCCTACATTTATGTTTCTCAGCTATTGTGTCCCAAGACCCCTTATGACCCTTTACGATCCCTAAGAATACATCTTAGAGGTCTTAAAATGTTGTAAAGGGTCATAAGAGGCTCCTAGGAGGGGTTAGGTGAGCTTCCACCTTCATGTGGTTGGCCCTATTAAGTAGAGAATGTTAAACTATTCTCAAAACAAAGAGAAGCTCAATAATTTAAGGTCTCAGTCCATGAAGATACTAAAAAAATGATGAGAATCAATGATGGAGATTTTTTAAATTATGAGAAGACATATATGGAGTGGAGGCTAGATTGAGTACCAGTGCAGAGATGATGATTCAATAACCTACATCTATAAAACCTTCACAATTATCCCTTCTCATCCATGCACGAAATGTACTAGTGATCGTATAAAATTACTTTAGGTCTCCAGTATTGATGAGATGTACAAGTGTAAAATGTTTTTGTGAGACTGTGATCAATTTGTGTAGTGTACATAAATGCAAGGTGGTGATTATTCTCGACGATTGACAGGTAGCTAGGACTAAAGATAACACAGCTCAAGAGACCATCATAGGTTGTCTCTTTCTTCGGTCTATAGTATTGACAGAATGTTTTACCTTTCATTAGCTCATCAAATATGGGGATTTGAAAGAATTTAATAGATTATTTTCATGAAAACGTATATTATTTAAGTTGACATTGCACGAATTTATCTACTTCGCACACTTGTATACTATGAAGATGGTGATAAAGAAGCATCTCCTCCCATGGCAATGCTTCTTTATCACCATCCTCATAGTTTACAAGTGCGCAAAGTAGATAAATTCATGCAACATCAACTTAAATAATATACGTTGTCATGAAAATATTCTATTAAATTCTTTCAAATCCGCAGATTTGATGAGCTAATGAAAGGTAAAATATTCTGTCAATAATATAGACCGAAGAAAGAGACAACCTATGATGGTCTCTTGAGCTGTGTTAACTTTAATGTGCCTATCCATCGGTTTTTCGACACTCTAACATTAATTCTAATAGAAGTGCTCTGCATTCGATAGACAAAATGTCAGAAAAACACAATTTATGACATTTCCTGCGACAATAATGCTATACGTTCGACAGGGTAACCTGTCAAAGAATACTGCAGAACTATCAAAATAGCGACAGTTAAAGTGTCGTAAATAGAAAATATTCAACAGTACTTTTGACAGAATATTCGACAGTGAGACCATATCATCGAAAGATAGATCTGTCAAAATTTGATGAAAACTATCAGTATTCCAACAGTTCTAATGTCGAAAAGAATATGGTTTTGATAGTCAATTCCGACAGAGATTGTATATTTTCGATAGGTCTTGTTATCAAAATTGCGATGGATGAACCACAGGAAATGCCATAATGAAGCTGTTGTCATGTTCAAGTTTCTGATGTGACATGGTGTTGGTAAACCGACAGATAGGTCTTTTGTCACAATCTTCTACGCAAAAATGGTGACGGACTTAGGTGTCAAAATTCCAACAAATGAGCGTTGCAAATTTGATAAATGGCCGTCGAAATTTGGCCCCAAATGTAGTAGTGAGGAGATTTATTTATGATTTGGATTTTTTACTATATTGGTTGATATGTACTGATATCCTTGGTGTATCGATAAAGGTGTTCAATGAAGGATGTATTTTAAATGTTTATTCTTATTTGTTTTAGTGGAAGTTCTATTTCATGTACAACATATGATGGAGTGATTATTCGAGATCGGTCCTATTTGGAGCATGTTCATTATGTTTCAGTCCTAATAGCTACTATGTAATGTGTTGTTCATATCCGTTGGTAGAGAAAGTCTTGAAGATGGTGTAGCATGTTGACATGAATGAGCCATGTTGTATTGAGAGAGGTGGTCCACATTTCATTCGTTACCACTATGAGAATATTTCAATGTGACCTATTTCAAATTGGTTTAGGCCAACTTGGTTGATGGAATAAAGTAGTATAAGAAGAGTGACATTGTCAATTGTTCATGTGGCTTGTGTGATGCTTGTATGTGAAGTGAGTGTGAATTTGACAAGAGGATATCTATGTGTTGATGGTCATGTGTGTGAATTCAATTAGTAGCAGACTGATATATCATTTATGTATTACAGAGTATCAGTCATAGTGATATCAGTGGTGGATTTAATCTCATTTCTTATATTCTAGCAGTGAGCCTACTTGTTTGCATAGTTAGTCATTTTTCATATTTTAGGGTAGTAATCCTGGCCAATAGTGAGCCAACCAATAGTGAGCTAAAAAAAATTGAGCCTTTGTAAAAATCACCTTAATCGGTGTTTCATTTCATGAGAATTATCTTCTTTGTGGTTTCATATAAATCCTAGTGTTCTTTGTGTTGGTGGTTCTGTTCTTTCATGTTTACATTTTTTATAATTATTTTATGTGGTTACTGGTAGAAAAAAAGTTAATATTGATATAACAGTAATTATCACTTGTATTGTTTGTGAGTATATTGACACAATTTTTTTTTAGAAAGTGTTTATAAATAGCCAATTCATCCCCCCTCTCAGTTATTTGGCATGTTCAACTATATCAAATTTGAATTGAATCCACTAAAAACATCACATAAAAAGTTTAAGCATAACCATGTAGTATCAAGGAACATCATAGTGATCTACATATGCAACCCACACAATTGCGAAGTCTCCCACAATATTTCACCATTGTCCCAAATCAAATGAACATTAAAATCATGTAAGAAACCATATATGATAAAGAGAAAAAATATGTAAACCAATAACCTCAAGTACAACTCTCACAAAAAGTCTCCAATTCTCTCCCATGTGAACTCCACAACCAACAAAGGTAATAGATAAGGAACTGTCATGCTATCTCCCACATGAAAATGCATTAACACAAGCTAGTGAGCACATAACTCCAACCAATGTCAAATCCAATGTAATGTGGAATTGAACATCCAAGAAGATAACCAAGATAAAAAGAGAAAACAAAACTACAAATCAAAGCCTATAACATGTCCTAGATACATTTCTAAATGCCAATTATTTCAAGTATGATCTCCTCCATAAAACCCACATGAAAATATATAACAACATCCAAAACCATTCAGCCTCATAGGCCAAAACAACATATAAATCATATAATCAAAATGGATGTAAGCATCTCATAACCAAGATCAAATTGATACCATTACTAATCCAAGGAATAAGTCCAATAAAAAATCTCCCAAACTTAATCATAATGATAACATAATAACAACATATACATAAGGAGATAACTAGTTCCAAACATCTCTCAAACAAACCCTCCAAAAAAAAAATTCCCCATAGCTCAAGATCCATATCTATGAAAGATAATCATAAAATATAATGCACCTAAAAGGAAAAATGGGCAATACCTCTCAAGTAGTAAACTGTTGAGTACATAAAGATAAGGGAATGGGAACAATCAACTAGGATATCCAATTCACCATGACTCATCTAAGAACACTCTCCTCTCAAGTAAAAACTAGGTGAAAGCTCCTCAATCATCCTACTAAAACCATCAACTATCTCAAAACATAATCACAAGTGAATATTATCATCACCTAAGTCTCCAAGTATCAATGAGAGCCTATAACCAATCAGTCCATGCCAAAATTCAAAATATAACACAACACCATCATGAAGTGTCAAGAAAATGATTAGTATTTAATACAAAGAGAACCAAACCAAGATCAATGTCAAAGCTCCAATCAAATGAATAAAAAACATAAGCATGACAAAATGATCTAACCATATCCTTCTAAGAGATCACATGATTCATATGAACACATCAAATAACTATAACATGCTAAAATATAGCACACAATCAAGAGTGTACCATGACATAATAGAAACTATGATAACATGTCAAATGAAATCATAAACCAAACCTCAACCAAGGACCCATTTAGTCCACCAATATGTTAACATACCCAATCACCATAAAGATAACCATCTCTTAGTAGTAAACCAACAAATGTGAAAGAATCTTCTGTAGTAACAAAATCTAAGGCATCCTCTAACATCTACAACACTAAAGGAGATCATCTACCATCCAATGGTGAATACACATTACTGCAAGTAACTCTCACTAAACTGTGATACCAAGTCACACATATCATTATGATAATTATCCCCTAATGAAGTTCCTCCAAGTATACACACACACACACAACTAATATGTTAGTAATATTAAGTGAAACCACCAAGAAGATACATATGACTATCAACAATCACCAATCGGGAATCAATCCTACACCTCCAACACATCATTGTCAAAAGCTCCCTCTTAAAAGTGAAATGGATGAATAATCAAGCTATTAAGACATTGTGATAAAACCACATACTACAAGTCCCAACACCAACTATCTAGATACCATTAAATTCATCCATCATCTTATCTCAAAGTAAAACATACTAATGCACAAATGACCATAGACAAGAACAACTAATAAATTCTACATAACCACTAAATCAAGCCTGGTGGATATAGAAATTCCACATTCAAGTCATTCCACTATGCATACCTACCAATCACATAACTCATAGATTCAATCACTAGAACATGCAAACTCATCATCACATTAGTAAACTGTAAAGTGCGATATCAAAGAGTATAATCACACAGATCAAATGACTCAAACATAAAATTAACATCTAGTCTAATTTCCCATTAGATTCACAATTATTTATCATAGTCAAGAAACTAAATAATCATCAAGCATATAAGAGACAATCTCCTAAAATCAAACTAAATCACCGCCAACCTGATTATCTCATGTCAATGCAAAATATGTACCTATATATCAATGATACCATAATAAACACCAATGTTGTATGTACACTCAACTATCATCCACATGAGAATCCAAGTCTCATACCATATCCAACCATGTCCTCAAATTAAAGAAAACCTATGTACATATCACATTCAAATTCGCAAACTTTAAAAACACCTATAAACCTATATCAAGAAACACAAAATCTAATACTCAGTTGTATCATTATAAATATATCATAAAATATGTACTCCCTCAAGATATTGTCCCTTAACTCATTTAGATGTGCTCACACTCACAACCCAAATATTAGGCACCAACAAGTGGACAAACAAGAGCAAAAATCCCCATACTTATCAAACTGATAAAATAGAAACACCAAATAAAAGTCTACTCAACATGCTCTCCAACACCTATCTGAGATCAAAAATCTGATTCTGTATGCAAACGTTATGACCAAAATTATTTGAGGCAGAACATTTATCGTTTAGGTCATAAAAACATGACAAAATGCCAAAATCAAGGAACCAAACTCTAGTGCTCAAAATCAACTTTCAAATAAGCATAAGAAGTCTAAAATTTGACATCTCGAGTAAAAGTTATGCTCTATTGAAGTAAAACAACTAATTAGGTCATGTAGATAACTCCAAAATGAACCACATTAATTTAATTCTTATTTTTCAAAAAAAATTAAAAATCCTCTTCTTTAAAAGGAGTCAACACCCCTTTGAAAGAGATATATATATATATATTTTATTTTCAAAACATTTAATGTGGGTGGTGGGGTGATTTTGTTTTAAATTTGGACAAAAAATTAATGTCTCAATAATTAAATTTAATGAAACCGCATTGACATTTTTTATTTTTTCACATGGCAATTTCTTTATTTTTAAAAAATAACATGCAAAACATTTAATAAAAAATACCTTTTATTAAACAAGGGCATTTTTATTTTTTAATATTTTAAAACAACCCCCTCGTGATTTTAATCACAAATGTATTTTTTAAAATTTCAAAAATATTTTTAAAATATGATGGGACAAATATTTAATTTAATTTAATTTTCTCTATAGACTAAATTTTTCAGTCGTATGACCGTCACACCAAAAACAATTTGCAAATTTTTCAATTGAGGCCAAAAGGGTCAAATTTTATATTAAAATTCATCAGAAGACCACCTTGGATCCAATGGTGAGGTCTAGTTTCACCCAAGAGGATATTTCTACAAACTCCCCCCAAAATCCCTCATTTAAATGCATATCCAAAAAACCCATTTGACCAAAAAATTCTCCAGCCTCAAATTTGTGAACAACCCATTATAAAAACAAACGTAAAAACCCTTAAAGCTCTACAATAAACAACCTATAAAATCCTCATATCTTTCCACATTTTTTATTCTTTCATGTATCCCATAGATTCAACCCCTACAATCATAACACCAAAACCAAAGCTCTGATATCACTTGTAAGGAAACTTGCAACCATACATTGACAACTTCCAGATAATCTATATGAAAAATTAATTAAATATGTACTTTGAATCTACACGCAATAGAATGAACAACACATGCAAGGGAATGAACAACACTCTTAAAAAAATGTGGCACAAGATATACCCTAGGAAAACCCTCATGATGGAAAACCCTAGCCTCTAAAAGCATCCATCATCCATGCATTATTTACCAATGCAACATTACAATAACTCCGTAAAAGCCTTCAAAATCCTAGCCATCAACAAGAACTCCATGTGAACAAGCACGTAACCACACATCCCATTTCATGCTTATAACCCCCACAAATACTAACCTAGATAACTCAACAACTACCTTTGTGGTTTCTTTTATAAAAAGAGGTCCCCAAAACCACCAAGTGGTATTACCTAAACCATGTGCTGGCCAACCCTTTGATACCACATTTAATATTGGGTACTTTATTAATTTTCTTTCCCTAATATTAAATTATTACATCAATATAATATTTTAATGTTACAATACAACATCAAGTAGCCCCAAGATATGGTGACAATGAGTAAAAAAGGGTGTGGGCAAGGAATTTCAAATGTACCTAATGCAAAGGAGGATGATGCAGATAATGATGATGATATCTGTGTCCTGGCTTTTTTTTGTGCTTTCATGTTTACAATCAAGCTTGTTGTTTATGGTTTGCCTCATGTGGTAGCTTCCCCTGCTCTAGGTGTTTGTGGTTTTTTCTTTGTTTCTAAGCTTTCACCTCTACTTTTGGATGATGTTTTTGCATCTAGTTCGGGTGCCTACGCCATGGTAATATTTTTTATTGTTTTGCCTGTTCCTTCCATGGACGAGAGTTTTGTCACTATGGTGAGATTGGTGAAGGTTTTTGGGCTTTTGATATTTGTAATTTTTTATGGAAGCTTGCAACTTGGGTAGTGCTTTGTTTATTTTGCATAGGAGTGGTTTATGGTTTATTCTAGCTTTGCCCTTTTATGGGAGATTCATGGTTTTCTTCAAGACACTTTGGTGGGAAAAGACAAAGCTAGTTCATGTTTCTTGTTGCCTTCTTTGTTCCCCTTTTAGATTGTGTCTCCCATTTTCTTGAGGGGTTTTGGTTGGGCCAGCTTTGGTGGATTTTTCTATTTTGTAGAATGTTTGGGCTTGTACCTATGATTTTGGTTGGTTGTGCCTATTTTGGTGAATGATGGAGATAGGGCCTTATATCCCCAAGTTGTGTGGTTAATCCTTGGCACCTGGCATGGTTTTTTGGTAGTGGTCTTCTCGTGGCTGCAAGTAAAAATATGGTGCCTATACTAGTTTTTTATGTTGTAAATTTTTCCCTTTGGGACTAGACTACGGTGCAATCTACCTAGACTATCAGGTTGCATTATGCATTCTTTGTTAGATTATCCATTTTTACTCATAAGGAAAGTAGTTTTATTTTTCTAGTGGTTAGTTGTTTGTTGTTAGTTTTCATGGGCTTCTTCTAGCCAATGGTTTTTTTGGTTAAGGATTGGTGTTGTTTTTAGGGCTATGCTCACCCCTGTTGAAGCCTAGATTCATTTGCTATTTTTTAGAATGTGGGCTTATTTTCCTTATTTCTTGGTTCCTCCTAATGGGGCTCCTATGGAGGTGGAATTTTCCCCCATTGAGGTGGCATGTGTTCTGATGGCTATGGAGAGGGTTTGGCCTATTCAATTTCCTTCTTTCTCTTTTGTGGTTCATATGGAGGTGGATACTTTCTTTATGAAAGAGGCTAATCATAACCTCATGTGGTCTTCTCTTTTCTAGTTTTCTTAGCTAAAAACATACAATAGGTATTAAATTGACAAGATTTGGCACTGATTGATTTGATGATCATCATAATTCATCATGGTTCTATTATGGTTCTATTTATTATAAGTCTATGATCCCATTGAATATAAATACTAGATTGTTTGATGAAACATATTTCATAATGATTGTATTCATATGCTATCAAAATAATGATTAACATATTATAACTTTAGCTAATACTTTTATGAATGTGTAAGTTCAAAAATAAAGAATAAAAGGTAATGATCATGCTTATAAAGGCTCAATTTTATTAGAGCAACAATATAGTTAATCATAACCACTCCTTGATCTTCTTCTAGTTAGCTTATTGTAGAAATTGTTCTTGAATTCCAACTATCATTGTCTTTTTAATTAAAAAATGCATTCCCATAGAAAAACTACTTTCCTTTAAGGCTCAAAAGTAATGATAATACTCCCCTCAATTCCCAAAGACAAGATTGATTATCTCTTGATCGCTCGTTACCCAAAAAAGACTTGTAATGCATAACAATGCTCATGGTCTTGATCACACCTGCCCATAGTGGCTAAGGTGGAGTAAAACCTCCCAACCTCCTTGTAGGATCAATGATGATAGTGAAAAATGCATGGAGGCTCAATTCTTAGATGATGTTGTTTTATTGTATCCATTTTTAAAACTTGAATTCTTGAATACATAATTCTTATGTTATTAATATGTAGATCTCTCTCACTCTCTCTCAATATGTATGCATGCATGCATGCATGTATGTATGTATGTAAGTATGTATGTACTTGTATGTATATTTATATGTATGTGTATATATATTGTAATGTGGAAAAATGGAGTGGAATAAATAGGGCTTTTAACAAAGCACCTACTAGAGGCCCTAAACCAACATTCTCCATAATACATATACATTGAGATGATAAGTAATGTAAGTCTGGAAATGCTCGAAATTAGATAAGATAAGGTACATACCTCATAATGGGATTAATCTAGAAATACCTATTTTCTAATGCCTGTGAACAGTTTCAAGAGATTCTGCAACCGGATCGATCCAGAACCAGAAAACCGCAACGAAGAAAACCCATAAAACTTTTTCAATTCTGAGGAAGGTTGACCTTGACCCAAATACTAGGGTAAGATCTTCTTGGGGTACAATCTTGACCCCCACTGAAATTTGGCCTTGACTTGAAACAACTCCGATAGAAATTTTGTTCATGGATCCTGGAAGTTTGACGAAAAGGGTACTCAGATTCGCTCTGTAATTCTTAAAACAATGACTATATATATCTAAAAATGGTGTTTTGGGGTGGCTATATAGGGTTTTTCCTTAGTCAAACCCTCATTTTGGTGATCTCCACCTCCATGAATAGCTAGATGTAATAGAATATGTGTGTGTAGGGTATATGCACAAAGATGGGGGACCAAAAAGATGCCACTTTTCTTTTTGGTCCCCCATCACGCATATAGGGCACACACCCTTTGAAAAATACCTTTCTAGTGTTTTTCAAAGTGTGTGCACCCTATAGCATGCACACACTTTGAAAAAAGCCTATTTAGCTAAAGCTGCGGGTTGGAAAGCTCATTTTTCTTTCCTCCAACCCGCATTTGCAGCTAAGAAGGGCTTCCCAAGCGCACACACACTCTTCTTTTGGCTTGTAAATCTATTGTTTTTGTTCATTCATCCATCAAATGGCTCCAAGGCATCATCAAGTTTGATCCAGAAGAAGAGGTAAGTGTTTTTACAGCCCATCCTCTTATTTGTTTTAAAATTTCAATTTTGTAGCAATTTGTTTTGTTAAAATTTGTTTTTGTTTAAATTTGTGTGTAATGAAGATTTTAAAATCTAGTTTTTTTAATTGCCAGGAAGAAATAATCTCCCTCAACCAAACCCTCCACCAAACCCTTCGTCTCCTCATGAAGAACCGGATGAAGAAACAAATGAAGAAAATGAACCTCAACTGCCTCCACCAATAGAGAAACCTCCTCCTATAACACAACAAAATTTGATGAACAAATTGAAAGAGGGCAAAAAGAATTAGAATCTTTAATTACTAGGTTAAAAGATTCTAGTGGTACAAATCCTGGAAGGGAAAGACTTGCAAAATCATTGGAATAAATCTTGACCCACGTAAGCTCAGTTAGTGGGAAAATTAATTTATGGCAGGATAAAAGAGAAGAACAAAAACAATGTTATGCAAATAAATTATCTTATGCGGACATAAAAAAGAAAAAAATCACAAAAGATGACATTTGCAAGCTATTTAAAAAACCAGGGGACACATATACTCTTAGAACTACAACAAGAAGGTTCCCAATTCATTGATGCTTAAATGAAGACATTAAAAACAATTTTTGGGAGAGATGGTGGATGGTCTTTGATTCACTTCCTTGTAACAATCACGAGGTTTCTGTTTAATTCTTGAGGAAACTCTATTGCGAGTTTGTACTCAAGGAGGTGCCAAATTATTTTGACTATCTAGATTCTCAGGGTAGAGGAGGGGGGTCATCATTTGATCAAGCGGGGGCACATCATGACCCTAATGCACCTAGGGTTCCTATTGGCAAGCCACAGGTAGATCATGTTACTATTCATTCCATTGTGAAGGAACATGTAGAGGAAGACACACTAGGCATGATTAGTGCTCTGACACAGACTCTCATTCAGTGTGCCACTCCTTTAGTTGAGGGTGACCATGGTCAATCCTCGAGGGGGCATATTTGTCAGTCATGTGGATGCTTGTGCACATTTGGTACTAGTGAGAGACGGGAAGATGATCCTGGAATTATGATTGATAGCTTTCTAAATATGACATTTGCAATTGACACACAGGTAAATATTTCCAAGTTCATTAAATTTCTTTGATCATATTTTATTTATAAAAGAATAACTAATTAATTTAGTATCTATTGATTATGACAAAAATTTAGGGCAAGATGGTCAGTGGCAGTGGCAGTGGAAGTGACAATGATCCTCATGTCCCCTTCTACACATCGTCGTCAATTCCACAAGTATGTATCAAATAAAACATTTTAATTAATATATTTGATTATTATGTAATTATATAAAAAATTGTATCATAACTTATTGTGCATGTGCATTAGACGTTCACTGGTGGACCATTGACATTCACAACTGACAGCAAAGGGCATAATGCCACTTTCCTTGAGGTATCTTTATTTGCATGTTAATTTGATTTACTTGATTATATTTAAGTAATAAATGAATGAATGACTAAATTACTAGACAAATTATGATCAAAATCCTGAGGCACGATGATCACATTCTTTCACCTGGCTTTGTGATGTCACCGTTAAGTCCAAAGGTATATATGTAATAATGCATTATAATTAATATGTCATTAGTATGTTCTTATAAGAATGGTTATCTTATAATTTTCCATGTACACGTGCACTAGTTGAATGTTGGAGCTTCGACTTTGACACCGCACACCGAAAGACGTGGTGGAACCTTCACGGAGGTATCATTTACTCATTAGTAGGGTTGTAAAAAATATATGTAATCTTGATAACTACATAATACTTTTTTTGTTTCATTTTCAATTATTGACATCAGAGACTCCTCCTTCTACCTATGATACTTTGGATCGTGGAGTAGCTGCAGTAGTAGCTAGTTGTGAAGCACTGACTGAGGTATGAAAGAGATCACTTAATTTTAATTGTTATTTTAATAGTTTGTATTGAATTTTATAATGATATTCATGTATGTATTTTAATTATTATTTTGATCATTGTTGTAGGGACTTATTACTCTAGATTGCCAGCATGCGCCTTCAGTGGATGAACATAGTGACTATTTGCTAGCGGCAAGCAAATATTCAATTTTATGTCATTGTATAATTCAATTTTGATGTATATTAGTTATTGATGCTTAAATTTTTTTATCAGCTTGAGCTATAGAAGAGTCTACATAGGAGGATGAGTGAGTGCACTTGGAAGACTATAGCATGCACTACATCTCCATCGACACGACAATCAAAGATAGCTTAGGATTTGTTTTCTTCCCCTGATGGGAAAGGACTAGATTAGGGATATGGATTGTATGCCTATATGGCATTAGTGGACATATTTTTTGTATATTGTATAAGTGATACATTGTACATCCTTTTAGCTTTGAGGAAGCCAGTTTAACTATATTGAATATATTCAATGTATGACATTATTGGACATATATATTTGGCTTCATGCCCAATGAATATTTTTTTTTTTTATGTTTTAGGTATGCAATTCATGTGTTTGGTGTATTGATGTATACTAATTTATATTTATGTGGATGTCTTATGCTTTGTAAATTTCTCATGCCTTATAGTTATGCTTCTATGTTTATTGATGTATGTTTAACTTGCTGACTGTGCTACAAATGCCAGTCACTGTCCTCAATAACAGTCAATTCCTTGACTGTAATAATAATAAAAGTAATGAAATGAATGCAGAAATGTATAAATATAATATAAGGCAATATTTATATGTCACAACCTATCCAAGATCATGTGAAATCAAACATTTATCTTCATTGGTGTGTTCCTAGTTCCACGAGATAGTCATAATATAAAGACATGACCTCGAACAGGTGAGGCAGCATATGACAAGGTTGTCATCTATTGACCCCAATACCAAGCCTATTTTGATCTATGGGTACCCTAATGTTGGCAAGAGTTCTTTTATTAATAAGATTACTATGGCCGATGTGGATGTGCAACCTTATGCTTTTACAAACTAACTTCTAATTGTCCCCTAACTGACTAACTGTTAATGAAAAACACTAGAATCCATATTTGCACTCATCCTACTACTCGCCCTAGAGTGGTCAGTGACATTCGAATGAATGTGTGTGAAAAAAATGGTTGTCAATAGCATTTATCTGACCATTCAAAGTTGTTGGAACAAATGGTTCGATGCTACTACCGATGGTTTGAAAGATACACAATGTTGGCCATTTGAACTAAGGAACATTGTGAGTTCTAACATTGACTAAAAATGTGTTACCAAATATAAACTAACTTGAATCTCTAAAAATTGAGATAGGCTATTGTAGGCCTTGGCAACACAGTTTTGTAGCACCTGATGGATCAATGCTACCTCGCATGAGATTTGAGATATGACCCTCCAAAGATTGATGATTTCATGCTTAAGCAACCTTGAGGGACACTTCGGCCCGAAGTCGTCGAGGGTGATCGAATGAATGTGCATAGTGAACAAGGTTGCCACTAGCATTTACCTAGCCATTTGGAGCTATTGGAATAGACAGTTAGTTGCTATGACTGACGGTTGGAAGGATACGCAACGTTGGCCGTTTGAATTGAGGAACACTGTGAGTTCTAACTTCGACCGAGAATGTGTTGCCAAATTTAAACAAAGTTGAATCTCTGAAAAATAAGATGGGCTTTTGTAGGCCCCGACAACACAGTCCCATAGCACCTAATAGACTGATGCTACCTCACATGAGTTCAGAGATATGACCCTGCAAAGATTGTTGATTTCATGCTTAAGTGACCTTGAGGGACACTTCAGCCTGGAGTCATCGATCAAACGACTGTACATGGTGAATGAGGTTGCCACTAGGGTTTAGCCAGCCATTCAGAGCTATTTGAATAAATGGTTCATTGCTATGATTGACAATTGGAAGGATACGCAATGTTGGCCATTTGAATTGAGGAACACTTTGAGTTCTGACATCAATTGAGAATGTGTTGCCGAATTTAAATGAAGTTGAATCTCTGAAAACTGTGACAAGCTTTTGTAGGCCCCGATAACATGGTCCTGTGGCAACTGACATATCCATGCTAACTCACACGAGCTCTAAGATATGACATAGCAAAGATCATCAATTTCATGTTGAAGGGACCTTGAGGGACACTTTGGTTAGGAGTCGTCGGAAAGGATCAAATGACTGTGCATGGTGAATGAGGTTGCCACTAGCATTTAACCATCCATTCAGAGTTGTTCAAATAGACAGTTCGATGCTATGACCAATGGTTGGAAAGATACGCAATGTTGGCCATTTGAACTAAGGAACACTTTGAGTTCTAACATCGACCGATAATGTGTTGCCAAATTTAAATGAAATTGAATCTCTGAAAATCAAGACAAGCTTTTGTAGGCCCCGACAACATGGTCCTGTAGAAACTAACGGATCCATGCTACCTTGCACAAGCTTTGAGAGATGACCCCGCAAAGATCATTGATTTCATATTGAAGGGACCTTGAGGGGCACTTTGGCTCAAAGTCATCGGCGGTGTTCAAATGACTATGCATGGTGAATGAGGTTGCCAATAGCGTTTACTTAGCCATTCAGAGCTATTCAAATAGAAGGTTCATTGCTACGATCGATGGTTGGAAGGATACGCAACATTGTCTGTTTGAACTGAGGAACACTTTGAGTTCTGACATTGACTGAGAATGTGTTGCCAAATTTAAATGAAGTTGAATCTCTAAAAATTGAGATAGGATTTTGTAGGCCTTGGCAACACAGTCCCGTAGAAACTAATGAATCCATGCTAACTCACACGAGCTCTGAGATATGACACCACAAAGATCACCAATTTCATGTTGAAGGGACCTTGAGGGACACTTCAACCTAGAGTTGTCGGCGGGGATCAAATGACTGTGCATGGTGGATGAGGTTGCCACTAGTATTTACCTAGACATTTGGAGCTGTTTGAATAGATGGTTCGATGCTACGACTGACGATTGGAAAGATATGCAACATTGGCCGTTTGAACTGAGGAACAGTTTGAGTTCTGACATCGACTAAGAATGTGTTGCCAAATTTAAATGAAATTGAATCTCTAAAAACTGAGATAGAATTTTGTAGGCTCTGGCAACATGGTCCCGTAGTAATTAATAGATCCATGCTACCTTGCATGATCTCTGAGATATGACCCCGAAAAGATCTCTGATTTCATGCTGAAGGGACCTTGAGGGACACTTCAGCCTAGAGTCATTGGCGGCGTTCAAATGACTATGCATGGTGAACGAGATTTCCACTAGTGTTTACCCAACCATTCGAAGTTGTTTGAATAGATGGTTCATTGCTATGATTAACGATTGGAAGGATACGTAACATTGTCTATTTAAACTAAGGACACTTTGAGTTCTGACATCGACCGAGAATGTGTTGCCAAATTTAAACAAAGTTGAATCTCTAAAAATTGAGATAGGCTTTTGTAGGCCCCGAAAATATGGTTCCATAGCAACTAATGGATACATGCTACCTCACATGAGCTCTGAGATATTACCTTGCAAAGATCTCCAATTTCATGCTAAAGGGACCTTGAGGGACACTTTGGCTCGGAGTCATCGGCAGGGATCGAATGACTATGTGTGGCGAATGAGGTTACCACTAGCATTTACTCATCCATTTAGAGTTGTTAGAATAGATGGTTTGATGCTACAACCGATGGTTGGAAAGATATGAAATGTTGGCCATTTGAACTAAGGAACACTTTGAGTTCTGACATTGACCGAGAATCTATTGCCAAATTTTAAAAAAATTGAATCTCTAAAAACCAAGATAGAATTTTGTAGGCCTTGGTAATACGGTCCCGTGGAAATTGATGGATCCATGCTACCTTGTACAAGCTCTGAGATATGACCCCACAAAGATTTCTGATTTCATGTTGAAGGAAACTTGAGGGACACTTCGGCCTGAAGTCGTCAGTGGCATTCGAACAACTGTGCATGGAGAATGAGGTTGCCACTAGCATTTAACTGGCCATTTGGAGTTGTTTAAATAGACAGTTTGATGCTACGACCAATGGTTGGAAAGATACGCAACATTGGCTATTTGAACTAAGGAACACTTTGAGTTCTGACATCAACCGAGAATGTGTTTCCAAATTTAAAAGAAATTGAATCTCTAAAAAATGAGATAGGCTATTGTAGGCCTTGGCAACACAGTCCCATAGCAACTAACAGATCGATGCTACCTTCCATGAGCTTTGAGATATGACCTTGCAAAGATCATGGATTTCATGCTTAAACGACCTTGAGGGACACTTTGGCCTAGAATCATTAGCGGTGATCAAACGACTGTGAATGGTGAACAAGGTTGCCACTAGCATTTACCCAGCCATTCGGAGCTATTTGAATAGACAATTCCATGCTACGACTGATAGTTTCAAAGATACACAACATTGGTCATTTGAGCTGAGGAACACTATGAGTTCTAACAACGATCTAGAATGTGTTTCCAAATTTAAATGAACTTGAATCTTTTAAAATTGAGACAAGATTTTGTAGGCCCCGACAACATGGTCCCATAGCAACTGACAGATTGATGCTACCTTACACGAGCTCTGAGATATGACCCTGCAAAGATTGATGATTTCATGCTTAAGCGACCTTGAGGGACACTTCAGCCGGGAGTCATCAACGATGAACAAATGACTATGCATGGTGAACAAGGTTGATACTAGCATTTACCTGGCCATTTGAAGTTGTTGGAATAGATGGTTCCATGCTACAACCGACGGTTGGAAAGATACGCAACATTGGCCATTTGAACTGAGGAACACTGTGAGTTCTAACATCGACCGAGAATGTGTTGCCAAATTTAAATGAACTTGAATCTCTAAAAACCAAGACAAGCTTTTATATGCCCCAGTAACATGGTTCCATAGCAACTAACAGATCGATGCTACCTCACACAAGCTCTGAGATATGGCCCCACAAAAATCAATGATTTCATGCTTAAGCGACCTTGAGGGACACTTCAGCCCAGAGTCATTGATGATGATCGAACAATTGTGTGTGGAAAACAAGGTTTCCATTAGTGTTCACTCAACCATTCGGAGCTATTGGAATAGATGGTTCCATGCTACAACTGACAGTTGGAAAGATACACAACGTTGGCCATTTGAATTGAGGAACACTGTGAGTTCTGACATCGACCGAGAATGTGTTGCCAAATTTAAACAAACTTGAATCTCTAAAAATCAAGCCATGCTTTATAGGCCCCAACAACATGGTCCCATAACAACTGAAGGATTGATGCTACCTCGCACGAGCTTTGAGATATGACCCCACAAAGATAGTTGATTTCATGCTTAAGAAAACTTGATGGACACTTCAGCCCAGAGTCATCGGTGGTGATCGAATGACTATGTATGATGAATGAAGTTTCTACTAGCATTTACCTGACCATTCAGAGCTATTGGAATAGATGAATTGATGCCTTGATCCTTCCACAAGTGCTATTCCAATGAGTTTTGATCACTTGAGGGATAATTTATTTTGTAGACAACACTAAATAGATTTGTAGATAAACTCAAATTACCAAGAGAAAGAACAATGGTGACTCTTGTGGATCCTAGAAGAAGGGAATGGCATGTATGATTCCTTAGAGATCTCCTTGAAGCTTCCTTGATTCGTGGATGGAGATATTTTTCAATTGCCAATAATTATAAGGATGGAGATGCCTACATTTTTGAGTGGGTAGATGATAGTCCATATTTTCCCCATTGTCAAAGAATGTAGTCCTTACAAGTATTTTAAATGAGGAAAAGTGCATAATATCCTTCCATCACATATGAATAAGAAAATACAATTCTTATGCAATGATTTTGTCACCAATTTTCTAGCAAAGGCATCTGGACTTGAAAAGGGAAACTATTAAAGCAGATGGTATGAAATGAGAGAATAAAGTAAAGGATTCTCTAAAGCAGAGAAAAGAAAAGAAAGTGATATTCAAGCCCACAAAGGATTCAGTAGTCAAAGCCATGAAATCTGAGAATAAGAAGAAGAAGAGGAAGAGAAGTGTAGAAAGTTACAAGAGGTTTATATACAAGGTGTTGAAACAAGTGCATCCCTCCAAGGGAATATCCAGTGCTAGGATGGATATCATGGAGAGCTTCATGATTGATATTTTTGATAAGATTACTCATGAAGCTTCTTCTTTGCTGGAATATAACAAGATTGTGACACTTTTCTCCAGAGAAATTGAGACTGCTATCAAGTTTGTTCTGCCTGGAGAGCTGGCTAGGCATGCTACTTTTGAAGGAAGTAAGGCCGTTACCAAGTTTTCTACTGCTCTGGGTTAGGTTTTGTTGGAAGATTTTAGGTTTTTTGTATGTGGTGTTTATGGAAGGCTTGTTTGGAGATTAGTGGATGATAGAGTTGCTTCTTTGGGCAAGGGCTAATTAGGCCTAGTTGAAGGGTTAGGGGGTGAAGGAAGTGTTCACTAGTTAGGTAGTGAAAGTATGAGCATCATCCCATGAAAGTAAAGGCCTAACTTTCATGGAATGAGCATATCTAACATGTACAATACAAATGTAATGCTTTGGTGTGCAGACAAGTGAAAGAAGTTATCACAGACAATAAATGGTGGAAAATACATTGAATTTCATGGCAAGGGTATAGCAACTGAAGATTGGTCTTAAGGATAGGGATATTTGATGATTTGGATCATCTTATATTGTTCATTTAAAGGTTAATCAATGACCGTTTGAACTTGGAAGTGATTGGAGGGCACCAATTTGAGAAACCCTTGGTTTAAGGGTTTGAAGAGACCAAATTTGGGGTTTTTTGGGGTTATAGGAGGTCTGAGTATAATTCCTTTGGCATTTAGAGTCTTTATGACATAATAAGACACTTTCTATAGTTTTAAGTCTTGGGGTTAATTATTTCATATAGTTCCTTTGTTAAATCACTCACTTTTCATGCATTTTTGGAGCCATACAAGTGAGAAGCAGTACACGCTCCAAAACAACCATATATTTCCTTCGGATATGACAATGTACTAATAAAATGGTACTCAAAAAAGTAAATTTTTTTATTAGTCCTTTGGAAATTTTTAGAGATAAGTGGCATTTTCCTTCGCTACAGGGCTACTAGACAAGGCAATTAGGCCTCTAGATAGTTTGGGAAAGATTGGAGAGTTGGGTATTGCCAAGAAGCCTAAAACCTATTAAATACATTTAGATAGAAGTCTTAGATACCATCTATATCATTTTGGAACCTTGGAAAAGGTCTGGTCAAGTTTGAGCACTTGGGAAGCATTTGAGGCTTTGGGAAAATAGTAGCTTTGTTAACCAAAATTCATAAAATTTCCTTATTTATTCACCCACCACTCTTCCCTCTACATCATGGAGGCACTAGGTACACTAGGTGGCCTACGAGGGTACACTATCTAGATAAACCAAAATGTAAGCCTTTCATTTCAGAGATGGAGAAATTGGAAAGGAAATGAGATAGTGCATCCTTGAATTGAGTTGGTCTCTAGGTTTATGTTTTAGTCTCTAGGTTTTAGCTTTCTTTTGGTTCTTGCATTTGTTTTCAAGCTTGTAGTTTAAATCCTCCTATGAAGCTAGCTTGCTGGACTGTATAGAGTTGAGGTGCTTAGTATGGCCCTAACTTAGGAATCCATGGCAGGTTCTCTACGACCATTTGGATTATGTTAGGGTATTGTATAAACATTGTAAATATGTATTTTTATGGCATGAAGTGCTGGGGAAGTGTCTTTACATGCAGGCCCTAGGCGAGAAAAGACAAGCCCAGTTAGGAAGCCTAAATTGAGGCAGCATTTGGGAGAGAGACAAGGGTTTGGGAAACCCAAATTAAGACTTGGAGAGGAGTCTACCATGTTCAAAGACTCAATCCTGAAAAGGAGATCTCATGAACAATCCATTGGAGGGTGTAAAGATCAAACCTTCACTGGATAATTAACCCTTTCTAAATGATTCCTAATGCCTTGTATTTATCCCATGACCCATCCTAGACTCTTAAAACATAATTTAAGCTTGGACAATATTGGTCCATTTACGAACAAGATTCTATAGTCCATTGAGGACATTATGGTGTAGGGGCACCTAAGAACGCACGAGGGTCACCTGGAGGACCTAAGGAAGATAGAGTGAAGAACATCACCAAGGGTCATTTCATCTGATGTAACATGGCATGTAAAGCCATTTTATGTAATAAACAAGGCCTAAACTTATAAAGGCTTGAAAATGACAAAATGGATGTAATAGATAGTTGAATGCTTGTATTGGCATAATGGGCCTAGATGATTGGAATTAGGTCTTAGAGTAATTTTTATGGTTTAGATAGGTCATTTGGATCATAAAAGAATAAAATCCAAAGTTAAGAGTTTTTAGGAGTTTATTTGATTAAGTTTGCAAATTTGAATATTTAAATTCAAACAGTCACTTGAGATTAGGAGGGAAACTTTAAAAATAAGTTTAGTTTTCTTTGTTAGCATATCCAACTAATTTGATTCAGTTTGGGAGGTTAAAGGGAGTTTATTTAAGCCTTTAAAACTAAGAGAATGGGGGGAGAACAAATAGAAATCTATTTTTGTACGGGCTGGTTCAGATTTTGGCAATAAAAATCTGATTTCTTGCAAATTTGAGATTGTTTTGATGAGTATTTGATCTAATTTCATTCATGTGGTAGTGGAAGGATGTTTTAAATTGGTTTTTAGTAAATTTAAATCATTTTGTAGGGTTTTAACTTCTATTTGTTTTGACTGTCCTGTAATTTTATGCATTAATTAAAGATGTAAATTCATTGATCCATCCCCTTTATGTATTTGTTGTCACTTGGGGATGGATCCAAACCTTGTAACTTAGTATTCTAACATTGGAAATGTAGGAAAGAAGAAGAGTTTGCAAGTTGAGAGTGATTGAAGGAGTTTGATGAGTTTGAAGGGTGCATAAGGGTCATGAAATTGGTGCAAGGGTACAACAGTAGATGTTCTAGCCTTTGGAGAGGGGTATTTTATGCATGAATCCATCATAGGATGATCAAATGATGGTGAATCAACTTTGGTTCAGTTTCTATGGTGCTAGGAGATGAGACATTGGGTGAGCCCTAGTTTCTAGCGGGTTTTGGGACAAATTTGGGGCTTTTACATCTAGAAGTGTCAAATATTCAAATTGATGGTAGAATCCTCTAATTAGAGTCATTTTAAGACACTTTTGAAAGTGGAAAGGTCTAGGAGTGAGTCCTTAATAGGGCTGCTTTGTTAATTGAGCCTATTAGGCCTAGTTGGAAAACATGAATCTACAATTTTAAGCTATGATGTTCCAAAACATAGTCTTTGTTTTGACATATGTTATGTAACTTGGAAAAGGGTATTAAAATACTTTTATCACCATTTGGAGAGAGAGAGAGAGAGGTGGGAGAGAGCATATGTGTGTGCATGTGTGTGCATGTGCGCGCGCACGTGTGTGTGTCTGTGTGTGTGTGTGTGTGTGTGTGTGTGAGAGAGAGAGAGAGAGAGAGAGAGAGAGAGAGAGAGAGAGAGAGAGAGAGAGAGCATATGTGCATGTGTGAGAGAGAGAGGGGGTGAAAGATGGTAAGAAGGGAAAATATAGAGGATAGGAAGGTGTAGAGAGAGAGAGAGAGAGTATGGGTGAGGGAGAGAGAGAGACACACACAGAGAGTGCTCTCTCTCTCTCTTCCTCTCACTCTGACTATTTCTCATCACTATTTAAATTTATGTCTTAAATAGGGCACACGCCCTATAGGGCGAGCACACTATTAAAATCTATGACTTTCATAGGGCGCACTCCCTATGAAAGTCATAGATTTCAATAGTGTGCTCGCCCTATAGGGTGCACACGCTTTATAAGGCATTGGAATTTACCAATCCTAAGGCTTGGATTTGCCTTGGAGATCCAACCCAAAGGCTTGGATGATTGAAATAGGCTTGAGATGTGTTTTTCAACAGACATACAAAAAAATGACATCTTTTTTTGTGTGCTCCTCGTAAGGTTTACTTGTGGCTCAAGAAAGTAAAAATTAGATGACGTAATATTGTAGATCTCTCTGTTAGCTATCTAAGCATATAATTTATTTTGAATTTTGATTATGTTAAGTTTTTCAACTCTAATTTATTTTGTGTGTATGTCCATTTTTTGTAAAAAACCAACATGTAGTATTTTGGGCATAGATTTTGGCTCGTTCATCAAATTTTGTAGCAAGTTACATTTTTAGAAACTAGACTCCATTCTACACACTTTAAAAAAAAAAAAAAATATTTTTCGATTAGTTTTAAATGATTTCTAGGGGGAGCACATAGAAATTTCATGTTTTTAGGATGTGTGCACTTCGTAAATTCATCAAAAAGTATACATTCATCAAAAAATTATGAAAAAATTTGGGATAAACTAAGTGGTGTTAGCCAACTTTTCACCAAAGTGATTAAATTTTATTTTTTTTAAAGTTAACATTTTAGGGGGAGCACACCAGATACTATGTTATATTTTTTGACAAAAAACATGACCACTTTTTGTGCTCCCCCTTTTTGAGGGCCTTAATCTACACCATTTTCAAAATAAGTTAGTAGTTTAGGAAATAGATTCAGAGTATTACAACTCTTGTTTTTGTCACATCTTAAAATTTTGAGTCTAACTATCTTCAATTTCTTGTTGAAGTTCAAAGTTTGCTGATTTTAGGAAAAAAGTGGCATCTTATACCCCCTTTTTGGTCCCCCATCTTTGTGCACTTACCCTGTATTGAATGTGTAATGCCAAGATCTAATACTCTAGATTAAAACCCTAGCATGAATGGCTATGAGAAAGAAATGCATATATTTGAATATGATAAGAAATCATACCAAGCCCCCAAGGCTAAAGTAATCTCACCAAACTCACAATTCATAATTGCTATCCCATGATTGTATCTTTGAATGCTTGAATATTGATAATGGTGGATCAAGGAAGAAGTAATCTCTCTTGCTCCAAATAGATGTTCACAATGGTGTGTTCATAAAAATGCTTGATATCAACAATGGCTTGATCTTCTATATCATCCTCTTGCAATCTTGCATCTTCATTTCACCATCAATTGCTTGCTCGCTTGAAATCTTGATCCTCTTGTTGCTCAATTGTCTCTCCACTTGATGGATACTTTATGTCTAGTCATGAAAATGAAGGCAAGAGAGAGTCTTTATATAGTGGCTTCAAGGTGAGGCTCCTCAGGAAATTTAAGGGCCCATAATTCAAATTTCACCTCCAATTATGGTCCAATCACAATAACCAACTAAGCAGGGAAAATAATTAAATGAATTTCAAATTAAAAACCCTTCCGCATTCGGATCTGGGGGCTTGACATTGATTTCGGGGCCCATCAGGACTGAAATTTGAAAAGGGGGATCAAACCCTGACAAAGGTCAAGGAAAACCTTGACTTTGACCTAGGTCAAAGTCAAACTCAACCTTGACCTAGGTCAAAGTCAACCTCAACCTTGACCTAGGGGTCCAAATCCAATTTGCATTAAAAATAGGAGATCTCAGGGAGGCCCAGAGACTTGGAAATGATAATAGAACATGTCATAGTGTCAAAAAAGGAAAAAGAGGCCTATGATGGACATGATTAAGGATAGTATGGCCTATGCCTAGATCCTACCTAGAAAATAGATCTTTAGAGAATGGAAATCAAGGAGAATCCTTAGGATCCTAACCCTAATTTCACCTAAAATCAAGGAATCAAGTGCAAAATGCATCCTAAATGCAAGTTTATCATGATAAGTGTACTAAAAGAGGGTGCTAAACCTATCAAGATGTAATTTCTTCCATTTTAAGATAATACATTTAGTCCCCACTTTAGTTTAGATATGACACTACGTGAATATGCAAGCTAAAGTAAACATCATAGTAAATAAAAAGGATATAGCCAAGTCCTCGATGTAGAGATCCTGCAGAAAATTGTTAGAACCTGAAACACACAAGGTTAATGAAAATCTAAAAATCATGTAGAGCTTACTAAATGACAACTTGAGAAGTGCACAAAGCCCCTTATGCCCCCTGTTTCGGCTTTCTACTTCTGAAGGGTGAAACAGGGTGATAAGGATAACTTTATACACTGGATATGTAGTTTGTTGAAAATTCCCTTCATAAACCAATTATAAGGATTCCTATCCTTCCTAAAATGATTCAAGAGATTAGGTATCTGAATCACTATTCCAACGCCAGTGACGGCACTGAAAACGGAGTTACCAAACTCAAGTTATGATGAAAAGAGTGAATGTCTATCTAAATGCATAAGAAGGGAAATCCAAATTTAACATGAGTAAACCCTAAGAGAAACCCTAATTTTGACTATAAATAAAGAAAAATAAGTCACACTTACCCATTCTTACCATTTATAGATTTGAAGAGAGAAAGAAAGATGTCGAGGAGAGAATAACTTCGAGCAATGTGCATGGAGCTCCTGAGATAGTGACTTGCTACCAGACGACCACTTCTCGAGGTGAGTTTGCTATTATTGGTTCCTGTATTTTTCAAATTCTTGATTTTTGTAGGCAAGGTTGACCTTGACCCTTAAAGGTTGAACCTGACCCACTAAGGTCGAAATGAACTAGAAGGTCTCCACCTTGTCTGGGATGAGGTCGACCTTGACCCAAAAAGGTCAACCCTGACCTAGGAAAGTTGACCTTGACCTAGGAAGGTCGACCTTGACCTAAGTGAGGTTGACCTTAACCTAGTCAAGTTGGATTTGCAGATTTGATGATGCAAAATGCTGATATGATGTTTGTTTGTGCTTACAGGACATGGTCTATCTTCGAGAGCATCCCTTTGCAGGGATACTAGGGGTCATCAGAGAAAGATTGTCTGAGTTGACCGAGGATGAGATGGAGCTACTTAGAGAAATAGGGATGTACTAGGTAACAGTCCTACCATAGATCAGACTACACCAAGCCATGTTATCAGCCCTGATAGAGGGTGGGATGAGGATACATGCTCCTTTCATTTTCCCTTAGGAGAGATTACTGTGACACTAGAGGATGTCTAAAAAATCTTGCAACTTTTGGTTTGAGGGGAGCCTATCAGACCGAGAGCATAGTGAGATTCTGAGGAGATCCATGCAGATGCAGAGTATTGTTTGGGATGGGTTCCATAGGTGCAAACCCATGAAGATAATATCCTTTTGTCATCCATACTGGCAGGCCCTACACCTTTGGTATAGAGAGTGATGCTTTGTATAGTATCCTTGGTTGTGTTACCCAACACAAAGAGTACAATATTTTCTACACTTCTCACTCATCTTGTATGAAGGATGGAGAGAGGTAGGATCATGTTCTCATGGGGTCGTAGCATGTTAGCTCAGTGCTACCATGAGCTATGTTAGCTGGTGAGATATCAGAGAGAGAGTCTTTCAATATGCAAAATATTGCAGATTTGGATGTTTGAGCATTTTTCATGTAAACATCCATAGGGTGCTCCACTAATGGTATGTGAGTACACCAAGAGGCTTTTTTGATCCTCTGAGAGAGCCTGGTAGTTTGGAGATATCCTCTATTAGAGGGTACATCTAGACCATATTCTAGGCATAGATGTGATATGGAGACCCTACTGCCGGATGATAGAGTGGTCAGATACATGATATTAGATGAGACATTCATAGTGGTGGAAGCTTCTAGAGGGTCATTAGAATCATATAGTGATGCCATACTATTATGATCAAGTGATGAGATAGTTCGGCCTGTTACAAAGAGTCCCTGAAGTGGTACCTCGTTATGTACATCCAATGAGGTATTATCAGAGACTCAGAGCCATACGCCGACCATCAGTAGTAGACATAGAGGATAGTGATGTAGATGAGACTGAGGACATAGAGGTACCATCAGATGTTCCCTATTCAGGCATGAGCCAAGACTACATTAGGTATTGGAGTCTGCAAGGGACTCACCCCATCTTCCGTGAGGATTATCCTACAGGTGATCACAAGCCTTTTAGAGAGGACACACCGGGATAGTGGTACAGTAGAGGATGATGAGGATCTCAAAGATGAGGAGGAGCACATCTCCGAGGGAGGCCCTATGGAGGAGGATAGAGCATAAGAGAGAGCAGATGAGATGCCCCCAGGTGGTGATACTGGTGTGGATGTGCATGTTTTCTATGCATCACCACTAAGATCATGATGACCTCCACGCGCTCACACAGAGACACCACCACTAAGACCTAGACATAGTGATCATGGAGAGAGTAGTCAGTCTATGCCCCCCATCCATATCCTTTGGTGACACCTAGGAGGGAGATCCAGGTATGAAATATGAGATTTGATTGAAAATGTAACCTAATTTGAGTTGAAAAATAACTAGATTGATAAATGTATTTTTATTCTGTAGCTAGCGTAGCGGAGTGGAGGAGCTTTGTGTATCATCTTAAAATGAAAGAACTTCCATCTTGATAGGTTTAGCACCCTCTTTTAGTACATTTATCATGATAGACTTGCATTTAGGATGCATTCTGCACTTATCTTCTTCATTCTAGGTGAAATTAGGGTTAGGATCCTGAGGATTCTTGTTAATTTCCCTCTTCCATGGCTCTATTTTCTAGGTAGGACTTAGAAATAGGTCCTCCTAGCCTTTATCATAGTCATCATGGGATTCTATGCCTATCCTTGGCATTCTGTCTGATTCTATTATCATTTCTAGGTCTCCAAACATCCTCGGGACCTCCTATCCTGATTTTGGCTGGATCTGGGCCCACAAGGTCAAAGTCAAAGTTGATCCTGACTAGGTCAAGTTTGAGCTTGAACTTGACTAGGTCAAGATTTAGCTTGTACCTAACTAGGTCAAAATTAAGCTCATTTTTTACCTCCTCCAGAATCTGTGCCCCTTTCTCAAATTTGGTCCCGACGAGCCTTGAAATCAATGTCGGGCCCTCTGATCCGAGTACAAAAAGGTTTTAATTCAAATTTCATTTAATTATTTTCCTTCCTTAGTTGGTTATTGTGATTGGACCTCAATTCAAGGTGAAATTTGAATTATGGGTCCTCACATTGCTCTAGGAGCCTCACCTTGAAACCTCTATATAAAGACTCTCATTTGCATTCATTTTCACCAAGAAATTTCATGATCAAGTGCTCTCAAGGAGACAATTTCATGAATAAGAATATTTCAAGCAAGCAAGGAATGGTGGAGATGCAAGATAGCAAGAGGATGATATAGAAGATCAAGCCATTGTTGACATTAAGCATCTTTGTGAACACATACTTGGAGCAAGAGAGATCCTTTCTTCCTTGATCCATCGTTATCAACTTTCAAGCATTCAAAGATACAATCATGGGGTAACAATTATAGATTGTGAGTTTGGTAGAAGTACTTTAGCCTTGGGGGCTTGGTATGCTTTTCTATCTCATTCAAATATATGCATTGTTGTTTCATACATATTCATGCTAGGGTTTTGATCTAGAGGATTAGATCTTTGTGTTACACTTTCAACACACACACACACACACACATTCTATTTCAATCAGCTATTCGTGGAGGTGGAGATCACCAAAATGAGGGTTTGACTAAGGCAAAACCCTATATAGAAACCCCCAAAACCCCCTTTTTCAGATATCTACAGTCTTTGTTTTGGGAATTAGAGGATAGATCTAAGTACCCTTTTTGCCGAGCTTCTGAGATCTGTGAACAAAGTCAGAATTGACTTTCAGAATAAAAATGTAGCCTTTCACCTTTTATGAGGGTCAAAGACTACCTGCCCTCGAAAAGATGATTTTTTTGGGGTTTTCTCTGTCTCGGCTTCCTGATCTCAGATCTAGTTGTAGAATCTTCTGAAACTCTGCACAAGCTTCAAAAAATAGGTATTTCTAAATCAATTTCATGATGAGGTATGTATCTTGACCAAATTAATTTTCAAGTATTTCCAGATTTACTTATGCTATTTCAATTCAAAAACAACAAACATATTTACAAATGAATAGTGTTGAATGTTAGGTGCATTGTTAAGGCTCCATTTTTCCCCTATTGATTTTGGTGAACCCATTTACGACAAATCTTTATTTTATGGTGTTAGATTTAAATCTTGTATGCTTATAAGATTAGATTTCTTGCATTTATATTTCAAAAATACAAAAAAATTTGCAAAATTCCTTTAATACAAAAATATTTACATTTTCATGCTTTTAGTTCTTTCTTTGTATTCAACATGTATGATTCTTGTTTTGAGTACTTTGATGAGGCTTTTATTGTACAAGAGTAGATTCCCTAATGAGGTACATGGTAGTGAGGATGAAAATGGTTTGAATATGATCTCCATGAATCCTATTCCTATTTCACTCTCCTCCACAACCTCTCCAAGTGACCTTTACCATAGGGTGTGTGCATGGTTACCTTCATGTACCACTATTTGTAACATTGATAAACCTAAAATGATATATCCTACACCTTTGATGACGGTAAAAGGATGTCCTCATATAACAATTAAGGGTAAACCTAGAGATCCTTTGGATTTCTTTGATAATATTGATTCTGTTTCACGTGCTTATCGTACATAGAATAACCCTCAACCTACTGTTCCGGTTTCTTTACCTCCTCAACCTATGCTTCCTCAAGCACTTAGGTATCCATCTACCTTTAAGGAGTATAACTTAGTTGATCAATTACGTGCTACTCCTGCTATGATATCTTTATGGGAATTACTTCAAACTCCCCTGACATATCATGAGGCATTGCAAAAAGCTTTATCTACTCTTCCTGCTTCACCTCCTAATCAAGACAACATTCATTCTATTTTGGATTATATGCATACTATGCCTTTTGTACCTCCTATTATGTTTTCTGATAATGATTTACCTTCCTTAGAGGTGCAAAATCAATATGATGCTCTTATGGTGGCTGTCTCTATTAATCAAAGTATCATTCAAAGAACCTTAATTGAAAATGGATCTGGGCTTAATGTTTGTAGCATGGATATTCTCAAGGCAATTAAGGCTGATCTTACTACTATTCAACCTGATAATGTTCCTATATGGGGATTTGACAATATTGTGAAAAGAACTTTGGGCATTATTATCTTACCTGTTAAAGTTAGTCCATTTATTCTAAATACTCCTATTCATGTTATGCTTGGACCTCTCAATTATAATCTTCTTTTAGGAAGACCATGGTTACATACTATGCATGCAGTTCCTTCTACTCTTCATCACAAGGTTAGGTTCATCTATAAAAACTTAATGTATACATTACATATGGATGATGCCCCGAATCCTTTCTTAAATGCAAAATATGCCAGAATCTCTGAACCTCTTCAACCTAGTAAAGAGATTGAAAAATAATCAGAGATACAACAATCTGAAATAAAACAACCTGAGATTTAACAACAAGAAGCTCCATCTTCTTCTTCTTTGACTGAGGATGATTGGGGGACATTGGATTTTAATCCTACTTTTATTGGAGAATACAAGGTCTCTAATTTGGAATTCATGAAGCAACAAAATGAATTTGAGAAAAAAAAAATATTTCTTCGCCACTTTCTGAAGAATTAAAAAGTAATTTTGTTGCCGCTTTGCTTA
The DNA here is from genome assembly GCA_027943335.1 of Chamaecyparis obtusa. NCBI lineage: Eukaryota > Viridiplantae > Streptophyta > Pinopsida > Cupressales > Cupressaceae > Chamaecyparis > Chamaecyparis obtusa. The sequence continues at coordinate 793,433 of BSBK01001614.1, read as the reverse complement.
ATGAAATGATTGAAACTATAAAGCCTAATTTTTATGTCATTGTGACATATGCTACTCCTCCTTGGACTCCTTCTAACATGACTGATCGATATGGTCTTGGTTGTCATTTGCTTAAGAAATCAGGATTTAATGGGAAGGGATGTGGTAAATATGAACAAGGTATACAAGTACCTTTGGATAATGAAGTTTACGATCATACATATAGATTAGGATTCAATCCTTACAGACAATCATCAACTTTTCCTCTTAATGTTAATCATATTTGTAGTGGACAATTGAAGTTGGTTAACCCATTGCTTATTGATTTTAATCAACAATCCTCTTTGGATATTTTTCCTAAAGAAGAAGCCTTAATGGAATTTTTAGGGGTTTATGAGGATTTACCTAAGTTTCATTACAAACGAGGAAAGCCTTATTGTTTAAAAACCAATGCTTATTTTGGAGAGCATGAAGAAAAGGATAATCTTCCTTTACCAATGGATTCTCTAACAAGAAGTGATTTGTTAATCACTAAAACTATTGATATTCAAGTAGATGAAAACAACTCTGAAAGGATGATAAAAATCAAAAAATGTTTGAATCAGGATGAACGTGATCAAATGGTTTCCCTTTTACTTGAATTTAAGGATATTTTTTCTTGGACATATTCAAATATGCCAAGTATATATTCTAAGATTGTTACTCAATACATTGTTTTAAAGCCAACTATGAAACCTATGAAACAGAAAATTTGAGAGATGAATCCATGAATTGCTTTATTAGTCAAAGGAGAAATTGAGAAATTATTGGATTCTAGATTTATCCATTCTATTGATTACTCAGATTGGATTTCAAATATTGTGCTTGTGTCCAAAGGTGAAAATAAGATAAGAATGTGTACTAATTTTAGAGATTTAAATAAGGCATCCTTGAAAGATGATTTCCCGTTACCTAACATCGATATGATTGTGGATTCAACAGCGAGCCATGCCTTGTTATCTTTTATGGATGTTTTTTCGGATATAATCAAATATTTATCCCTCCTAAAGATCAATTTAAAACTGCATTTTTAACACCTTGGGGAACCTTTTGTTGGGTCATGATGCCTTTTGGATTAAAAAATGTAGGAGCAACTTATCAGCGGGCTATGACCCTGATTTGTCATGATTACATTCATAAGATTCTTGAAGATTATGTGGATGATATCTTGGCAAAATCTATACAAAGAGAAGATCACGTTACTATTTTATGATAGATATTTGAAAGAATTAGAAGTTATAATATGAGATTGAATCCTAAGAAATGTGTCTTTGGAGTTGATTCCGGTAAATTATTAGGATTTATAATCTCTAAGCGAGGCATCAAAGTAGATACTAAAAAGATTGAAGCTATTGTTAATATGCCTCCTCCTAAGAATATTTCTCAATTATGTAGTTTACAAGGAAAAATACAAGCTATTCGTTGCTTTATTTCTAATTTAGCAGACTGAACTATCCCTTTTACTTCCTTACTTACAAAGGATACCACTTTTTCTTGGAACGATGAGTGTAAACAAACTTTTGAGCAATTTAAGGAGTATCTTGCAAATCCTCCTATCTTGCAGCCTGCTAATTTCAATAAAACATTTCATTTATACACTTCAGTGACTCCATGGGCCGTGAGTGCATTGTTAGCTCAAATTGATGATAATGGTAAAGAAAGACCTATGTATTACATTAGTCAAACTTTACTTGATTACGAAACAAGATATATAGATTTAGAAAGACAATGTCTAGCTGTAGTTTATGCATGTCAGAAACTCGGGCATTGTCTTATAAATGCTGAAGTTAATGTGATTATTAAATTTGATCCTTTGAAACATCTTTTCTCTCAAACTGATCTCTCTGGTCGGTTGGCAAAATGGGTGGTCTTTCTTACTAAATTTGATCTTAATTTTATTTCTCAAAAGTCTATTAAGGTACTAGAGTTGAAAAATTATCTAATTGAAGCTCCTTGTCCTCACTTAGATAAATGTTCTACTTCAATAGAATTTCCTAATGATAATATCTTATATATTCAACAAGATGATATTTGGGAATTATATTTTGATGGGTCTAAGTGTAAGATAGGTTCTAGTGTGGGTATCATCTTGATTCCACCTATGAAAAAACCCATCCCTTTATCATATAAATTAACCTTTCCTTGTACTAATAACATTGCAGAGTATGAAGCTCTTATAGCTGGATTACGAACAACTTTATCCCTCAATATCAAACATTTACAAATATGTGGAGATTCACAACTGATTGTTGAATAGATTAAAGGAGGATATTAGACTAAGAATGCTAAAATGACACAATATAGAGATTTAGCTCTTGATGTGCTTTCACAATTCTCCTCTTATATGATTCAGACTTTACTTAGGAAGGATAATCGATATGCAGATGCCATGGAAAGCATAGCTTCCTTGGCTTGTCTTGAGAATAATGTTGAAAACTTTCAATTTACTATACAAACTCTTAAATGCCCTGCAATTTTTGACAAGATTACTTCTGACTATTTCAATTTGTATTCGAATGAATGGTATTCACATATTTTTCATTTTTTGAAGGATGGTACTCCTAAATCAGCGACAAGGAACATGCATAATCATATTAGGAAACTTGCAACATGTTACATCATTTTAGGAGATACACTATACAAATGCTCTTATGAAGGATTATTATTAAGATGTCTCATTAGAACTAAAATTCCTTTAGCTTTAGTAGAAGCTCATTCTAGTTCTTGTGGGGGACATTTTGGTGGAAAATCCCTAGTTAACAAATTGCTTCGAATGGGATATTATTGGCAAACAATGGAATTATATCATCTTAAAATGGAAGCACTTCCATTTGGATAGGTTTAGCACCCTCTTTCAGTGCATTTATCATGATAAACCTGCATTTATGATGCATTTGTATGTCGTGGGTGAAATTAGGGTTAGGATCCTAAGGATTCTCCTTAATTCCCCTCTTCTATGACTCTAATTTCTAGGCAGGATACAGAAATGGGTCCTCCTAGCCTTCATCATGTCAAACACATGATCTTTTATCTATCACATACATTCTATTCTTATCCAACTTCATTTCTAAGTTTTTGGGCATCCTCAGGGCCTTTAAACTGCATCCTGGCAAAAAGTTAGGGTTTCTGGTCAAGGTCAACCTTGACCCTGACTAGGTCAGGGTTGACCTCAACCTTGACCTCATCTTGCCAAGATTTCAAATTTTCAATTCCCACTAATTTGGCTTTCAGGATTATTAACTTCTCATCTCTGGGTCAATTGTTTCGGGCTCTGAAATGGTAAATCCTTTAATTAAATTTAATTTAGATCCATTATCTAAAGGTTAGGACCTAATTGGGATTTAATTCTTCAAGGTGGCCCTTCTAGAGGAGTGTGACCTAATTCACTATAAAAGGAGGCCTTCCTCTCTCATTTTCATATCTCATCTCAAGCAATCAAGCTCTCAAGTTCTCAAGGTGTTCAAGCAAGTATTTCAAGTCTTCAAGCATCTTCAAGCATTCATATTTGGAGCAAGAGAGAATCATTCTTCCTTGATCCATCATCATCAAAATTTCAAGCATTCAATCATGGAGTAACAACTATGAATTGTGAGAATGGTAGAAGTAATTTAGCCTTGGGGGCTTGGTATGATTTTCTATCACATTCAAATCTATGCATTGTTATTTCATACATGTTCATGCTAGGGTTTTAATCTAGAGGATTAGATCTTAGCTTTACACCTTCAATATACACACACACATATTATTTCAATCGGCTATTCGTGGAGGTGGGAATCACCAAAATGGGGGTTTGACTAAGGCAAAACCCTATATAGCCACCCCAAAAACCCCTTTTTCAGATATCTACAAGTGTTGTTTCAAGAATCAAAGGCCAGATCGGGGTACCCTTTTCACTGAACTTTCAGGATCTGTGAATAGAATTAGAATCATAATTTGAAATAAAAATGTGGTCTTTGACCTTTTAAAAGGTCAAAGTCGACTGGGTGAATCTGGAGAAAAGATTTCTGGGTTTTTTCCGCCTCGACATTTCCAGTCTATAACAGGTGATGGAACTTTTTGAAACTTCATACAGACTTCAAAAAATAAGTATTTCTAGACTAATATCATAATGAGGTATGTACTTTGATTTAATTAATTTCCAAGCATTTTCAAATCTATTTATGCTTCTAAACATCCTTTCTAAATGAATAGGTGATGAATGTTATGTATGTTACTATGCTTCCATTTTCACTCTATTCATTTTGGTGAACCCATTTACGACAACTCTTTCTTTTATAGTGTTAGATTTAAATCTTGTAGATTTCCTTCTTGCATTTATATTTCAAAAATCCAAAAAAATTGCAAAATTCCTTTAAAAATACAAAAATATTTCTATTTTTACTTTCTTTGTATTCAACATGTATGATTCTTGTTTTGAGTACTTTGATGATGCTTTTATTATACAAGAGGATAGAATCCCTAATGAGGAACATGGTAGTGAGGATGAAAATGGTTTGAATATGGTCTCCATGGATCTTATTCCTATTTCATTCTCCTCCACAACCTCTCCAATTGACCTTTACCATAGGGTGTGTGCATGGTTACCTTCATGTCCCTCTATTTGCAACATTGATAAACCAAAAATGATATTTCCTAAGCCTTTGATGATGATAAAAGGATGTCCTCCTATAACAGTTAAGGGTAAACCTAGAGATCCCTTGGAATTCTTTGATAACACTGATTCTGTTTCACATGCTTATTGCACACAGAATAATCCTCAACCTACTATTCTAGTTTCTTTACCTCCTTCTCAACCTATGCTTCCCCAAGTGCCTAGGTACCCTTCTACCTTTAAGGAGTATAACTTAGTTGATCAATTACGTGCTACTCCTACCAAAATATCTCTATGGGAATTACTTCAAACCTCCTCAACATATTATGAGGCTTTGCAAAAGGCTTTATCTACTCTTCCTGCTATGCCTCCTAACCAAGAAAACATCCATTTGATTTTGGATTGTATGCATGCTATGCCTTCTGTACCTCCTATTGTGTTTTCTGATGATGATTTACCTTCATTAGAGGTGCATAATCAATATGATGCTCTTATGGTGGCTATCTCTATTAATAAAAGCATCATTCAAAGAACCTTAATTGATAATGGATCTGGACTTAATTGTTGTAGCATGGACATGCTCAAAGCAATTAAGGCTAATTTATCTACCATTCAACTTGATAATGTTCCTATACATGGTGATAATATTGTGAAGAAAACTTTGGGTATTATTACATTACCTGTTAAGGTGGGTCTAGTTATTCTACATACTCCCATTCATGTTATGCCTGGACCACTTAACTATAACCTTCTTTTAGGAAGACCGTGGTTACATACTATGCATGCAGTTCCTTCTACTCTTCATCACAAGGTTTGATTCATCTATAACAATCTAATGTATACATTACATGCGAATGATGCTCTGAATCCTTGCTTAAATGCAGAATATGCTAAAATCTCTGAACCTATTCAACCTAGTAAAGAGATTGAGAAACAATCACCAATACAACAATCTGAGATAAAACAACCTGAAATTCAACAACAAGAAGATCCATCTTCTTCCTCTTCCTTGACTGAAGATGATAGGGGAACATTGGATTTTAATCCCACATTTATTGGCGAATATAAGGTCTCTGATTTAGACTTTATGAAGCAACATAATGAATTTGAGAAAAAAGTTTTTATTTCTTCTCCATTATCTAAAGAATTAAAAAGTAATTTTGTTGCCGCTTCAAGAAATGAAACACTTGACACTATAAAACTTGATTGTTATGATATTGTGACATATGCCGCTCCTTGGACTCCTTCTGATATGACTGATCGATATGGTCCTGGTTATCATTTGCTTAAGAAATTAGGATTCAATGGGAAAGGATGTGGTAAATATGAACAAGGTATACCAGTACCCTTGGATAATGACATTTATGACCATACGTATGGATCAGGATTTAATCCTTACTAACAACCATCTACTTTTCCTCTCAATGTTAATCATATTTGCAGTGGACAGTTGAAGTTGGTTAACCCATTGCTTATTGATCTTAATCAACAACCTTCTTTGGATATCTTCCCTAAAGAAGAGGCTTTAATGGAATATTTAGGGGCATATGAGGACTTACCTAAGTTTCATAATAAGCGAGGAAAGACTTATTGCTTAAAAATTGATGCTTATTTTGGGGAACATGAAGAACAAGATATTGCTCCTTTACCGATGGATTCTTCGATAAGAAGTGATTTATTAATCACTGAGACTATTGATATTCAAATGGATGAAACTAATTCTGAAAGGGTGATAAAACTTGGGAAATGTTTGACTCATGATGAACGTGATCAGTTGGCTTCCCTTTTGCTTGAATTCAAGGATATCTTTGCTTGGACATATTCTGATATGCTAGGTATCGATTCTAAGATTGTTACTCATAGTATTATTTTAAAGCCTAATATGAAACCTGTAAAATAGAAAATTTGAAAGATGAATCCACAAATTGCTTTGTTAGTCAAAGGTGAAATTGAAAAACTATTGGATTATGGATTTATCCATCCTATTGATTATTCTGATTGGATTTCAAACATTGTGCCTATGTCAAAAGGAAAAAATAAGATAAGGATGTGCACTAATTTTTGCGATTTAAATAAGGCATCCTTGAAAGATGATTTCCCGCTACCTAATATCGATATGATTGTGGATTCCACAGTAGGCCATGCTCTATTATCTTTTATGGATGGCTTTTCAGGATATAATCAAATTTTTTATCCCTCCTGAAGATCAATTTAAAACTGCATTTATAACACCTTGGGGAACCTTTTGTTGGGTCATGATGCCCTTTGGATTAAAAAATGTAGGAGCAACTTATCAACAGGCTATGACTTTAATTTTTCATGATTACATCCATAAGATTCTTGAAGATTATGTGGATGACATCTTGGCAAAATCCATACAAAGAGAAGATCATGTTACTATTTTACGACAGATATTTGAAAGAATTTGAAATTATAATATGAGATTGAATCCTAAGAAGTGTGTATTTGGAGTTGATTTTGGTAAACTATTAGGATTTATAATCTCTAAGCGAGGCATCGAGGTAGATACTGAAAAGATTGACGCTATTGTTAATATGCCTCCTCCTAAAAATATTTCTCAATTACAAAGTTTGTAAGGAAAAATACAAGCTATCTGTCGCTTTGTTTCTAACTTGGCAGACCGAACCATCCCTTTTACTTCCTTGCTTAGAAAGGATGCCACTTTCTCTTGGAATGAGGACTGTAAATAGACTTTTGAGAAATTTAAGGAGTATCTTACAAATCCTCCTATCTTGCAGCCTGCTAAGTTTGATAAACCATTTCAATTATACACTTCAACTACCCCACAAACTATGAGTGCATTATTAGCTCAACTTGATGACAATGGTAATGAAAGGTCTATCTATTACATCAGTCGAACTTTATTGGATTATGAAACAAGATACACACCTCTAGAAAGACAATTTTTAGTGGTGGTTTATGCATGTCAAAAACTTAGACATTATCTCATAAATGTTGAAGTTAATGTGATTGTCAAATTTGATCCCTTAAAACATCTTTTCTCGCAAACTGATCTCTCCAGCAGCTTGGCAAAATGGGTAATGTTACTTACTAAATTTGATCTTAATTTTATTCTTCAGAAATCAATTAAGGGACAAGTGTTGACTGATCATTTAGCTGAAGCTCCTTTTCCTCACTCTGTTGAAGGTTCTACTCCTCTTGATTTCACCAGATCTATTGATAGGATCTAGTGTGGGTATCATCTTGATTCCCCCTACAAAGAAGCCCATCCCTTTTGTTGGAGCTTTTCCTTATGTTGGTGTTTGAAAATGCTTATGCCACTTAGGGCTGCCAATATGCCTTGAGACTAATGTTAGGAGTGGTTAGTTCCAAGTATGGGAGCTCTACAAGGCAACTGGACCAACTATAGGGACAAGACTGCCCTCTACACTTCTGGCTCTACAAAACCAAGGTGGGTGCACCTAACCTATTATAAATTATACTTCACACACCAAAGACTGGGTTTGAATAACAAATGAAAGGATAGTAAGAAAGTACTAAATGATAACCACACATTCATTGACTCTCCATTACTATGGGGTAGAACCTCACACAACCAAATATTGAAAACTTAGGAATGGTTCTTAATTTATAAGTTTGAATCATAACAACCTCAATCAGGATATGTCAACAAAGAAATACTCATCTAGGCCAGTGCCTCATCCATTGGGCAAGGCTTCTTGGACAAACTACACACACACACCAGAATATATCTGAGATTCAAAGCCATAAACACATTTACAATCTCCTCTACTACTTATAGAATATCCCTACATAGACAAGAGATAAATCTATGTCCCATCTGGAGCATCATTTAATCTAATCCTAGATTAGAACTCAAGAATGAAGACCTATACATAAATTGTTATGCAATGAACTAGAAAGTTCAAAATTCATCTACGTTGACACAAGGGAGAGATAAGAATCATGTGCCTATATTAAGTATGAAGAATCCTCAAGTGTATATAGTCAATCCAAAGGAACCATGCTTGCAAACTACAGCTTAGACCTGCAATTTTCTTTCTATTGTCAAAATATACCAAAATAGATCATTACAATTCAGACTAGGCAGAAGACTCACAACCAGAAAAGTTTGAAAACCTAACTCCCAATGACCTCAAATGATCATAAAAATCCCTTTATACTAGGGTTACAATGCAAGCACAATGATCATTTCCAACTCAAAATTCAAATCCACCTAACCCCACTGAGGAGTTAACACAAACAAGATAGGGATCAAGCCGCAGCATGCTAGCCCAAACAGTCTAATTTCAATAGCCAACTAGATGTACTGGCCCAAGGTACAAAATCAACACCAAACCCTAAGAAATCTAGCCACATTTGACCTCTACAACACATTTCAGGGTACTGTTTCATTTACTCCCCTACGACAAGACACTCCTCTGCAACTATCATGGCAGCCTAGACCACTCCGTAGCATTTGACAATCCATTCTACCCACTCTGGCCGCTCAAAAATTGAATTTTTGGTACCTCTGTCGTTGCAAACCCTCTACAAAATTTGAAATTAAATCCCAACAGTCACTTTATGGCACTAGCGGCACATCGATGGTCCTAAATTAAATCTCGGCCAACTTTATATCAGTACCATAGATCTTCATCCCTTTCCTAGGCATCGACAAGATTAATCACAACAAAAATCTCAGTTACATTTGTGCTTGGTCGCATGATCACAAGGCACCAAACTCACCCTCATGATCACGCGACCGCAACCACTTAACCGTGTAACGCCAATCACAAACCCTCTGAAAAGTCATCGGCCCCACCACTAGTCAGCGACCAATCAAAACTGAACAACTCGGCAACATCGACATAGTGGACCCACCCTAACTCCGCAACGATGATATCCAAATAGTTGTTTCATGATCACATAGCCAAGAAAAGGGCCATGTGAACATGCGACACACTTCAACTCTTGACCACCGCATAACCGCCGCCGCACAGGGTTGACACAAAACATTAGTCGCATGATCGCATAGCCTTGAAAAAGGCTATGCAAACATGTGACTAACCGCCATCATTCACCACCAAATGTAAAACACGCTCGGGCACTACAAACATGGGCCCCACTGACAAACTACCAAGTCACCACGCTGACCAATGAGAATCGAGTACATCATCACGACTGAGCAAATAGGTCCCACCACAAACCCCTTGCCACCTTAGTAGACTGGCAGCCAATCAAAACTCAGCATGTCACCACCTGCCATCGGGCCCCAACACAACGTGGCACCCTTGTCACATGATCGCATGGCCAAAAGATGGCCCTTGCGATCACGCAACAAGGCAACAAGACTACCACCTCAACCTCCAAGTCAGATAGCGGGACCACAACACTCCAAAACCAAAGGGATAGGTTTCAACCAGTCGCATGATCACATGTCAGAAATCTTTGACATGTGATCATGTGATAGCCAACCACAGGCCACCACATAACCACCTCTGGGACCACAGTACTTCCATCAACGGGCCCCAGCACAAAAAAGGTAATCAATCGCATGGTCACATGTCAGAAAACTCTGACATGCGATCATGCGACAACCAATCACTTTAAAGCCCTTGAAGACCTAGGCCCACCATCCAGTCAAACCTGCGCACTTAGGACCGACAAAAAAGGAGTGTCGGCAAAAGGGAAGAAATGTGAGGTCCAAAACACACAGGGTTTTCAGCAAAAGATCAAAAACACGCAGGATTTTTGGCAAAAGATTGAAAACACATAGGGTTTTCACTGAAAGATTGAAAACATGCAGGATTTTCGGCAAAAGATAAAAAACATCCAGGGTTTTCAAAAACATTGTTGGTTTTTGACACTGAGGCAAATTCTAAAATTATTTCCTGCAAACCTTAAAACTTGGATATCTCCCTAGATTTTGCAAATTAGGAGATACGACCTAGACTGGAGCTAGGTGACACAATAAAGAGCACAAGGCTAAGGGCGCACATCATAAAACCTCATAGATTTTCATCGCAAGATAAAAGTGTGATTGCAGGCATGGCAAGACATCATTAAAAAACATTTGTAGGGAACAGGCCATTTTCAAAGAATTTTTGCTATGACAGGAAAATGGACTAACACCTTGCAGGACCAAACTTGAATCAATAGGTGGGCTTGAATCAATAGGTGGGCTTGAATCTCAGGTTAGGCACTCAATTTTGACAAGAAAATAGTCCAATTGATGAGGATAAAGAACATCCTCCTTCTTTGAGCTCCACATCACTTAAGCGAGTATTGCTTTATTTGCACACTCAAGACACCTCATGATAAACAATAGGCCTGTAGATAGATTACTGTGGAATAGTCTTCAAACCCTTTTAGGTATCCTCTACCCCAATCAAAACAATTCTTATGCAATAGCCCTATTTGCATAGAATGAATCTAAGGACTAGAAAGGACCTCCTACTACTACTACCAACATGAAGGAGAAAGGGTGGAACTTAAAGGAAATGATTTAAAGATGGGTTTAAAAGATCCCCTGAGATACCCGAAGTCTCTCATAGACCAGTGCCTTATCCAATGGGCCACAGAGTTAAATACCCTATTGCAAGAGAAAGTTGTGAAACAAGGAAGCAATATACTCAATGTGTTGATGCCTAACATCAATCACACACCATGACCAAACCTCACTTAACAACTCACCTGTGTATCCAAGTATGTTACTACCCATTTAAAGGATTTTAAACCTCCCTTAGAAGAGACCTGTAAGTAGATAATACATTGACTAGCATCCACTGGATGACAAGCATGACATATATTTGATACCTCATCTCATACATACATGAACACTAACTCTGAACAAGTTATCCCTGCGAAGACAACTCCACTTGCAAACACATAGGCAATGCAAACAGAAAAATCAAACACCCTTGATGTATGATTAATGAATTCATAATTCAAATGGAGATAGCTTGGTAATAGTAAGAATATATTAAATCCTCATACATAAGACAAACCTGCTACAATATGTACTATATTCTCATAAAACCAAAGAGGAAAGAGGGAACTCTATATGTAGAGAAAAGGAAATATCTACAGGAAAAGGACCCTTCACTTGGAACCAATTCCTCCAGAACTTGCAGAGAGAACGAAACCCTTACAAAATCAAACAACCTATTATTTAAACCACTAGCCACCTTGGGTTCCTAAACAAGATGGATCAAGCTTTGGGTGACTAGGGTTAGGGTTTTAACTACCCAACCAACCAAAATTACATCAAAATTTATTGTAGGGGAAGAGACATAGGCAACCCAGAGAAAATGAATCTCAGATAGATTTGCAATCATCAAAATCTGCAAGAATAGTACATAACAACAAGGGATTGCCATGAAAACTAGTCAAATCGGCCACCTGCAAACACTTCTCAAGCACAAAACCACACTCCTTGAGGTACAAAAAACATCACAACAATCAATCATGGAAACTAGGACCACACTGCAACCACTAGCACCACCAAACAAATCAAATCCGGTGGAAGAAGCAATTAAAACTAGTCCTTTCTATCGAAAAACCTTTAGAAAATTCAAATTTGAAATCAAACGGCTACATTATGGTGCTAGCGGTAGATCGGCGGTCATAATTTAAAATCAAGTTAACTTTAAGTCATGGCTGTTAGATCTCTCCTTTTCACGGTCTTTTATGATCTTAACTCAACCAGACACCTCAGGTTTACTTCAAGCGAACATGCGACAAGGCATTTTCTGTTCACGCAATGAAAACACTAACCCAAGTTTAACCCCGCGAACAAGCGAACAAAGGAAACTTACTAACCCCGGTCCTTTATTTAGTGAACTAGAGATCGAAGGAATTCGCTAGTTCACAAAACAATTTATGTCTCCACTAAAATTTTTAGCGATTAGGCGACCTTCCTTCACTGAATCGCTAGACCTTTTAGAACACCGCCAATTGTTCTTGTGAATGAGCGAATCCTTTGAACTTTTTCGGCACCGCTAACCTCATTCATCCGGACCGCTAAACCTTTTGACCCCACCTAGGCCCTCTTTATGCCACTTGTCATCATGTCATTTGTGGCTCATGCTCGGTCACACTAACAAAGGACCCACCTTCTGCAAGCCTTATAATCGGACGACAAGCATAAGATCTCATAGCTCTGACAAAACTCATGAGAACTTACACCAACCATAGATCATGTCCTCATCACTGATCTCTCTGACAATGACCCCACCCTGTCACATCATCCACATCAACCAATAAAATTTGAACAATCCTACACCACCTGGCAAATGGCCCCACTAAGAACATTAAGCCATCTGGAAGATCAGACAGCTGGTACAAGATCTGAAAGGCTTGGAAGATTCCATGAGATCAAGCGCCTACCGTTGATCTTGAATCTTCTAATTTAGATATCAAGTCCACCTGACAACATGTCCAGCTCACACAATGTGGACCAATCATAGTACAACAAATCAACATATCTGGCAGATGGACCCGCCAAAAGAAAAGGTTACGTCACACAAAAGAATCAATGATTGTCTCAAAATCTCATACGTTTGAAATATCTCATAAGAATTTATGCCCGTGAATTTATGCCTGACGTTGATTCACTGCAAGTGTCAGGACCCTCTGACAAGCCGGCAACGTAGGACCCACTGATAACTACCAACATGTCAAAACATGGACCAATAAGTAGTCCCCATTTGGGCATACGTGTCAATGGACCCACCTATTTGAGAAGATCTATCATAAAGGAGAATCAATGGATGTCTTAAGTTCACAAGTCTCTGACACATCTCATGAGAAGATACGCCCACCGTCAGATGGAGATGGTGTCAGAGAGCAGAGCCTAGGAAAATACAAAGCCAAAACATTAGGAAGTATTAAAACAGTCAGACTTAGGAAAAATTAAAATACACTGGGCACTGGGGACCTAGGAAAGATTAAAGGGGACCCCACCGACACATGAAAAACCTAACTGTGAACATGGTAAAGTGGTCTCTAATAAGCACATGCAGATTTGGAACTTTAGTGGCTGGTAAAGGTAACTTAAAATTAGAATAGGGCCAAGGTAGACAAAGGGTTTTTCATGCAACGACTACATTTTGAAATTTTGACAAGGTTTTCAAGGCCAAAGACATAAAAATAATTGCAGAGACCAGGAAAATTGCTAGAGCCATAAATTTTTTTGCATGTGCTAACAGTGGCTCTAGTTGGGGATGCGTGCCTCCTGCAAGCATGGCAAGAAATCAGATCTCTGGGAAAAGCATACCACCTACAGCTTGAAGGGCACAGAGACCTCAAAAAAAAACACAGGGAACACACCAGGAAAATAGGAGGGGAAACTATATACAAAGTGTACATATTTTACAAAAAGCCTGAAACCTCAAAACTTGAACCAATCTTTTCCCCTGTCAAAAATCTGGTTTTCATTTCTTTCTTCTTGAGGTAAACTGGATACTTTATTCCCATTTGTTTCACCAGGCATATTAATACTTTCAATTAGTCCTTTAGGCAAAAAAAATAAATTATCTTCACCTTCATAGTGCATGTAAAAACTTGGAACACTCTCATAATCTTGCTCACTATGAAAGTAAAACTCAGCATGCTCATGAATACTATCATCAAACTGAAACTGATCCTTATCTACTTTATTTGATAAAAATCTTCATTCATACCTTGACTATGCATATCCTTAGGTGTAGCTGGTGGGAGTTCCAATGAACAATCTGGTTTATACTTACACATGTCATCATCATCAAATTCTGCAACATTTGGAACCTCCATGTGTTCCTCAAACAATGGATTGATAATTCCATGTAATACTCCTTGTTGCACATTATGACAAAAAATGGGCTGATCATCATCATAGTCCTCATCATATAAAGTATTAGAAAACACTTTAAACTCACTACCCATTTCATCTCCATGGAGATTTTTAGCATATGAGGAAAAATCAGAACAACATGAAGATTCACAGTCAATATCACTTACCAAGCATATAGTGTCCACAATTATATCTTCTTCATTATCTTGTTTAGGAAAATCATCATAGCAAAACCATGGTTCACTCCTAAACTCTCTATTGTATGTTGTAACCTCATTATCCAATGCAGGACCATTAGATAACCTTTTACTCAAACCTTCATGTTCATCCTCATTGACATCACATTGAATTACCACTTCTTTATCTTCAAACTTTGAGGACAAATCACTCTCAACACCCTCATACTCAAGCAGATTTGTACAATGTACAAATTGAGATGCACCCTCATTTTCAGATTCAAAAAATGAAAACATACTTTTACTGATAAAAGAGTGTTCACTTCCATCATTACTTTCCTCCTCCCATGTTGCATTTGACTCATATGAAGACACCTTCACATCACTGCCTTCATCACTCTCACCTGAGTAACCACTTTCAGCACTATGTTCCTCATACTATGACTGATATGCCTGTGAATCACATTCCTCATCTTGTGCAACAACTTCAAACTCATCATTAGAGACATAACTTTTAGCCTCCTCATTTGTATAACACTAAGATATAGAAGCAGCAACCACATGGCTATGAACATTAGAAAAATCATGCTCATAATCAAAATTACAAGAATTGACTATAGTGGCAAATTTACAACTCAAAACACCATCACACTGCTCAATTCTACCAAGGTCTGGAATATATCTTACTGATGTAGCATCCTGAACACATGTCTCATCAGTAGCAAAAGACTTGACAACATTTATACACATATCTTGATTTGACATTTCAACTTGATTACAAACTATAGCAAGGTTGTTGATACATCGATTTGGAATTGTGGTATCAACACTACATTCTTCTCTTCTTTCACATTCATTATACTAGCACACATTCATGGCAAAATGACCTCTGGTTAATCCATATTTCAAATTGTTATCAATGTCCATTGCAGTTAAAAATGCCTGATATAATGACCTCGGCTCCTTATCCCTCAGCAAATAGTTCATTTTCTTACCAAATGCATCAAAGTAGACATTCATACATACTTGATCATTAGGTCTATAATTGTCAGGGATATCATTCAATACTTTAGAAAATCTGATATTGAATTGAGGGACAAGTTCATCACTCTCAATATGAATCTTTAAAAACTTATCATAGGAATCAAATATGCTCACCCTTTCTCCAAATTGCTCCATGAAGGCCGAATGCATCTCACTCCAAGATGAAATTGAAAATGCTGGTAGAAAAGAGAACCAATCTCTAGCATCACCTTCTAAAGTTTGAACAAACAATTTCATCCATAGGTCTTCATGGCAAACATCAAAATCACACATCACATCAACAAAGCACCAAACATGTTTCCTTGCTGACTGATGCTGGTCCCTATCATACTTTGGTAAATATCTCTTGATTCCATCAGGGATCTTATTAGGGAAACTAGGTATGCCATCATAACAAAATGGTACATATCCTCTGACAAAAGAAACTCTTTGAACATCCTTCACTAGCTGCAACTTTGCACACCCACTTGAAAATCTTCAAGACTAATGAAAGGAATGTATACTTGAAACTAATCTTCTTTTATCATTGAAACTTTCCTATATTCTTCACATTTTATTCCTTTTCTTAGTGATTGATCACTTAATAAGGAAACATTTCAGATCTTTGAGAAATACCTAAGAGCTTTGCAGCAGAAGACTTTGTTGACTGGAAGGCAGGGTAGATCTAGAGCTTATCATGCAGCTCCATCAGATTCTTTGTTTGTAGAGTCACCACCTCCTTGAAGAGGAAATTTTTTTACCCTTCTTTGTACCTCTTCCAATCAACACAAAACTACACCAAGATATCACACTATCTATCAGGAATTGCACTGATCAAATAGAAACTTCAGAGCCGCCACTCAATACATATTGAGAAGATATTAGCAAATGCTTTACTTTTCTATCTGAATCTTTCCAATGGGTCCCCAGCAGAGTCACCAGTTTGTTGGAGATTTTCCTTGTAGGACCAAACTTGAATCAATAGGTGGGCTTGAATCTTAGGTTAGGCACTCAAGTTTGACAAGAAAATAGTCCAATTGATGAGGATAAAGAACATCCTCCTTCTTCTTTGAGCTCCAAATCACTCAGGTCAGTATTGCGTTATCTGCACACTCAAGACACCTCATGATAAACAATAGGCCTATAGATAGATTACTGTGGAATAGTCTTCAAACCCTTTTAGGTATCATCTACCCCAATCAAAACAATTCTTATGCAATAGCCCTATTTGCATAGAATGAATCTGAGGACTAGAAAGGACCTCCTACTACTACTACCAACATGAAGGGGAAAGGGTGGAACTTAAAGGAAATGATTTAAAGATGGGTTTAAAAGATCCCCTGAGATACCCTAAGTCTCTCATAGACCAGTGCCTTATCCAATGGGCCACAGAGTCAAATACCCTATTGTAAGAGAAAGTTGTGAAAAAAGGAAGCAATATACTCAATGTGTTGATGCCTGACATCAATCACACACCATGACCAAACCTCACTTAACAAGCCACCTGTTTATCCAAGTATATTACTACCCATTTAAAATATTTTAACCCTCCCTTAGAAGAGACCTATAAGTAGATAATACATTGACCAGCATCCACTCGATGACAAGCATGACATATCTTTGATACCTCATCTCATACATACATGAACACTAACTCTGAACTAGTTATCCCTACGAAGATAACTCCACTTGCAAACACATAGGCAATGCAAATAGAAAAATCAAACACCCTTGATGTATGATTAATGAATTCATAATTCAAATGGAGATAGCTTGGTAACAGTAAGAATATATTAAATCCTCATACATAAGACAAACCTGTTACAATATGCACTGTATTCTCATAAAACTAGAGAGGAAAGAGGGAACTCTATATGTAGAGAAAAGGAAATATCTACAGGAAAAGGACCCTTCACTTGGAACCAATTCCTCCAGAACTTGCAAAGAGAATGGAACCCTTACAAAATCAAACAACCTGTTATTTAAACCACTAGCCACCTTGGGATCCTAAACAGGATGCATCAAGCTTCGGGTGACTAGGGTTAGCATTTTAACTACCCAACCAACCAAAATTACATCAAAATTTATTGTAGGGGAAGAGACATAGGCAACCTGGAGAAAATGAATCTCAGATAGATTTGCAATCATCAAAATCTATGAGAATAGTACATAACAACAAGGGATTGCCATGAAAACCAGTCAAATCGGCCACCTACAAACACTTCTCGAGCATAAAACCACACTCCTTGAGGTACAAAAAACATCACAATAATCGATCATGGTAACTAGGACCACACTGCAACCACTGGGGCCACCAAACAAATCAAATCCGATGGAAGAAGCAATTAAAACCAGTCCTTTCTATCAAAAAACCTTTAGAAAATTCAAATTTGAAATCAAACGGCTACATTATGGCGCTAGCGGTAGATCGGTGGTCATAATTTAAAATCAAGTTAACTTTAAGTCATGGCTGTTAGATCTCTCTTTTTCATGGTCTTTTATGATCTTAACTCAACTAGACGCCTCAGGTTTACTTCAAGCGAACATGCGACAAGGCATTTTTTGTTCGCGCAATGAAAACACTAACCCAAGTTTAACCCCGCGAACAAGTGAATGAAGGAAACTTACTAACCCCGGTCCTTTATTTACCAAACTGGTGACCGAAGGTATTCACCAGTTCACAAAACAATTTATGTCTCTACTAAAAATTTTAGCGATTACGCGACCTTCCTTCATTGAATCGCCAGACCTTTTAGAACACTGCCAATTCTTCTTGTGAATGAGCGAATCCTTTGAACTTTGTCGGCACCGCTAACCTCATTCATCCAGACTGCTAAACCTTTTGACCCCACCTGGGCCCTCTTTATGCCACTTGTCATCATGTCATTCATGGCTCATGCTCAGTCACACTAACAAAGGACCCACCTTCTGCAAGCCTTATAATAAGACGGTAGGTGTAAGATCTCATAGCTCTGACAAAACTCATGAGAACTTACACCGACCGTAGATCATGTCCTCATCACTGATCTCTCTGACAATGACCCCACCCTACCACATCATCCATGTCGACCAATAAAATTTGAACAATCCTACACCACCTAGCAAATGGCCCCACTAAGAACATTAAGCCATCTAGAAGATCGGACAGTTGGCACAAGATCTGAAAGGCTTGGAATATTCCATGAGCTCAAGCACCTGCCATTGATCTTGAATCTTTTGATTTAGATATCGAGCCCGCCTGACAACATGTCCAGCTCACACAATGTGGACCAATCATAGTACAACAAATCAGCATATCTGGCAGATGGACCTACCAAATGAAAAGGTTACGTCACACAAAAGAATCAACAGTTGTCTCAAAATCTCATACGTCTGACATATCTCATAAGAATTTACGCCTGCCATTGATTCACTACAAGTGTCAGGACCCTCTGACAAGCTGGCAACCCAGGACCCACTGACAACTGCCAACATGTCAAAACATGGACCAATAAGATGTCCCCATTTGTGCATACATGTCAACGGACCCACCTATTTGAGAAGCTCTGTCATAAAGGAGAATCAATGGACATCTTAATTTTGCAAGCCTCTTACACATCTCATGAGAAATACACCCACCATCGGATGGAGATGGTTTCAGAGAGCCAGGCCCAGGAAAATGCAAAGCGGAAACATTAGGAAGTATTAAATTAGTCAGACTTAGGAAAAATTAAAATACACTGGGCGCTGGGGACCTAGGAAAGATTAAAGGGGACCCTGCCAACACATGAAAAACCTAACTGCAAACATGGTAAAGTGGTCTCTAATAAACACATGCGGATTTGGAACTTTAGTGGCTAGTAAAGGTAACTTAAAATTAGAACAGGGCCAAGGTAGACAAAGGGTTTTTCATGCAACGGCTACATTTTGAAATTTTGACAAGGGTTTCAAGGCCAGAGACATAAAAATAACTGCAGAGACCAGGAAAATTGCTAGAGCCATGAAACTTTTTGCATGTGCTAACACCTTTATCATATAAATTGACCTTTCCTTGCACTAATAACATTGCGGAATATGAAGCTCTTATAGTTGGCTTACGAGCCACTTCATCGCTCAATATCAAACATTTACATATATATGGAGATTTGCAATTGATAGTTGAACAAATTAAAGGTGGATATCAGACTAAAAACAATAGAATGACATGGTATAGAGATTTAGCTCTTGATGTCCTTTCACAATTTTCCTCTTACACAATCTAGACATTACCAAGGAAAGATAATCGGCATGTAGATGCTATGGCAAGTGTGGCATCCTTGGTTTTTCTCGAGAACAATGCTGAAAATTTCCAATTTACAATACAAACTCTTAAAAGACCTACAATTTCTGATAAGATTACCTCTGATTGTTTCAACTTGCATTTGGATGAATGGTATTCACACATTTTTCATTTTTTGAAGGATGGTACCTTTCCTGAATTAGCAACAAGGAACATGCGTAATCACATTCAAAAACTGGCAGTACGCTATATCATTTTAGGAGATGCGCTATAAAAATGCTCTTACAAAGGTTTATTATTACGGTGTCTCAATAGAACCGAGATTCCTTTAGCTTTAGCAGAAGCTCATTCTGGTTCTTGTGGGGGACACTTTGGTGGCAAATCTTTAGTTCATAAGTTACTTCGAATGGGGTATTATTGGCAAACTATGGAACAAGATTCTTTTATGTTTGTTAAAAAATGCCCTCAATGTCAACAGCATAGTAATTTGATTCATGCTCCTACTGATGAGCTTCGTAATCAAGTTTCTCCATGGCCTTTTAGTATTTGGGGTTTTGATCTTATCAGAAAAATCTCACCAACTTCTTCTCAAGGGCATAGTTATATTCTCACCGCTACAAATTATTTCACGAAATGGGTTGAAGCTGTCCCTCTTCATTCTACAATAGTAGATGTTATTTGTGATTTCATCCTTAATAATATTATAGAAAGATTTGGTATTCCCTCAAAAATAGTTTTAGATAATGGAATTTCTTTTAAGAATAAAGACGTTGCAAAATTCTTGGAGAAATATAGGATTCAACATAGATTTTCAACTCCTTATTATCCTCAATCTAATGGACAAGCTGAAGCATTGAATAAAATTATTGAACAAATTCTATGAAAAATAGTTAGTAAGCATGCCAAAGACTAGCATACTCAACTAACTTACGCTTTATGGGCCTATAGGACTATTGTTTGTATTGCTACAGGTACTTCTCCTTATAATCTTGTTTATGGTACTGATGCTATTATGCCTTTGGAACTAGAAATACCATCCTTACGTGTTTCATTTCATGGGATAATTGATAAAGATACTTTTCATGAACAACATTTACAAGAATTGGAAATGTTGGATGAACAATGAATACATGCCTTAGATCATATAAAAGCTTATCATAAATCTCTCCAGAAACAATACAATCATAAGGTAATTGAACGAACATTTGCAGTTGGTGATTTAGTTCTTTATGAGAATCAATGAAATGTGAATGCTTTACAGGGTGAAAAAGGAAAATTTAGCCCTAATTGGCTTGGACCTTTTGTTGTTATTGAAAACTTTGGTTCAGGTGCTTACAAACTTGCTGATATGGATGGTGTTTCTTTTAAGGAACCCATTAATATTATGCATCTTAAACGTTATTACCCTTAATCTCATTTGTTCTATGTGCATTTATGTGTTCCTTATAATGATTCCTTTTATAGGTTATGTAGTAAAAATTACATATTGAATATGTTTATGCACTTTCTTTATTTCTTTCTTTCTATTAAGTTTTATATTGATGAAAACATAATATTCAAGTATAGAACTAATCAGTAAAGAAAGTTTTTCATTTATCAACAATCCATAAGTTTTTTCAAAGTTCTGATACATATGAGGCCAATGGCCCTATCCATCACTACACCTATCACCATGCCACTCTGATGGTCGATGACTCCCAGATCTCTCTCCTCTGTGATAGGAAGATGAAGATTTGTGTGTCTGTGTATGGATCCTAGATATGCTCATGGCCTAAACACATTCTTAGAGACTCTGTATCTCTATCATCATCTTCTCCTCCATCTCTCTGCACATCCTCAACTCCTGTTGGATGCATACGAAGATATCAGCATGTCTTCCTGGATCTCAGTGCCCAATGGAAGACTCTCGCTTGTCAACTAGAAGTCGGTAGGAAATAATGTTATCCTTGAGAACCTCAGATACAAAACTCCTCCATTCTGCTACACTAGCTATAGAGGAAACATACTTTTATCATGCTCATATCATATTTTCATCAAATCATATTTGTAATCAAAAAATTCATAGTCCATACCTAGGTCTCCCTCTTGGACATCACTAAAGTGTCTAGATGGTGGGGGCATGGAGTGACTGCTCTCTCCACACTCGCTATGTTTAGGCCACAAAGGTGGTGTCTCTATGTGGGGCCATGGGGGCCATCACTATCTCAGTGGTGATGCAAGAATGATAGGTATATCTACACCAGTATCACCGGCTGGGGGCATGTCCTTGGCTCTATCATCTACTCTCTCCTCCTCCTCCATCGGTTCCCCCTTAGAGATGTGTTCCTCCTTATTTCTGATATCCTCATCTTCCCTGTTATCTGCACTATCCTGGTGTGTCCTTTGTCTATAGTCTAGATCACTTGTAGGATAATCCTCAGGGAAGATAGGGTGGGTCCCCTCTAAGCTCCAGTACCAGATGTAATCTCAGCTAACCCCTACATAGGATACATCTGATGGTACCACAATATCCTCTATCTCCTCTGTATTGCTATCCTCTATGTCTACCACTGAAGGTCAGTGCATGGCGCTAATTCTCTGATGGTATCTCATCAGATGTGCATAGTGAGATACTACCTTAGGGACTCCCTGTGGTAGGCCAAACTATCTCATCACTCGATCATAATAATATGGCATCACTATATGGCTCTGGTGACCTTCTATTAGCTTATGCTGCTAAAAGTGTCTCATCTAGAATCAGGTGTCTGGCCACTCTATCATCTGGCAGTAGGGTCTCCATATCA
The DNA here is from genome assembly GCA_027943335.1 of Chamaecyparis obtusa. NCBI lineage: Eukaryota > Viridiplantae > Streptophyta > Pinopsida > Cupressales > Cupressaceae > Chamaecyparis > Chamaecyparis obtusa. The sequence continues at coordinate 770,767 of BSBK01001614.1, read as the reverse complement.
CATCAGCACTAGCAATACAGTCTAGATGTACTCTCCAGTAGAGAATATCTCCAAGTTGCTAGATATCTCTCATAGGATATGCAAAGGCTCTCACTGTACTCACATCTACCATCACTGGCACTCCTTGTGGATGTGTACATGCGAAGTGCTCAAAAATCCAAATTTGTAGAATGGTGCATGTCGATAAACTCTCTCGTTGATACCTCACTAGCTGACTCAACTCATGGTATAGCTGACAGAGCATGTTGTGACCCCATGAGAACACAGTCCTCTCTCTCTCCATCCTCTAAATCAAATGAGTCATAGGTGAACAAAATAAAGTACCCTTTGAGTTGGGTAACACAACCAAGGCTACTATACATAGCATCACCTTCTGTACTAAGGGAGTATGGCCTGATACTATGGTTGATAGTGAGATGTGATCTGAACAAGTCTGCATCATTAGACACCCACCTATACAGTACTCTACAGCTACATGAACCTCCTCCCAACTTCCATGTGTCCTAGGTCTGACAGTCTCTCCTTGGACCGGAAGTTTCATAATCCTATATACATCCTCTAATGTCAATGTAATCTCACTAGTAGGAAGATGGAAGAAGCATGTATCCTCATCCCATCTCTCTATCAGTGTGGACAACATCTCCCAGTGCAGCCTGATCTGTGGAAGGACTGATACCCAATATAGTCCTACATCCCTTAGTAGTTGTACACCCTCATCATCCAAATCAGACAGTCTCTCCTTGACCTGCACTAGCAGTTCCCCAAAGGGATGCTCTCGAAAGTAGACGAGGTCCTACAATCACAAACTAGCATCATATCAATCATCTACATCATCAAATCTGAAAATACAATTGATCTAGGTCAAAGTTGACCTCAGTTAGGTCAAGGTCGACCTTACTGGGTCAGGGTCAACTTTTCTGGGTCAGGGTCAACTTTTTTGGGTCAGGGTCAACCTTTTTGGGTCAAGATCAACCTAAATGGGTCAAGGTCAACCTAATTGGGTCAGGTTTAACCTCAAGGGGGTAAAATCAACCTTGCTCAGCAAAAACATGAATTTGGAAAGAATCTTACCTCAAGGAGTGCTCGTCCGGTAGCTAGACGGTGTCTCATAGTCTCCAAGCGTGTTGCTCATACTTCCTCTCTTCTCACCATCTTGCTTCTAATTTTGAATCTATAAATGGTAAGAATGAGTAAGTATTACCTTTTTCATCTCTTTTATAGGTTTAAAATAAGGGTTAGGGTAAGAATTTCCTTTTATGCATTACGATAGACATTCATTCTTTTCATCATAACTTGAGTTAGATAACTCCATTTTCTATGTTTTTAATGGCGTTGGAATCATGATTTAGATATCTAACTTCCTAAACTAGTTTGGGAAGGGTAGGAATCCTTCTAACAGGTTTAGGAACAAACTTTTCAACAGTCTACATATCTAGTATCTAGAGTTTTCTTATCACCCTATTTCACCCTTCCAAAGTAGAAATCTGAAACAGGGGGGGCATAAGGGGCTCTATATACTTCTCAAAATATCATATAGTAAGCTCTAGGTGATTATAGATTTTCACTAACTTGGTGTATTGCAGGTTCTAATGGTTTTTTGCAGGATCTTTACATCAAGGACTTGGCTATATCCTTTTTCATCTTTATGATATTTTCTTACTTTATCTTGCATATTCACGTAGTGTCATATCTAAGCTAAAGTGGGGGCTAAATGTATCATCTTAAAATGGAAGCACTTCCATTTGGATAGGTTTAGCACCCTTTTTCAGTGCATTTATCATGATAAACCTGCATTTAGGATGCATTTGTATGTCCTGGGTGAAATTAGGGTTAGGATCCTAAGGATTCTCCTTAATTCCCCTCTTCTATGACTCTAATTTCTAGGTAGGATACCAAAATGGGTCCTCCTATCCTTCATCATGTCAATCACATGATCTTTTATCTATCATAGACATTCTATTCTTATCCAGCTTCATTTCTAAGTTTCTGGGCATCCTCGGGGCCTTTAAACTGCATCCTGGCAAAAAGTTAGGGTTTCTGGTCAAGGTTGAACTCAACCCTAACTAGGTTAGGGTCAACCTCAACCTTGACCTCATCTTGTCAAGATTTCAAAATTTCAATTTCGACTAATTTGGCTTTCAGGATTATTAACTTCCCACCTCCGGGTCAGCTGTTTCGGGCTCCGAAACGGTAAATCCTTTAATTACATTTAATTTAGATCCATTCTCTAAAGGTTAGGACCTAATTGGGATTTAATTCTTCAAGGTGTCCCTTCTAGAGGAGTGTGACCTAATTCACTATAAAAGGAGGCCTTCCTCTCTCATTTTCATATCTCATCTCAAGCAATCAAGCTCTTAAGTTCTCAAGGTGTTCAAGCAAGCATTTCAAGTCTTCAAGCATCTTCAAGCATTCATATTTGGAGCAAGAGAGAATCATTCTTCCTTGATTCATCATCATCAACATTTCAATCATTCAATCATGGAGTAACAACTATGAATTGTGAGAATGGTAGAATTACTTTAGCCTTGGGGGCTTGGTATGATTTTCTATCACATTCAAATCTATGCATTGTTATTTCATACATGTTCATGCTAGGGTTTTAATCTAGAGGATTAGATCTTAGCTTTACACCTTCAATATACACACACACATATTATTTCAATCGGCTATTCGTGGAGGTGGGAATCACCAAAATGGGGGTTTGACTAAGGCAAAACCCTATATAGCCACCCCAAAAACCCCTTTTTCAGATTTCTACAGGTGCTATTTTGAGAATCAAAGGCTAGATCGGGGTACCCTTTTCACTGAACTTTCAGGATTTGCAAACAGACTCAGAATCAGACTTTAGAATAAAAATGTGGTCTTTGACCTTTTAAAAGGTCAAAGTCGACCTGGGTGAATCTAGAGAAAAGATTTCTAGGTTTTGTCTACCTCGACATTTCCAGTCTAGAACAAGTGACGGAACTTTCTGAAACTTCATACAGACTTTAGAAAACAAGTATTTCTAGACTAATATCATAATGAGGTATATACTTTGATTTAATTAATTTCCAAGCATTTTTAGATCTATTTATGCTTCTAAACATCCTTTGTAAATGAATAGGTGATGAATGTTATGTATGTTACTATGCTTCCATTTTCACCCTATTCAGGAACAAGATTCTTTTATGTTTGTTAAGAAATGTCCTCAATGTCAACAACATAGTAATTTGATTCATGCTCTTGCTCGTGAGCTTCATAATCAAGTTTCTCCATGGCCTTTTAGTGTTTGGGGTTTTGACCTTATTGGAAAAATCTCACCGGCTTCTTCTCAAGGACATACTTACATTCTCACTACTATGAATTACTTCACAAAGTGGGTTGAGGTTGTTCCTCTTCGTTCAACAATGATGTATGTTATTTTTTATTTCATCCTTAATAATATTATAACAAGATTTGGTATTCCTTCGACGATAATTTTGGATAATGGAACCTCTTTTAAAAACAAAGAAGTCACAAAATTCCTAGAGAAATATAGGATTCAACATAGATTTTCAAGTCCTTACTATCCTCAATCTAATGGACAAGCTAAAGCATCAAATAAAATTATTGAACAAATCTTGAGAAAAATAGTTAATAAGCATGCGAAAGATTGTCATACTCAATTGAATTATGCTTTATGGGCCTATAGGACTAGTGTTCGTACTACCATGAGTACTTCTCCTTACAACCTTATTTATAGTACTAATGCTATTATGCCTTTGGAACTAGAAATACCTTCTTTATGTGTTTCCTTTCATGGGATAATTGATAAAGGTACTTTTCATGAACAATGCTTACAAGAGTTAGAAATGTTGGATGAACAACGAATACATGCATTAGAAAATATAAAATATTATCATAAATCTCTTCAGAAGAAATACAATCATAAGGTAATTGAATGAACATTTGTGGTTGGTGATTTAGTCCTTTATGAGAACCAACGGAATGTGAATGCTTTACCAGGCGAAAAAGGAAAATATAGCCCTAATTGGCTTGGACCTTTTGTTGTTATTGAAGACTTTGGTTCAGGTTCTTACAAACTTGGTGATATGGATGGTGTTTCTTTTAAGGAACCCATTAATATTATGCATCTTAAACATTATTACCCTTAATTTCATTTGTTCCAGGTGCATTTATGTATTCCTTATAAATATTTATTTTATAGGTTGTGTAGTTTTAGCAAAATTACATATTGAATATGTTTATGCACTTTTTTTTTTCTTCTTCTTCTTTCTTCCTATTAAGTTTTATATTTATGAAAGCATAGTAATCAAACATAGAACTAATTAGTAGAGAAAGTTTTTCATTTATCAAAAAGAGTTTTTCAAATTTTTGATACATGTGTGGCCAATGGCCCTATCCATCAGTACGTCGCTCTGATAGCTGATGGCTCCTGAATCTCTCTACTTTGTGCTACAAAGATGAAGATTTGTGTGTCCGTGTATGGCTCCTAGATATGCTCATACCATGTGAACATCCTCAGAGACTCCGTACCTCTGCCATTAGTTTCTCCTCTCCTTCTCTACACAATCTTAGCTCTTGCTGGATGCATACAAAGATGTCGACATGCCTGCCGAGATCTCTGTGATCGATGGAAGACTCACTTGTTGGCTGGTGGTCAGTAGGATATAATTGTATCCTTCATAATCTTAGATACAAACCTCCTCCACTTTGCTACGTTAGCTGTAGAGAGAAAAAATTTATCAGTCTAGTGTCCTATTTATTTCAAATCAAATCACATATTCAATCAAATTTCATACCTGGGTCTCCCTCCTAGACATCACTAAAGTGTCTAGATGGTGGGGGCATGGAGTGACTACTCTCTCCATGCTCACTATATCTCAATCTCAATGGTGGTATCTCTATGTGGGGCTATGGGGTCCATCATGATCTCAGTGGTGATGCACGAGTAATAGGTATATCTGCACCAGTATCACTTATTGGGGGCATGTTCTTTGCTCTCTCTCCTCTGCTCTATCTTCTCTCTCCTCCTCCATGGGATCTCCCTTGAAGATGTGCTCCTCCTCATCTTTGATATCCTCATCCTCCTCTATGGCTCCATTATCCTGGTGTATCCCCTCTATAAAGCATGGGTCACCTGTGGGATAATCCTTGGGAAAGATAGGATGGAACCCCTACAAACTCCACTACCTGATGTAATCCCGATGCATGCCTGAATAGGTCACATCTAATGGTACCTCTATGTCCTCTATCTCTTCTACATTGCTATCCTCTATGTCTACTATCGATGGTTGACGTATGGCACTGGGTCTCTGACAGTATCTCATCGGATGTACATAGTGAGGTACTACCTTAGGGACTCCCTGTAACAAACCAAATTGCCTCATCACCCGATCATAATAGTAGGGCATCACTATATGAATTTGATGACCCTCTAGAAGCTTACGCTGCTATGAATGTCTCATCTAGAATCATGTATCAAGCCACTCTATCATCTAATAGTAGGGTCTCCATATCACATCAGTGCTCGCAATGCGGTCTAGATGTACTCTCCAGTACAGCATATCTCCAAATTGCCAAATATCTCTCAAAGGATATGTGAAGGATCTCACTGTACTCACATCTACCATAACTGGAACTCCCTATGGTCATGTACATGCAAAATTCTCAAACATCCAAATCTACAGGAGCATGCATATCGACAAACTCTCCCTCTGATACCTCACTAGCTAACCTAGCTCATGGTATAGTTGAGCTAGCATGTTGCGACCCCATGAGAACATAGTCCTGTCTCTCTCCATCCTTTGTATGAGATGTGTAAGAGGTGAAAAAAATATAGTACCCTTTGAGTTGGGTAACACAACCAAGGATACTATGCAAAGCATCACCTTTCATACTAAAGGTGTAGGGCCTGACAGTATGGATGATAATAGGTCATGATCTGACCAGATCTGCATCTGTGGAACCTATCCTATACAATACTTTGTGTTTGCATGGATCTCCTCACAACCACATTGTTCTCTACGTCCTACGGTCTCACCTTAGACTAGAAGCCACATGATCCTATAGACATCCTGTAATGTCACTGTAATCTCACCAAAGGGAAAATGGAAGGAGCATGTATCTTCATCCCACCTCTCTATCAGAGCCGATAGCATGGCTCGATGTAGTTTGATCTGTGGAAAGACTGATACCCAGTATAGTCCCACATCCTTTAGTAACTGCATCTCCTCAACATCAAGCTCAGATAGTCTCTCTCTGACCATGACTAGCAACTCTCCAAAGGGATGCTCTTGGAAATAGACCAAGTCCTGCAAGCACAAATGCACATCATATCAATCATCTACATCATAAAATCTACATATCTAACTGAACTAGGTCAAATTCAACCTTAGTTAGGTCAAGGATGACCTTACTAGGTCAATGTCGACTTTTCTAGGTCAAGGTCAAACTTTTTGGGTCAAGGTCGACGTCATCCCAAAAATTGGCAAAAATCCTTTGGTTAATGTCAACTTTCATGGGTCAAAGTCAACCTAGATGGGTCAATGTCGACCTAAATGGGTTAGGGCTGACATAAAAGGGGTAAGGTCAACCTTGACTATAAAAAAACAAGAATTTGGAAAGTACAAAGGCAGTTAACATAAAACTCACCTCAAGTAGTGACCGTCTAGTAGCCAGGCTGTGTCTCATAATCTCTAGGCATGTCACTCAAAGTTCCTCTCTTCTTGGCATCTTGCTTCCTTGTTTCCAATCTAAAAATGGTAAGAATGAGTTTAGAAAAGGACTTTTCAACATTTTGCATATCTAGTATATAGAGCTTTTCTTATCACCCTGTTTCACCCTTCCAAAGCAGAAAGCTGAAATAGGGGGGAATAAGGGACTCTATACACTTCTCAAATTATAATATAGTAAGCTTTAGGTGATTTATGGATTTTCATTAACCTTGTGTGTTGTAGGTTCTAACAATTTTCTGCAAGATCTTTACATCGAGGACTTGGTTATGTCCTTTTTATTTACTATGATGTCTTCTTATTTCAGTTTGCATGTTCACATAGTGTCATATCTAAGATAAAGTGGGGGCTAAATGTATCATCTTAAAATAGAATCACTTCCATCTTAATAGGTTTAGCACCCTCTTTTAGTACATTTATCATGATAGACTTGCATTTAGGATGTATTCTGCACTTATCTTCTTCATTCTAGGGGAAATTAGGGTTAGGATCCTGAGGATTCTTCTTAATTTCCCCCTTCCATGGCTCTATTTTCTAGGAAGGACTTAGAAATAGGTCCTCCTAGCCTTCATCATAGTCATCATAGGATTCTATGCATATCCATGGCATTCTATCTCATTTTGGTATCATTTCTAGGTCTCTGAACATCTCCGAGACCTCTTGTCCTGATTCTGGCTGGATCTGGGTCCACAGGGTCAAAGTTGAGGTTGATTCTAACTAGGTCAGGGTTGAGCTCAACCTTGACTAGGTTAGGATCGAGCTCCTACCTAAATAGATTATAATTGAGCTCATTTTTTATCTCCTCCAGAATCTATGCCCGTTTCTCAAATTTGGTCTCGACGAGCCCCGAAATCAATGTCAGGCCCTCGGATCCGAGTGCGAAAAGGTTTTAATTCAAATTTCATTTAATTATTTTCCCTCCTTAGTTGGTTATTGTGATTGGACCTTAATTCAAGGTGAAATTTGAATTATGGGTCCTCACATTGCTCTAGGAGCCTCACCTTGAAACCTCTATATAAAGACTCTCATTTGCATTCATTTTCACCAAGCAATTTCATGATCAAGTGCTCTCAAGGAGAAAATTTCATGAATAAGAAGATTTCAAGCAAGCAATGAATGGTGAAGATGCAAGATAGCAAGAGGATGATATAGAAGATCAAGCCATTGTTGACATCAAGAATCTTTGTGAACACATACTTGGAGTAAGAGAGATCCTTTCTTCCTTGATCCACCTTTATCGTCTTAAAATGGAAGCACTTCCATGTTAAGAGAATTTATCCCTCTGAGTGAGTGGTCTGGGGTCATGTCAAGTGCCTTAATCATGTCTTTTCTTGAATCTAGCTTTATCCTCCCCATTCTGCTTCTCTCTCCACCTAATTCCACTTCATTTTTGCATTTCCTAGCATTTTGGGTTAGGATCCTAAGGTTTTTGACCACAAGGTCAAAGTTGGCCTTGACCCTAACTTGGTTAGGATCGACCTCAACCCTAGCTTTGTCAATTCCAAGCTCATCCTTAACCCCTTGTCTAGATTTCAAATTTCCTTGATTTTCGGGTGTCGGGTTTCGAGGATATTTGTTTTCCCACCTCTGGGTCGGCCATTTCAGGTTTTGGAATGGTAAATCCTTAAATTGTATTTAATCTAGGTGTATTTTCTAAAGGTTAGGACCTAATTGGGATTTAATTCTCCAAGGTGGCCACTCTAGAGGATTGTGCCCTAGTTCACTATAAAAGGAGGCCTTCCTCTCTCATTTTCACATCCATTATTCACCAAGAAATTTCATGATCAAGGAGCTCTCAAGGAGATATTCTCAAGCCATCAAGTTCTCTCTCAAGAAAGAGCAAGCATTCAAGTAATCACCCTCTTCTCCATTCAAGTTCTCCATTGAAGATCAAGGATTCAAGCATTCAAGCCTTAGATCTGGCCATCATGGTGGTGTGATCTTCCTTCAAAATCTTTCAATTCATCTTCAAGATCCATTCATCCTTCCCTCAAAGTGGATTCCAAGCATAAAAACATGGACATTTAGATTTACATTTGTTAATGTTATGTCCAAGATTTCATATTAACATACTTGATTACATTTCAAATACAATTGCATATCTAGTGAATGTCATAGCTTCATTGTTAGATCTATTTCTACTACTTGCTAGCATTCTCCATTTCAATTTCAATATTAAGGTTGATTCCAAACCAAGGTTTGACCAAGGAAAACCCACCAAACAAACAACAAAACCATTTTTCTTGCAGATACAGGTGCAAAATTTTAGATCTGAGAGTGGATTTGGATACCCTTTTCGGAAAACTTTCAAGATCTGCGAACAAAGTCAAAATTGACCTTCAAATAAAGAATGTAGCCTTTGACCTTTCATGAGGGTCAAAGACTACCTATCGTCGGAAAGATAAAATATTTCTGGGTTTTCTTCGTCTCAACATTTTGAGTCCGAAATAGGTTACAAAATTGCCTGAAAGTACACACAGACATCAGAAATTGGCATTTTCTAGATTTTCCCTAATTTAAGGTTAGTACTTGTATTTCAATTATTTTAGATTTAAAGCATGACTTATTTATAGGGAAATATAAGGTTTTCTTCCTCTTTCATATTTTCCATAGATTGATTCAATTGTGTGTTAACCTTTGGTTGATCAAATTGGATCTCTCCTTTGGGAATTTGGATTTAGGAGTGGATCTCATATTTCCCCCATACATTACATTGAATAGAGGTGATTCCATTTTACCCCTATTCACCACCATTATCAACTTTCAAGCATTCAAAGATACAATCATAGGGTAACAATTAAGAATTGTGACTTTGGTAGAAGTACTTTAGCCTTGGGGACTTGGTATGCTTTTCTATCTCATTCAAATGTATGCATTGTTGTTTCATACATATTCATGCTAGGGTTTTGATCTAGAGGATTAGATCTTGGCGTTACACTTTCAATACATACACACACACATTCTATTTCAATTGGCTATTCGTGGAGGTGGAGATCACCAAAATGGGGGTTTGACTAAGCCAAAACCATATATAGCCACCCCAAAAACCCCCTTTTTCAGATATCTACAATCATTGTTTTAGGAATTAGAGAACAAATATGAGTTCCCTTTTCACCAAACTTCTGTGATCTATGAACAAAGTTAGAATCAACCTTTAGAATAAAAATGTAGCCTTTGACCTTTTATGAGGGTCAAAGACTACCTGCTGCCGAAAAGATGAAATTTTTCTGGGTTTTCTCTGTCTCGGCTTCCTGATCCCAGATCTGGTTGTAGAATCTTCTAAAACTCTGCACAGGCTTCAGAAAATGGGTATTTCTAAATCAATTTCATGATGAGGTATGTATCTTGACCAAATTAATTTTCAAGTATTTCCAGATTTACTTATGCTATTTCAATTCAAAAACAACAAACATATTTACAAATGAATAGTGTTGAATGTTAGGTGCATTGTTAAGGCTCCATTTTTCCCCCATTCACTTTGTATCCAAGGTTTTGAAGGATGCATGTATATCCTACCAACTGCCAGCTAGGGAGAAATAATCTTTCCTTGGCTATAGAGATCCCGACAGGCATGTTGATATCTTTGAGTGTGTCCAACGAGAGCTAAGGTTGTACAAAGAGAGAGAGGAGAAACTGATAGCTAACTTACAGAGTGCCCAGGAGCACATGCAGGATATTAGCATATCAAGGAGCCACACACAGACACATAGATCTACATCTTCCTATCATAGACCAGAGAGATCTTGGAGCCATCGACCATCAGAGCGTAGTGATAGACATAGTGATAAATAGGGCCATCGGCCACATATGTATCAAAACCTAAAAAACTTTTTATGAATGAAAGACTTTCTCTACTAGTTAGTTCTATGTTTGATTACTATGTTTTCATCAATATAAAACTTAACTAAAAGAAAGAAGGTGCATAAATACATTCAAAATGTAATTTTGCTAAAACTACATAACCTATAAAACAAACATAATTATTTTATAAGGAATACATAAATGCACAAGGAAAGACAGAAGGAAATTAAGGATAATAATGTTTGATATGCATAATATTAATAGGTTCCTTAAAAGAAACACCATCCATATCAGCAAGTTTATAAGCACCTGAACCAAAGTCTTCAATGACAACAAAAGGTCCAAGTCAATTAGGGCTAAACTTTCCTTTTTCGCAAGGTAAAGCATTCACATTTCGTTGATTCTCATATAAGACTACATCGCCAACCAAAAATGTTCGTTCAATTATCTTATGATTATATTGCTTCTAAAGATATTTATGATAAGATTTTATATGTTCTAACACATGTATTTGTTGTTCATCCAACATCTCTAGCTCTTGTAAGTGTTGTTCATGAAAAGTATCCTTGTCAATTATCCCATGAAATGAAACACGCAAAGAAGATATTTCTAATTCTAAAGGCATAATAGCATAAGTACCATAGACAATATTGTAAGGAGAAGTACCCATGGCAATACGGACACTAGTCCTATAATCCCATAAAGCATAGGTCAGTTAAGTATGCCAATCTTTCGCATGCTTGCTAACTATTTTTCTCATAATTTATTCAATGCTTCAGCTTGACCATTAGATTGAGGATAATAAGGAGTTGAAAATCTATGTTGAATTTGATATTTCTCCAAGAATTTTGTGACTTATTTATTCTTAAAAGAGGTATCGTTATTTGAAACTATTGTTGAAGGGATACCAAATCATGTTATGATATTGTTAAGGATGAAATCACAAATAACATCCGTAGTCATTGAACGAAGAGGGACAACTTTGACCCACTTCGTGAAGTAATTTGTAGCAATCAGGATGTATGTATGTCCTTGAGAAGAAGCTGGTGAGATTTTTCCAATAAGGTCAAAACCCCAAATACTAAAAGGCCATGGATAAACTTGATTACGAAGCTCACAAGTAGGAGCATGAATCAAATTACTAGCTATGTTGTTGACATTGAGGAAATTTCTTAACAAACATGAAAGAATCTTGCTCCATTGTTTGCCAATAATATCCCATTCTAAGAAATTTATTAACTAGAGATTTTCCACCAAAATTTTCTCCACAAGAACCAAAATGAGCTTTTGCCAAAGCTACTGGGATTTCAGTTCTATTGAGACATCTTAATAGTAATCCTTCATAAGAGTGTTTGTAAAGCGTATCTCCTAAAATGATGTAATGTGCTGCAAGCTTCCTAATATGATTACATGTGTTCCTTGTTGCTGATTCAGGAAAAGTACCATCTTTCAAAAAGTGAAAAATATGAGAATACCATTCATCCAAATGCAAATTGAAACAATCAGAGGTAATTTTATTAGAAATTGTAGGGTTGTAAAGAGTTTTTATAGTAAATTGAAAGTTTTCAGCATTATTTTCAAGATAAACCAAAGAAGCTACACTTTCCATGGTGTCTGCATGTCGATTATCTTTCCTATGTAACCTTTGATTCATATAAGAAGAGAATTGTGAAAGCACATCAAGAGCCAAATCTCTATATTGTGTCATTTTATCATTGTTAGTTTGATAACCTCCTTTAATTTGTTCAACAATCAATTGCAAATCTCCATATATTTACAAGTGTTTGATGTTAAGGGATGAAGTTTCTCTTAGACCATCTATAAGAGCTTCATACTCCGCAATGTTATTAGTACAAGGAAAGGTTAATTTTTATGATAAAGGGATTGGCTTTTTCATAGGAGGAATCAAGATAATACCAACACCAGAACATATCTTACATTTAGACCCATCAAAATATAATTCCCAAACATCATCCTGTTGAATAGCTGGAATATTTTCATCAGGGAATTCTATTGAAGTAGAACATGTATCACAATGAGGACAAGGAGCTCCAGCTAAATAATCTGTTAAAGCTTGTCCCTTAATAGACTTCTGAGAAATGAAATTAAGATCAAAATTTGTAAGTAACATCACCCACTTTGCCAGATGGCTAGAGAGATCAGTTTGTGAGAAAAGATGTTTCAAAGGATAAAATTTAACAATCACATTGACTTCAGCATTTATAATATAATGCCTAAGTTTCTGGCATGCATAAACTACAGCTAAACATTGTCTTTCCAAATCTATGTATATTGTTTTGTAATCAATTAAAGTCTAACTTATGTAATACACAGGTATTTCCTTATCGTTATTATCATTTTAAGCTAACAACACAGTCATGGCCTTTAGAGTTTCTGAAGTATACAAATGAAATGGTTTATCAAATTTAGCTGATTGCAAGATAGGAGGGTTTGCAAGGTACTCCTTAAATTTCTCAAAGGTTTGTTTACATTCATCATTCAAAGAGAAAGTGGTGTACTTTCTAAGCAAGGAAGTAAAAGGAATAGTTCTATCAGCTAAATTGGAAATAAAGTGATGAATAGCTTGTATTTTTCCTTGTAAACTCCGTAACTAAAAAATATTCTTAGGATGAGGCATATTAACAATAGCTTCAATCTTTTCAGTATCTACTTCTATGCCTCACTTAGAGATTATAAATCCTAATAATTTACCAAAATCAACTCCAAAGACACATTTCTTAAGATTCAATCTCATGTTGTAACTTCTAATCCTTTCAAATATTTATCGTAATATAGTAACATGATCTTCTCTTTGTATAGACTTTGCTAAGATATCATCCACATAATATTCAAGAATCTTATGAATGTAATCATGAAAAATCAAATTCATTGCTCGTTGATAAGTTTCTCCCACATTCTTTAATCCAAAAGGCATCATGACCCAATAAAATGTTCCCCAAGGTGTTATAAATGTGGTCTTAAATTGATCAAGTTAGGAGGGATAAAAATTTGATTGTATCCAGAAAACCATCCATAAATGATAACAAAGCATGAGCTCCTGTTGAATCCACAATCATATCAATATTAGGTAACAAAAAACCATCCTTTAAGGATGCTTTGTTTAAGTCTCTAAAGTCAGTACACATCCTTATCTTATTTTATCCTTTTCAAATAGGCACAACGTTTGAAATCCAGTCCGAGTAATCGATAGAACAAATAAATCTAGAATCTAATAATTTTTCAATTTCAGCTTTAACTAATAAAGCAATTCATGGATTCATCTTTCAAATTTACTGCTTCACAGGTTTCATATTTGGTTTTAAAACAATATTATGAGTAACAATCTTAGAATCTATACCCAACATATCAGACTATGTCAAGTAAAAGGGAAACCAACTAATCACGTTCATCCTAATTCAAACATTTCCCAATCTTTATCATCTTCTCAGAGTCATTTTCATCCATTTGAATATCAATAGTCTCAGTTATTAACAAATCACTTTGTATCAAAGAATCTATCGGTAAAGGAGAAATATCTTGTTTATCATGTTCTCCAAAATAAGCATCGGTACTTAAACAATAAGGCTTTCATTGTTTGTGATCAAACTTAGGTAAATCCTCATAAACCCCTAAAGAATCTGCTAAGGCTTCATCTTCAGGAAAAATATCTAAAGTAGGTCTTTCATTAATGTCAATGAGGAGTGGGTTAACCAATTTCAACTATCCACCGCATATATGATTAACATTAGGAGGAAAAGTCAATGGTTGTCTATAAGGATTAAATCCTAATCCATACATATGATCATAAATTTTATTATCCAAAGGTACTTGTATACCTTGTTCATATTTACCACATCCTTTCCTATTAAATCTTGATTTCTTAAGAAAATGATAACCAGAGCCATATCGATCAGCCATATTAGATGGAGTCCAAGGAGTAGCATATGTCACAATATCATAACAATTAGGTTTTATTATTTCAATTATTTATTTAATCAAGGCAACAAAAAATTACTTTTTAGTTCCTCAGAAAGTAGGGAAGGAGTAAAAACTTGTTTCTCAAATTTACTTTGTTGCGTCATGAATTCCAAATCAGAGACCTTATATTCTCCAATGAAGTAGGATTAATATCCAATGTCTGCCAATCATCCTCAATCAAAGAAGAAGATGGAGCTTCAAGTTGTTGTATCTCAGATTATTTTATTTCAGGTTGTTGTATCTTAGGTTGTGTTTCAATCTCTTTGCTTGGTTGAAGAGGCTCAGAAATTTTAACATATTATGTATTTAGGCAAGGATTTGGCACATCATCCACATGTAATGTATACACTAAGTTGTTATACATGAACCTAAACTTGCGATGAAGAGTAGAAGGAACTGCATGCATAGTATGTAACCAAGGTCTTCCTAAAAGAAGGTTATAATTGAGAGGTCCAGGCATAACATGAATAGGTGTATTTAGAATAATTGGACCAACTTTAACATGTAACATAATAATGCCCAAAGTTCTCTTTGCAATATTGTCAAATCCATGTATAGGGACATTATCAGGTTGAATAGTTGTGAGATCAACCTTATTTGCCTTAAGCATATCCATGCTACAAACATTAAGTCTAGATCTGTTATCAATTAGCGTTCTTTGAATGATACTCTGATTAATAGAAACAACAACCATAAGAGCATCATATTGATTCTGCACCTCAGGAGAAGGTAAATTATTATCAAAAAACACAATAGGAGGTACAAAAGGCATAGTATGCATGCACTCTAAAATAGAATGAATGTTCTCTTGATTAGGAGGCAAAGCAAGAAGAGTGGATAAAGCTTTTTGTAATGCCTCATGATATGTTGGGGAAGTTTTAAGTAAATCCCATAAAGATATCTTAGCAAGAGTAGCATGTAATTGGTCAACTAAGTTATACTCCTTAAAGGTAGAAGGAAACCTAGAAGCTTGAGGAAGCATAGGTTGAGAAGGTGGTAAAGAAACTGGAACAGTAGGCTGAAGGTTATTCGATGTGCGATAAGCATGTGAAATGGAATTAGTGTTATCAAAGAAATCCAAAGGATCTCTAGGTTTGCCCTTAATTGTTATTCAAGGACATCCTTTTACCATCAACAAAGGTTTAGGATATATCATTTTCGGTTTATCAATGTTGCAAATAGTGGGACATGAAGGTAACCATGCACACACCCTATGGTAAAGGTCAATTGGAGAGGTTGTGGAGGAGAGTGAAATAGGAATAGGATCAATAGAGATCTCATTCAAGCAATTTTCATCCTCACATCCATGTACCTCATTAGGGAATCTATCCTCTTGTACAATAAAAGCCTCATCAAAGTAAAATAAGAATCATACATGTTGAACACAAATTAATACTAAAAGCATGAAAATGTAAATATTTTTGTATTTTTAAAGAGATTTTGCAATTTTTTTTTGTATTTTTGAAATATAAATGTAAGAGCATGAAAGAAATCTACCTATGTAAGCATGAAATATCTAAAACAAGATGCCAATCTAACACCAAAAAGAAAGAGTTGTTGTAAACAGGTTCACCAAAATGTAATGTGGAAAAATGGAGTGGAATAAGTAGGGCTTTTAACAATGCACCTAATAGAGGCCCTAAACCAACATTCTCCACAATACATATAAATTGAGATGATAATTAATGTAAATATGGAAATGATTGAAATTAGATAAGATAAGGTACATACCTCATAATGGGATTAATCTGCAAATACCCATTTTCTGATTCTTGTGAAAATTTTTGGAGATTTTGCAACCAAATTTGGAACCAAAAAACCGCAACTGAGAAAACCTAGAAAACTTTTTCAATTCTTAGGAAGGTCAACCTTGACCCAAAGACCAGGGTAAGATCTTACCATGGGGTACAATCTTGACCCCCATTAAAATTTGACCTTGACCTAAAACAACTTTGACATAAATTTTGTTCGCAGATCCTAGAAGTTTGATGAAAAGGGTACTCAGATCCACTCTACAATTCTCAAAACAACGACTGTAGATATCTGAAAATGGTGTTTTGGGGTGGCTATATAGGGTTTTTCCTTAGTCAAAACCCCATTTTGATGATCTCCACCTCCACGAATAGCCAGATGTAATATAATATGTGTGTATTGAATGTGTAATGCCAAGATCTAATCCTCTAGATTGAAACCCTAGCATGAATGGCTATGAGAAAGCAATGCATAGATTTGAATAAGATAAGAAAGCATACCAAGCCCCCAAGGCTAAATAAAACTCACAATCTATAATTTCTACCCCATTATTTTATCTTTGAATTCTTGAATATTGATAATGGTGGATCAAGGAAGAAGGAATCTCTCTTGCTCCAAATAGATGTTCACAATGGTGTGTTCATAAAAATGCTTGATATCAACAATGGTGTGATATTCTATATCATCCTCTTGTAACATTTCATCTTCATTTCACCATCAATTGCTTTCTTTCTTGAAATCTTGATCCTCTTGTTGCTCAATTGTCTCTCCACTTGATGGATACTTGATGTCTAGTTGTGAAAATGAAGGCAAGAGAGAGTCTTTATATAGTGGCTTCAAGGTGAGGCTCCTCGGGTAATGTAAGGTCCCATAATTCAAATTTCACCTTGAATTATGGTCCAATCACAATAAAAAACTAAGGAGGGAAAATAATTAAATGAATTTCAAATTAAAAACCCTTTTGCATTCAGATCCAGGGGCCCGACATTGATTTCGGGGCTCATCGGTACCAAATTTGTAAAAGGGGGATCAAACCCTGATAAAGGTCAAGGATGACCTCAAATTTGACCTAGGTAAAATTTTAACTCGACCTTGTCCTAGGTCAAATTTGACCTCGACCTTGACCTAGGGGTCCAAATCCAATCTGCATTGAAAATAGGAGATCCCGGGGAGGCCCAGAGACTTGGAAATGATAACAGAATAGGTCATAGTGCCAAAAAAGGACACAAAGGCCTATGATGGACATGATGAAGGCTAGGAGGACCTATTCCTAGATCCTACCTATAAAATAGAGATGTAGAGAATGGAAATCAAGGAGAATCCTCAGGATCCTAACCCTAACTTCACCTAAAATGAAGGAATCAAGTGCAAAATGCATCCTAAATGCAAATTTATCATGATAAGTGTACTAAGAGAGTGCTAAACCTATCAAGATGGAAGTGCTTCCATTTTAAGATGATACAAATTTGTATGTATGTATGTGTGTGTGTGTGTGTGTGTGTGTGTGTCTATATATATATATATATATATATATATACATATAATACTAATTAAAGATTTGATTGGGTATAAAGACACTCTCATGCTTAAGTTAATTTACCTATATGAATAGGATTATATTTTCATGTATTATAATAAATTAATTTAGAAGACATAATGAAAAGACAAAGTTTGACAAATTGACTTAATAGGATCATGAAAACTATCTAGATTACACCCTTACAACTCTAGTGAAAACCAAACAACCCCTATAGATAACTTATCTTAAGGTTCTTGAAAAATTGATGGAATCTTTGACCTTTTCTCATGTCTATGCCCCTCTCCCCGATGATACTCTACCTCTTTTATTTGAGGGAGACAAGATTTCTCCACGTCTACTTAGACACATGAAGGTAGACAAAATATCTTTACCATAAGAGATATCTACATAAATAAAACATTAATTCCCAATATTAATATTCATTGATAACAATAAATACATGAGATTTATGTCCACAATAAACTTCTCATGATTCATTAATTCTCTATTATGAAAATAAGAAAAATAAAGTTGCTAGTGAAAAGATGGACGGAACATAATCTTCCCCTTGTGAATCATCATCCCCAATGATTAATTATTAATTAAATATTAAAATAAAAGTCTTACACATTCCAAACATTACATAAAGTCTTTATTTTATTATTGAAAAGGTAGGAATTTTTCTAGATTTCATCATATTCCTCCCAAGTGGTATTATTCTCTGAGTATTGGTCCCGTTGAACCTTACACAGTGTGATATCATGGTTACATAAGTAGAGATTTTGTACCTTGAGCATTCTAAGTGTCTTGACCATGACCAACCCTAAATCATACACCTACAAGGATTTCTAGTCAATAGCATGATCAAAATTTGATGTATACTTCTTTAAATAGAAAATATGGAATACATTATGCAACTGGGAGAGATGGACGTAGAGCCATTTTGTAGGATATTAGGTTAATCACTTCTAGGACTTCAAATGGTCCCACATAACTTAGTGGTAAGCTAGAATATTTTATGAGCTAGATTGAAATTTTTTGTGGTTTGACTATAAGGAGTACTTTCTCTCCTACCACAAACTATTTTGGAACTCTCTTTGCAACTACATAGCTTTTCGGTCAATAGTTAGCTTTGGCTAAAATTTTATTGATCATATTAATGTATTCCTCAATTTCTATGAGAATCTCACGACTGAGACATTTCCTATCTTCTAGCTTATCCCAGCTGATAGGAGTTTGACACCTTCTTCCATATAATGCCTCAAATGGAACCATCTTAATGATTATTTGAGATGAGTTATTGTACAAGAAATTCTACTAGTGCCAGAGATTCCTCCAACCTATATAGATAATCCATGCAATACATCATCAAAAGGTCCTTTAACAATTATTTTACCCTTTTCTATTTGTCTATCTATTTCTGGGCGATAAGCTAAGTTGATGTTCAATTGGGTTCCTAAAGATGCAAAAAATGTTTTCCAAAACCTTGATGTCATTCTAGAATCTCTATATGAGATGATACTTCTAGCATACTATGTGTTGTGAGATTTTCACACATTGTCCCATTGCAAATGGGGACCCCCTCTTTTCGCTAAATAAGCCAAGTCTTTTTGCAGTTAGTGTCATCTCCCAAATCTTGAAATACATTGGTGATTTCTACTAAGTCTGGGATGAGTTGTCATCTTCTTTTGGCTCTAAAAAGGAAAATATTTTGAAAAATAGTTAATTTGGTCAAGTATGAAAAGGAATTGACCTTTTAGAGATAATTCGAGTGAAATTTTGAGCATTTTTATGAACTTATTATTTTGGGATATCTCTATTTTTAGCAAGTTTCATTGTGTCCAAAATTGTCCTAATTTTGAGTTTGGAACAAATTACTATTTTTAGTAAGTTTCACTATGTCCTAGATCGGTCTAATTTTTCTTTTAAACAATCTTACTATTTATAGTTAGCCCATTAGGTTTACTTTTGGAAATTGATGAGCATTGATAAAGGAAGAAACAAAGAGGTATCTAGTACTAAATCCAAAAAAATGAGCAAATGAGGCAGTTGATCTAAAATTCACTAAGTTTGAGAGCATCCTTGAAAAACATCTAAAAGAAGAAAGTGCATGAAAACATGTTAAAATTCTACTATCGAGGAAAGTCCTTGATTACATCCAAGTGAATGACCAAAGTGGAAAAGCATGGAAAATGGCTAAGAGTTGGAAAATTCCATGACCCCTCCTCATGTACGCTCACATTTGGAAGAGAGGCGAAGATGCAAAAAATGACTATGTAAAATTTCCTTCTCTCCTTCTAAAATGTGTCCAAAGTGAAGGAGGATGAAAATGTTGAAAAAATAGCTAAGTATTGGAAAATTCCCCCTCCATGTCTAATATGTGCCCAAGTTGAATGTCAAAAACATCCTAATTTTATGATCAGTAGGTTATATGGTTTGTGTACTTCAATTTTAGATTATGTTAATGTTGCTTTTCTATAGACATGTATCTATTGTGAACGAATGAAACAAATCAGAACAATATTGCAAGTATTTATTTGTATTGGCACTTTTCATGAATCAACAAGTCAATGTACTTTGTCAATAAATGTATGCAAACTGTGTGACAAAATTATGTTACAAATTTTATAGCTTAGGATTTCCTCTTGCTACTATTTTTGGTATGGTTATAATAAAAGATTTGATAAATGTCACAACATTTTAAGTTGCCATAGACATTGTTTGTAATGGCCTCTTGTTTATTGTGTATTGTTTTCTAGAATTTGGAGAGAGATTATTAATCATGCTTAGTTGTTTGATATCATCTCTATTTTTATTTTGATGTGTTGTTTCTTTTGGAAAGTTATGACTCTCTAACTAATGAATAAGGTATAGGTGCTGAAAATTTATGACCCACTACACACCTCAAATGAAATGTAAATTTCACCACTAGTAAGTAGGTTAGTGGTTTGTATGTATCTTGTAACTCATTGATTCGTCTAAGGAAATATTTTAGTAAGGAATTTAGGAGTGTCTTATCTTTGAGAATTAAATTGTATACCTACTTCTTGCAATCATGCAATGGTGTCTTTATTATCTTAATAGAGTTATTATGTGAAATAGGCATGTTTGTGACCTAGTGACAATTCTTTAGACCAAACATACATTGGTTAATACTACAATGCTTTCTATTTTCCTATCATCAGTAATAATTAATCATATTCAAGACTCCACTATTAACACCTTCTTGGTTTTATTCAAGCCCAAAGTGAAGGAGATATTGTCCACTATCAACATTTGACCTTAAATTAGTTGCATTCTATTGGTGTGTTGACCAATCCCCTCTCAAAACAACATTTCATTGGCCTTGAAATAAATGAATTCCTCTAGAAGTAAAAATTATGGAACCAAACACGTACTATATGGTGCATTTTATCTTACCAAGTGAAGATTTTACTATGTCAACCAAATTCTTGCACAATCAACAATCCATGATACTATTTGTATGGCATGTCAACATTCTATCATTAGCATGGTCATGTGATGACATCACAAATTCTTATGGAAAATGTTACCTTTCACCTTGAGCTTTTCATTTTTACTAGTGAACTCTAGGAATATCATTCACACTCATTCAAGATTTATTTTTGGTGTGATTTATTTTCATTCTAGGTTTGTTTTTTCAACAACTAGCAATAGTGATGTCATTTTCTAATATTGGCATTGCAATTTTTTTTCAAATTTTACAATTTTCAAAAGTTTCATATAGTGATTCTCGCTTTGAGAATTTTTGGGGCTCTATTCTTGTCTCATATAGACTCTCTTGAGTGTCTTTTTTAAACTACAATATGTTTTTCATACTTAACATTACCATTCTTTTTTTGTTCTCATTTTTCTTCAAATTTGTAATTTCAACATATTTACTTTGTTTGTACATTGTAAAATACCAAAATCAAACCATTGCATGATTACTTGAAAATAGAAATTGCATACACATTAAACATAAAGACACAAGATTATATTCCACCCTTCCACTATCATATTGGATAAAGAGAAAGATTCCTTGCAAGAAGGGATTAAAAATCACTATGAAGCTCTTAAGTTAATCTCTTTTATCTTTGACCTAAGCTAAGTAATGATTGGTAGAAGTGGGAAAGGGACTATAAGAATGAAAAATTCCTATGATTGGTCTCATTATTCTTAAAATGTTATGGCCATATCTCAGTGACTTTGAGTGCCCTCATAATTCTTTGACCAACATATGTGCAAGATTTAGATATCTCTCCAATCTTTGGTGTATCAACGCTATAAAAGAGGTGCCTAAAATTAGGGAAAACCCCATCTCCACACTTCTTCATGACCCTTTTACCCTCTTTATAAACTTTGGAACAAGATACTGGGGCTTCATTTTTTCCTCCCCCTATAGCACCATGGCATAAACATAAAACACAATACTCATGGAAGTGCGGGGCTACCTCACACTTCAGCATTGCAATTTTATTTTTCAAAAAAATTGAGCAGGTACTTGGGGTATTCAACTTTAAATTCATTTATTTATTTTTGAAATAATGTATCAAATAAAATAAAACACCCTCTATTCAGCATGAAATCACTATTCATAGAACCGTACCTCTCTATAATCTACAACATCGTGTCTCCAAGATAGTGTCCTGATGTGATGCTCAAAAAAATTGGGTTTGATAATAGATCGCCCTAATGCCCTAGTAAGCACAACGGTCACCTTGGATGTGGGATCATGCAACAGGAAGCCCTATTGATATGCAAATATGTATTGATGGAGGCCAACATAGTTTGGGTCTGGCAGTCAATCCTTACCTGAGGGAAATTGATCCTGACTTCAGCCACCGCTATCACGCGAAAACATAAAAATGAAGTAGGGTATAAATTTGTCTTATTTTTTTTAAATGTGTTCTCGCAAACATCAAAATTGTGACATTTTATATAGCATCAAAATTGTGACAGTAACAAGCATAATTGCAAAAAAAACACCAATTTCATAAAATGTGCCCCTCCATCGAAAATGACCGTCGAAAAAAAGGCCTAAATATACTAGTGTCTTATAGAAGAGTAGGATATCTCAATCAAATGTAATAGATCCACCTCATGAATTCAATAGATCAATAGATGTAGATGTTCTGATGTACTCAAATCAGGTATGCAAGAATGAAGAATGAAGAAGCCCTTCCTTGATTGCCAGCTCCACTATCATTAAGGAAGGAAGCTAGATCTTAAAAGGTGGATGAAAGAACATGAAAGAAGGATGAAAATTCCTCCAATTAAATCCTTCAAAGATATTTTAAATCTCCTAGAATGAAAGAGATCTCCTATGCTTGAAGTCTTGAAGTGTTGTAAAAGGATCTCCTTGAATGCTCCAAAAATGCTTATAAATGCTTGTAGAATGCTCTTGAATAAAATATGAAGGCTTGTATGCATGTGTGATTGAATGTAAGTACTTGTGTATGTCTCAAATGAAGAGGTAAGCCCTCTATTTGTACCCATTTCATTTTTGAAATCAAAAAGGTCCGATGAGAAGGTGGGAAGAAATTTGAAATTTTGAAAGGGCCTGAGATCCCGAAGAGGGTGACCCAGAAGGTCAAGGCCAAAATTCAGCCTAGACTTGAGGGTCAAGGCCTAAATTATCTCTAAACTAAAGGTTAGGCCTGAAATTTTTCCTATACCTAAAGGTCAGGGCCGAAATTTGACCTAGACTTAAAGGGCAAGCCCTTCCAGAATTGCCTTGGGGTCTCAAAAAGTAGGAAAAAGAAGTGGGGAAGGAGACATAACAAGGCCCAAAATGGTGCAAAATCATATTCACATCCATGGATATCTATGAGGAATTTTAATTGATTCCAAATCATCCACTAAGGAGGGCTAAACATGTCCTAACATGGGTGCTTCCATTTTAAGACAATACAAATAGTATTACAATTCTACATCTTATAATAAATTGATATAGAAGACATAATGAAATGAGCAATGTCAAACCAAATAACTTAATAGGGCCATGAAAACTATCTAATCCCCACTCTTATGACTCTAGGGAAAACTAAATATCCCCTATAGATAACCTATCTTAAGGTTCTTGGAAATTTGATTGGCACTTTGACCTCTTAACATGCCTATGCCCCTCTGCCTAATGATACTCTCCCTCTCTTCACTAAGGGTGATAGGATTTTCCTGTATTCCTTAGATACATGAGTATAGTTAGATAAAATATCTTTACCATGCCAGATATCTATATAAAAAAAACATTAATTCCCACTATTAACATTTATTTATAACAATAAATATATCAAACGGATGTCCACAATAAACTTCCCATGATTCATTATTTCTCTATTATGCAAATTAAAAAAATAAAATTATTCTTGTAAAGAGGGATGTAACATAGTATAAGATACTATGATATTTTTGTCAAAGTATGTTGTGAGAACCAAACCAAGCATAGTAAAATGAAAACAACCAAGGTTCAATCATTGTTAATTTGTCATGATATTAATAACAATAGTTGGGTCATCTAAACTAATGTGATATAGTGGGACAAATGTGTGAGCATTGTTTCTCCATCTAATACTGAGAGTGTGACATGTTTAAGGCACATTATAGGAAAAAGGTAAAACTATATTCATGCTTGAAAAAACAAAGGAGATTATTATCAAAAGGTATAGATCATAATGTCATAGCAAATCCAATTTTTTTTCAAGAGATGTTTCAAAGTATTGATCAATGTACAATCCTATATGTTGCATAAGGGTCCATAGGTAAGAATATGGTATGTAGTTGTATGGCTAAACTTGATTCCCCTCAGTGTGTAAATTACTTATAGATAAGAGGTAAAATCATATATAATGCATGTGAACATGTTTTTATCATGATGCTTTCCCTAAACATCATTAAATGTTTTTTTGCTAGTGGATGGTATTTTCTGTTAACTATAATTTTTTAATTGTGAATTTTTCATTTTTTGGTGTTAAAAAATGAACCTTATGAGTAGGTTTTCACTATGGTGATTACCATAAATTGCCATTGAAATAGTTTTTACCGAAGGGCACTTTTTTCTTTTTAATTTTTTTATTTTCACTATTTGAGTTTTTTTAATATTTTTTTTATGTAACAAGATGGAAGATCAAACATGGAAATGTTAAAGATGAATGACAATCATATGTACATCAAGATCCTATCCATGCAATGTAGATAAATCATGTGAGATAACGAGTGGTTATATGGGCTATAAATACTATGGAGGAGCATGAATCAAATCCCCATGTTTATAGCAAGTAAGGCATTTCTTGACATATTGGATCCATGTTTTGTCAATAGTAACTATTTATTCAATGGTAACTATTTATAAGTAATTTATTTACAAGGTTTATACCATTAGTCCAATATCTACAAATTCCATCATGGACTTTTTTAAGTATTGAATTAGATTCATTCAAGTTAAGTCATTGAAAAAATGTATTGTCATAACTCCTACTATAGAGGTTACCATCAAGAAGAGTGAAGAAAGTTGCATAATGGATAAATGTTTATTTTGTGTTATGGATAAATTAGGATAGTGTTAAAAATTATGCACCCTTGCAATTTCACACTACATGGCGTCCTCCCCTTTATCTTATGATACAAATATATGTTAAATGTAAAATGTTGATTAGCATAACATGTCACAAATTCTAATGATCTTGGGTTTATAAGTACATTTTCTTGATATCTAAGCATTATGCACAAACACTAGTGTAATGTGCTAGTGTATCATTGAAATTCATGATTTAAGTGCCCATTTAAGTGTTACATTCCTAAGAATCTTTCAAATGCAACTCTCTTAGATGAAATTATGATGAAGGGTACTCCCCTTATTCAACCAAACACACACAACACAATAGAGAAATAAATATAAAATTTCAAAAGGCATAACAATGGAAAGAATATAAATACTTTATTTCTATTATCTTCAATGAAATGACATTAGAATAATCAGAAAAGCAACATGCTATAGCACATGAGAATTTTCATTACAATAATCTACAACATAGAGATATAAATTACACTTCTAGAACTGAACCCTAAAACCCCCCTTTTCCCTATATAAGTAGCACAATTAATTGCCTTACAATATTTTGTAAAGTGAAATGTCCCATTTTGGCACCCAGTGGTTCAATTTCCCACCTTAAGTGGTTTTCTGTCTCTCTCTTTCTTATGTATTGAAACTGGAGTCTTAAAGGAATAACTTTTGAAAACCATAACTTGTGAACCATTAAGCCAATTGGTTATTATGACCCCATTTTGAAAATATCATGAAGCACTCTACAACCTAAGACTCACAAAGTGCTAGCTAGTCAAATTTTGACCCCATTTCAAAGCCTCTAAGGCCTTCAAAATTGAGTTCAAATTTTTTTGTGCCACCCCGCCAAAATAGAAAATTTAATATATTCAAAACTAGAGTTGGTCTTGCCATGACACTTTACCAGAAGGCTTATATATCCAAAATGAACCTTCGGGGAAGCAATTATAAAAATCAGTGCTCAAATGAAGAACCTACTAAAAAAAATTAAACTTGGGAAAAATGGTAACCCTGTGCAAAGATACCCCTTATTAAAAAACTAGACAATATTTTTGGGTGATGCAAGATCTCTCTTACACCCTAGATGCTATTGCATCAAACACCCAGGGTAATTTGAGAAGTGGCCTTGTCACATTTTAGGTATGTAGAGGTAAACCAAGGAATCCAATCTCTTCCTTTGATAGCCATGATGAATCTTCAACAGGCCGTCCTTTCCATTTGACCAAGTACTCTTCATATTTCCTATTTCTTGTGCTTCTACCCACATGACTATCCAAGATATCATCTATCTCTTTTGTAGCTGAAGTGGGCATTGCAATATTCTATTGTGCTTCTGCTATTTCATGTTCCATTCTACCTTCATGATACTTTGTCAAACCTGAAATATTAAGCACAAGTGAAATATTGAGTTCATTGGGCATCTCTACCTCATAAGAATTTCCTCAATCATGCTTCTACATGATTTTTCATGGTCCCAATTTCTTCATCTTTAATTTGTTGTATGTTCCCACTAAAAACATCTCCTTTCTTAAATGAACCATAACTTCATCTCCAATTTGAAATTCCTTATGCCTCTTTTTTTGCTCAGCCTTAGCCTTGTACTATATATTCATTTTATTAATATACTTCCTCACCTCTTCATGCAAAATTTTCAAGTTTTCTGCAAAGTCTTCAACTTCAACACTACTCTTTTCTCCATTCTCCAACTTTCTTATTTCTAAAGCATTTCTAGGACTACTTCCATATATAATCTAGAATGGTGATTTACCAATGCTCCTATTGATATAATTATTGTATGAAAATTATTTGTGTGGTAGATCAAATCCCATCCCTTGGATTTATCTCCTACCAAGCACCTCAATAGATTCCCCAAACTCTTATTCACTAATTCTATCCATCCATTAGTTTTTGGATGGTCTTCCGAGCTAAACTTTAAATCTATCTTTAGCTTCTTCCATAATGTTCTCCAAAAGTACCCAAAAAATTTATTGTCTTGATCTGAAACTAAGATTTTGGTCAAACTGTGCAGTCTCACCACTTCTGTAAAAAAAAAACTACCACATGGACAACATCATTAGTCTATCTACAAGGAATTAAATGTGTCATCTTTGAGAACCTATCTACCACAATAAAAATGGAATCATGCCCTCTCTAAGTCCTTAGTAAATCAAGAAAAAAATCCATACTAATATCCTCCCATGGCCTCTCTAGTATAGGTAATGGCTAATATAAACCTATATTATGTCTAGTTCCTGTTTCCATCTGACATATTCTACAACTCTTTACAAATTTATTAACATCTTGTTGTAGGTGTGGCCAATAATAATTCTCACTAACCAAAGCAATAGTTTTAACTCGACCAAAGTTTCCATCCAATCCTCCACTATACTTCTCTTTGATTAGGTTCTCCATCATGGAACTCTTTGGATTATACAATTGAATCCCTTTGAATAACATTCTATCTTGGATTATAAAATCCAACCATTTGGTCCTGGATAGAGTGATAGGTTTTGTGCAATCTCTCTAGGCCTCACCAAAATCAAGATCCTGAAGATACAAATTCTTGAGTTCTTTGAACCCAATAACTTGATCTACATCTTTGTCAAAAAATTATGCCTCATGTTCATGGAATTTGCAACCCTAGTAGAATTTCCACTCTCGTGCTTCAAAATAAAAGTATAACTTTGCAAAAACTCAACCCATTTTAAATGTTTTTTATTCAAATTCCCTTGGCTATTCAAATAATGTAAAGCCTAACGATTAGTTAAAAAATCAAATTCTTTAGGAAAAATATAATGTCTCCACTTCCTCAATGCCTGAACTCTAGCATAAAACTCTTGATCATCTAAACAATATTTTCTTTTGACATCATTCAACTTTTCACTAAAATAATCCACTACCATCTCTGATGCAGGAGCGTCCTAGGT
The DNA here is from genome assembly GCA_027943335.1 of Chamaecyparis obtusa. Lineage (NCBI taxonomy): Eukaryota > Viridiplantae > Streptophyta > Pinopsida > Cupressales > Cupressaceae > Chamaecyparis > Chamaecyparis obtusa. Next base: position 742,516 of record BSBK01001614.1, on the reverse strand, counting down.
GTAAGAGTAATCTTGCATCACCCAAAAATATTTTTGTTTTCTTTTTAATAAGGGCTATCTTGTGCAAAGCTTCTATTTATGGAAACTTACTATTTTTAGTAAGTTAGTCATACGACCTTGGAATGTTTTGATTTCATAGGTAGAGGTTCATCTTAGTCGTATCAACCTACCAGTTGAGTTTCATTGTCGTATCATCTATATCAATGAAGTTATTGAGGTTTTTGGGTATGAAATCTTTGAGCTCAATTTTGAAGGCCTTAGAGGCTCCAGATCGCGATCGACCCCTGGCTGACTAGAGCTTGCGCGAGTCAAGCACTGTAGATCAAAACCTGTCATTTCTGAAAAGTGGTTATAATAGAAAAATGGAGCTACAGTTAAAACTTTATGGCCTCCGGAATTTGGGCTACCTAAACATATTTTGTAATTATTTGGAGCCGACCCTATGTAAAATAAAAAGAAAATAAAATAATTCTTAGGGAAGTCAGTCTTAAGGGCTAAATTTTTGGAACCTTCTCGGGCGGTGAAAATTGCCTATATAAGAAAGGCCCGTAGTGTTGTCTAGGGCAGTTTTGGGTAGATCTGGATAATGATTCAAGGCTTTTTCCTACATAATATTGTAAGAGAAAATTCCCATGTGGCTTTGCATATTGTAATTTTGAAATTTGCAATTCCACATTTGTGGAGATAATAAGAAGCTCAGTTTTTTGTTCTTGCAAATTGTTGTTGTTTCTCTATTTCTGTTATGTGTTTATGGTATTAAAGGGAGAACCCTTCATCAATCATAGTCTACTTGAAATACCTTATTAAAATTTGGAAGAGCCAAATAGGCTTCTCTATAACTTTTTTCTTCAAAAAATCAAAACTCTTTGCTACTCCTGCAATCTAGTCTAACTATTTTCTATCCCCTCTCATTGTTTCAGTTAAGGGTCCATAGATACTACTAAAAAAATTTATTAACTTTTTATAGAAACTAGCCAAACCATGAAAATATCTTACCTAAGTAGAAATCCTTGGAGTAGGCCATTCAATCATATCCTACACTTTGTCTAGGTCTATTTTAAGACTATCTGCTAAGACAAAAAAATCTTGGGAACAATAACTCCTTCACAAAACTACACTTCTTCAAATTAACCAACAACTTTTCTTCCCTTAACTTCTCAAAGACCCTAAAAATATTTGTTATATGCTCTTCCAATGTCTTACTGAAGATCAAAATATCATCCAAGTAAACATACTCAAAAATTATTTCAATACCTCGTTCATGAGCCACATGAATGTTATCAGTGCATTGGTTAGCCTAAAAGGAATGACTAACCACTCATACAAGCCTTGTTTTGTCTTGAAGGTTTTCTTCCATTCATCTCCATCTCTAACCCGGATTTGGTGATATCCACTTTTCAGATCTATCTTTGTGATGTACTCATCTCAATTCAAGAAATTTGTAATATCATCCATCCTTGGAAAGGGAAACCTATACTTGTTAGTAATCTTATTGAATGCCCAAGAATCTATACACATCCTTCATTCTTCATTTTTATTTGGTTCTAGTACTGCTAGTACATCACATGGACTCAAAATCTCTCTAATCAACCCCTTCTACAACAACTCTTTCACTTGTCTATTTGACTCTTCACTCTCTGATGGAGTCATTATATGGGTTGCCTTATTCATAAAATCAGCTCTAAAAATAAAGTTCATTTAATAATTAATATTTTTTATTGGTAGAAATCCATTAGGTACATTATCAAATACAATATCCTAAACTCATCCAACAAATATACAATTTCCACAGGTACATCTTCTACTTCCTCTTTATAAACTCTTGGAATTGAAGAAAAACACATATGTTCATGATTCATGCCTTCTGGAAAATTCCTTCCATAAAATAAACATATTCTTGCATTAAGTTACATACCTTTTCCTATGTTTGTTTCAATGGCTTCAACTTGTGTCGGACTCAATCCTTTTTGAAAGAATAGGTATTTTCATACCCATTTTTTAGTACACATCGATCAAATTGTCATGGTCTCACTAACAATAGATGACAAACATCTATAGGCATAATATCACATAATACCTCATCATGATAGTTTCTAATTTTGAACTTTACCAGACATTGTTCATTGACCAAATCCTTGTGATCTTTCTACAACAAAGAAATCCAATAGGTAGTCATATACTTTCTTATCTGTAACTTCAATTTATCAATCATTTCCTCTAAAACAAGGTTATCGATACTACTACTATCAACAGTGACATTGCATACTTTACCATTACACTTACACCTTGTGTGAAAAAAATTCTTCTTTTGCTCAAGTTCATTCTCATCATTTAGAGAGGCTCTTCTAGTGACAAGGACCTCTCCTTTTTCAACATCTTCAGAATGTGATAACTTGACATCTTCATCTACATGTGCAACTTGTGCATTGTTGTCTAGTCTTCTATTTGTTCTCCCTTGATGTTGGGGACACTCATAAGCTCTATATCCTTCTCCACAATGTAAACACGTCCCATGAAAACCTCCTCTTCCTATTCCTTTCCCTCTTCCTCTTCCTCTTGATTATAGGAATTATTTTCTCTCTGATTTTGACTACTACTAGATTCATCACTCTTCCTTTGATCTTCATTTCAGCCTCCATAAGACTGTCCACTAGGATTTCCACCATAACCTCTTCTAATTTGTCTTCTCTCAAACTTATTACTCAGTTTTTCTTCTACCTTCAAAGAAAATTGATATGTATTTCCAATGGTAGACATTCTCACCATTATCAACTCTTCTTGAATACTAGGCCTCAACCCATTTATGTTATGGTCAACCTTCTCCTTGTTAGCTTTAGAATTAGCTATTCTAATAATAACCTAATATAAGTCTTATGTATACTCTTGGAAATGTTTTCCTTCTTTCTTCAACCCTTGCATTTTTTTATTAAATCAAGCTCATAATCAATAGGAATGAACTATCTTTTCAGTTTGTCCACCATCTAATCCCACCTTGTTATATTATCCTTCTCTCTTCTATTTCTCTCAAGCTAAACCTCTTTATACCATATTTTAACATGAACTTTCAACTTTTCCTTTGCAAATTTGACCCTCTTAGGATCTTCTATTTCCTCAAGCTCAAAGTACTCCATATCATTGATCCAATCGGTCAACTCTTATGGATTAATATTTCCAAAAAATGTAGAAACTTCAATCTTTGGTCTCTTTAAAAACTTGGAAATGGCTCTCAAAAAACTAGCTTCATCAGGATCCCTAGTCATTTATTTCTCTTCTTCAAATTATCCTTCTTCTTCAGATTCATCCCCACTTGAATCTCTTTCCCTAATATTGGTTCCTCTACACAACTCATCTTGCAGGGCTTGCACTTGCCTCTGGAGGGATCTAAAACCATCTTTCATCACACTCGTAACTCTTCCAATGTGACTCCTTTGTGGAGGAATTTTTCTATACTTATATCTTAGACCCAAAACCACAATTCTGGTACAAACTGCCTTACATTCTATGATCTATCTAGACAAAGAAATTCTACTATGATACCACTTGATGAAGGGTACTCCCATTATTTGGTCAAATACACACAACACAACAAAGAAATAAATAGAAAATTGTAAGAACATAACAATGGAAAGAATAGAAACACTTTCTTTCTATTATCTTCAAGGAAATAAGATTACAATAATCAGAAAAGTAACACGCTACAGCCACATGGGAATAATTTTCATTACAATAATCTACAAGACAGAGCTACAAACTACACTTTCAGAACAAAACCCCAAAATTTTCCCTATATAAGTATCACAATTAACAACCTTAGAATATTATGGAAAGTGAAATTTCTCATTTTGGCACCTAGAGGTTCAATTTATTGCCTTAAGTTAATTTTATCTCTTCCTTATGTATTGAAACTGGAGTCCTAAAGGCACAAATTCCAAAAACCATAACTTGTGAATGGTTGAGTCGATTAGCTATTATGACCCCATTTCAGAATTCTCACAAAGCGCTCTACAACCTTACACCAACAATATGTTATTTGATCAAAGTTTGACCCCATTTCAGAGCCTCTAAGGCCTTCAAAACTGATTTTAAAGTTTTTTTTACCACCCCGCCAAAACATAAAATTTAATATCTTTAAAACCATACTTGATTTTGCCATGAAACTTTATGGAAGACTTATATATCCAAAATGAACCTCTAGGGAAGCAATTGGAATAATCACTGCTCAAATGAACAACCTGGTAAAAAAAAAAAACTTGGAAAAAATAGTAATCGTGTACAAAGATAGCCCTTATTAATAAAACTAGACAATATTTTTGGGTGATGCAAGATTGCTCTTACACCCTAGATGCTCCTACATCAAGTCATTTTTAGGAAAAAAGATGTGACTTGGTATTTTAAAGAAAATAAAAATATATCTCTCATTATTTGACTCTCTCTCACTTTCACACGTACACTCTTACATTGCAAATTTTAAAGCTTTCTTGAAGTTCTCTAGTTTTGAACCAATAGTGATCTCTTGACACCTTCCATGTTACATTTTCCTACTAAGATTGAGTAAGAAAATATTGTTGTAGATTCAAAATCCTCTTTAGAGGTCATTTACAAATTTTAAGTGATCATTTTCCATGTTGTTGCTTCCTTTTCATTACATACAACTTTCCTATGCTAGTAGTTAGACATATCTAGCTTTTTTTATCGACAAAAAGAGATTATTTAGGTTGGTCCCACACTAGCTGAATTGAGAAGGAGACCTTTTCCCCTTCAATATTTTCAAATAAGAAATTGATTAATCAAGTTTATTCAACATAGAATCCACGATGGAATTCCAGGAGACATCACTTGAAATTATGCCTTAGGGTGTCACTTGGAGGATTTGAACATGGATCTCTATCTTGGGAACCTTATGACATTTCCATTTAAGCACAACCTTGTTGAAAAAGGTATCTATTATTAGCATAGTGTATTTCATCTATTTTTATATCTTTGGCATTACATAACTTCATCAACATTATCACAATCTTGGATGTTCATACAGATAAAAATATTAAAATGTAATTTGATTAAGGAAAGACCCTAAACAACCCCCAACATGTTATCTTCTTTTGTGTTCACATTTCTTTAAAGAATAATACTTAACTACCACTACTACATTTGGGGCCAAATTTCGACAGAAGTTTCCGACGAGTAACTTTTTCTTACGAATTTGGTGTTTTTTTTTTTTTGTAATAGGCCCCGATGATGTCGGTATTCTGATGGGTGTTTAATTGACCTTCGAAACTCTGACAAATTTAGGGTATACATTTAAAAAAAAGTGAAATAGCCTCATCATTTTGATTTCGTTTGGAGAGCGGGAGAAAAGGAGTGAAAGTTGAGCGCGGGAGAAGGTATGTGATTTCTTCATCTTTCGAGCCTCTGGCATCATATTTGAATGCATTTCATTTTATTGCTGAGGGAGTTTCTCTTTGAAATGACCACATTCTACTGGTGTCATGCCCTAGCCATTTCTATATCTCTATTATTTGATGTTATTGGTGCTTGTGCTCAAGGATATTGATTCACTGTATTCAAATGTTTGGATTCACGTTTGTTGATATTACTAGCATATGTGTTTAATGACACCATTGTATATTGTTGTCACTAAAATGACCGCATTCTACTAGTGTCGTGCCCTAGCCCATGATTTAACTCCATTATTTGATGTTATTGGTGCTTGTGCTCAAGGATATCCATTTTTTTGAAATGTTGACTGTGGTTATCAAATGGACAGCCTGTGAGGTTCTAGCTAGGTGCCATTTGTATTGATAGCTTAGGGCATCAAATGTATTGTATCATTGATATTTGAGACTTTGTTAAAAGGAAATAGAACAAAGAATGATTTTTATTTAGTTTCTCTATTTTGATCCCTAAGTGGCTTACAACCCTAGAGAAGTATATGCATATTTACGGATCCAGTTGCAGGATACATAGCAGCCGATAATTCACAAGAAATCCATGCATCCAATTTGAATAGAAATTAATACAAAGAACTAGGGTCTTCCAATGGCCCAATCATCCAGACCTTGACTGTCCCCTCAACCAGTGACCCTTCAAAACTGGGTTATCATGCAATCAGTGAGTGATCCTTCATTCTCCTGGTCTGCCCTGCATCCAAACATATTGGAAATACACAATACAATGATAACAAGTCTTTCACAATCCCCCTTCCCCCAAGGAACACTATCAACCATCCCTTCCACATAGCATTTCACTATTTTATGAGTGGATTGTGCAAGAACAATTAACATTAAACAAGGAGAAAACTCCTCAACACATCTTGGAAACCATTGAATTCAATAATAAATGAAACCTAACACCAACACTATTCCTTTCATAGTTGTAGGATACATAGCAGTCGATAATTCACAAAAAATCCATGCATCAAATTTTTATAAGCATATCCTACTAATCAATAGGAATTTTCTTGATATGACCAATGATTATGCATTTTGATGGCAGTGTGCTAGTTCAAAAGGATAATATAAATCTGAAGCAATTTTTTTTTATTTTCTGAAACTATAAATGTGGTTAAAGGGAAAATATTATGTGGAAAACCCACAAACCAAGCTAGCAAATGATTGTACATCAAATTATTCCTATATTCATTCAAGTATTGCTATGCTTCAGCTACCTGACCTTTGAGCTTCATCTAGAGGAATGTGTAGCTTTAAGATAGAGTTACTTCTTGGGCCTTACAATAGGGTGGAATATGATCAATATTTGTTTAAGCTATATCTTTCTTAGTCCCATTGTTAGGTTCTTACGGTTCATGGTTTGAATCTATTATGGTTGTGTAAGGGATTTGTAGATGCTTTTTCTAACATAATTATTGGGCACCATGATTGGAACAACTAGTTGTTGGCTATTGTACATATGAATCATAATTGTCAATGGTTCTTTGTGTTCAATAATTTGTTCATCAATCTTTGAGATTTATTGTCCCAGCTTTAAAAGAGTGATAAAAGATATAGTGAGTGCTATCTTTTCCAAGTGTTTTGTGGGTGCCATTATCTTCTAGGAGTAATTGCTGGAACCAAATTATGTTCTTTGCCTCTAGTAAATATTGTAGACAAAATCATCTTCTTGGTGAAGGGTTGTTTCCATCCCCATGAGGCACTATTGCATGGTTTCCATTCCCTTTTAGTATAGTGAACCTAATTTAATACAAGTGTGCACTATTTTAGGATCCATAATTTATGGGCCCTACACTATGGTTTTTAGCCTAAGACAGGCCTACCTTTTCATATAATAAGAGGCCAACATGAAACAAACATCCAAAAGTTAGGGGTTTGTTCCCTGTCCATAATTTATTATTTAAGTGCTAAGTGATGATGGGTATATCGTGTAATTCATACCTAGTGTGTCTCTTTCTTTCTCTCCACATTTCACATTAGGAGTATATGCTATAAAATACCAATGAAATCAACTATTGGTCAAATCTAATCAAAATTGCAATATAAAGATTAAAATAGATCTTGAAGAAATATGGGAACCATTTTTGACAGATATTGTACAAATGAAGAGAATACTCCCAAGAGGAAATGCTTCAATGTGGAACAATTGAAGGATAATATTTTACTTTTATATGCACATCTGCAATGTTTTTGATATATTTCTGAGATAACAAAACCGTAGAAAGAATAGCATATATAAGAAAGTAAAGAATAATGATCATATTTTGAGATATTGTGGAAACTTAAAGGAAAGAATTCTAGGAGGGGTTATCACGCAATCAGTGAGTGATCCTTCATTCCCCCCTCTTCCAGTGATAATTCAAAATTGGGTTATCATGCAATCAGTGAGTGATCATTCATTCTCCTAGTCTACCCTACATCCAAACATATACACAATACAATGATAACAAGCCTTTCACAATCCCCCATCCCTCAAGGAACACTATCAACATCCAGACCTTGACTATCCCCTCAACCAATGACCCTTCAAAACTAGGTTATCATGCAATCAATGAGTGATCCTTCATTCTCCTGGTCTGCCCTGCATCCAAACATATTGGAAATACACAATACAATGATAACAAGTCTTTTACAATCCCCCTTCCCTCAATGAATTACTATCAACATCCGGACCTTGACTATCCCCTCAACCATTGACCCTTCAAAACCAAGTTATCATGCAATCAGTGAGTGATCCTTCATTCTACTGGTCTACCCTGCATCCAAACATATTGGAAATATACAATACAATGATAACAAGTCTTTCACAATCCCCCTTCCCTCAAGGAACACTATCAACAAGTGACCCTTCTTCTTATCAGCCATATCCAATGTTTCATTGAAGTCACGGCCAAGAATGAAGGTCACCTTACCCATACCATTCATGGATTCTGAAATGTTGTTCCAAACTCCTAAAAACTATTCTATTGCTTCTTGTTGCTTCTTTAAAGACTTCTTCTACCATAATGTCCTCCTGCCCCATCTTCTTGATCTTCCTAGCTAAAGCGGATGAATCCACACACAATAACCCAAAATGAAGGGTTTTGTATCCTTTAATGAATCTCAGTCACTAGTAACGCATGGACAAGCAAACCAGTAGTCTCCAGAGCATTCAATAAGTGAATATGAATGTTTGAAAACTTTTCTCTCAACTTCCCCAACCACTCCTAATCAGTTAGAGGGATATTTCTAGAATCTCCACTATTCCTATCCTTACCAACAATTCTTAAACATACTTTATCTGATATGATAATAACATGCTAAACTAAACCAATGGCATGTTCTTTGTGTGGTACAAGGAAGATTTGGCTATCAAATCTTCCTTCGTGCAAGCTGAGCGCGAGAGAAGGTATGTGATTTCTTCATCTTTGATTGGTATCTTTGATGGGCAATGTCTTTCGAGCCTCTGGCATCATATTCGACTGCAAATTTCAAATGCATTGCATTTTATTTGATCATGAATGCTCACTAAAATGACCGCATTCTACTGGTGTTGTGCCCTAGCCCGTGCTTTATCTCTTTTATTTGATGTTATTGGTGCTTGTGCTCAAGGATATCGATTCACTATTTTCAAATGTTTGGATTCACATTTGTTGATATTGTGTGCTAAAATGTTGTCACACTTCTATGAATCCTTACATGCAAGAAAACTCAAGAATGAGCCCTCACAAATCGATCCATAGCTCTCTATGCATGGAGTTGCAAGATTTGTAAAATTGCTCTCAGCTAGAGCTATAAACTCATGACCTTGCTAGTCAACCACACAATGAGAGATTCCAAATGAATGCAATGCTATGCTAATCTATATGAGAATGCAAATTAATCTTATGAGAATGAAGATGCAATTAAGCTATGAAAATGGAAATGAAAGAGTTACAAACCCTCTAATTAAACTATGTGAGATTAATCTAAAACATGAAAGGAAATGATACCATGATGATGCAACTATGATGCAAGCTAGGATGTGATGTAGATGCAAGATGAATGCCAATGATGCTCCAAATCTTCAAAACTTGATGCAAGAATATCTCCAAAAGCTTCAATGACTTAGAAAACCTGTAGCATAATAATTCAAGTATGTATGGTGTGTGCAAATGAGGAAGAGAGCCCTTCTTTTATAGGAAGTGAAAAATCAATGGACCATGGAGATTAAGAGGCAAAATATTTAATCAACGGTGGAGAAAAAAAGAAGCTTGATTCTTGTGCACAAATATCCTCCAATAGAAAAATTAGAAGCATTTACTTTATGTTGAGCATTTACTTTATGTCCATGTGAGACAAAAAGTGCTTTTCTTTTATTTTTTATTTTATTTTTCTTTATAAATAAGAATTAAATGCTTTATTTGTGCAACATAGGATAAGAAGAAAAGTGGAGATTTTTTATTTAAATAAAAGGGGAGGAAATTCCTTTTAATAAAGGCTTAGAATAAAGTGATTTTATTATTTAATTAAAAGAGATTTTTAATTAATTAAAAGGGATTTCTTCTCTTAATTAAATAAGATTTTTATTTTTTATTTCTTTTAAATTAAATAAGGCTCAAACCTTAGGAAATATTGAATTGATTATGATTTGATCAAGGAAATTGATATATTTGAAAAATGTTGATTTTTGAAAATATTGATTCAGGGATTTGACAAATTGCAGAAATGGGGCCCAAAGTCTAGGCGACCATTTTAGGGTGCATACAGATATTACAATTCATCATATCAAATAAAGTATGTTTAAGAAGTTTTAGTGTCTAAACACTCAACTAATCCCTCTAACCGATTAGGAGTGGTTGGGGAAGTTGAGAGGAAAGTTTTCAAACATTCATATTCACTTATTGAATGCTTTGGAGACTACTGGTTTCACTATCCATGCGTTAATGTTTAGAAGAGATCAATGAAGTATTTAAAGACATTCTTACATGTTTGGAGAGGTTTGAGAGGCACTTATCATGACTGTACCCTCACAAAGAGCGGCATAGACTGGTTTTACTAAGTTTCCTTTCTCTATTTTGAGGTTTCCTTTCTCTGCCACAGGGGTACTGTCAGAGGGTTCATTGACAAAATGATCTTTTGAATGGTTACTATGAATATGAATGATTTGATATAGCATATTTCTCATTTTACTTGAAGTTTGGAATAGCTTGTGCAAGGGTGAAAGTAGTTTTGATCATTTTGGTTGTGACTGTTCCTCTACACAGTCAGAAAATGTAACTGTCTAATGATTATATGTAATGTTGAATGGATTAAATGCTTTATTCTTGGTAGAAGTGAATGGAAGGAATAGTGTTGGTGTTAGGTTTTATTTATTGTTGAATTCAATAGTTTCCAAGATGTGTTGAGGAGTTTGCTCCTTGTTTAATGTTAATTGTTCCTGCACAATCCACTCATACAACAGTGGAATGCTATGTGATTGACAATTTCATACAACTAGTCCTTTGGCATGTATTAAATACAATCCAGTCACTTATTGAATGCTTTGGAGACTACTGGTTTGATTGTCCATGCATTACCAGTGTCTAAGATTCATTAAAGGATACAAAACCCTTCATTTTGGGGTTATTGTGTGTGGATTCAAATGTAGGTTTGATTTGGTTAATGTTTAGAAGAGATCAATAAAGTATTTAAAGATAATCTTACATGTTTGGAGAGGTTTGAGAGGCACTTATCATGACTGTACCCTCACAAACAGCGGCATAGACTGGTTTTACTAAGTTTCCTTTCTCTATTTTGAGGTTTCCTTTCTTTGTTGTAGGGGTACAGTCAGAGGGTTCATTGACAAAATGATCCTTTGAATGGTTACTATGAATATGAATGATTTGATATAGCATATTTCTCATTTTACTTGAAGTTTGGAATATCTTGTGCTTGTGCTGGAATTCTTGGTAGAAGTGAATGGAAGGAATAGTGTTGGTGTTAGGTTTCATTTATTATTGAATTCAATGGTTTCCAAGATGTGTTGAGGAGTTTTCTCCTTGTTTAATGTTAACTGTTCCTGCACAATCCACTCATACAATAGTGAAATGCTATGTGATTGACAATTTCATACAACTGGTCCTTTGGCGTGTATTAAACAAAATAGAATTTTCAGCATATTAGTATAATTCTATTTCTTTGTTGTAAACATGCCATTGGTTCAGTTTTGTAAAAAAAAATTCATGTACAATTTTTTATTTTTATTTTTTTCCATTTGATAACCACAGTCAACATTTCAAAATATTGAATAACATCAAATAATGGAGATAAAACATGGGCTAGGGCACGACACCAGTAGATTAAAACCGAACCAATGACATGTTTACAACAAAGAAATAGAATGATAATAATATGCTAAAAATTCTATTATGTTTAATACACACCAAAGGACCAGTTGTATGAAATTGTCAATCACATAGGATTTCACTGTTGTATGAGTGGATTGTGCAGGAACAGTTAACATTAAACATAGCCAGTGTTCTCTTTACTTTCTCAAATCCCTACAAGTCAAAAACATTAGAGCTGTATATTGCATTGTTAGTATCCTTTTTCCATGGGTCCTAGGTCTTTGGGTCCATGGAAAGGAAATAGATTATAAAATACACTTCAAAACAAAGGAAAAACTTAGCAAATTCAGTCTAACTCATTGTAGATGAAGGAACAGTCATGCTAATAGTTCCTCTAAGTCTTCCAAAATATTTATTGAACTCCCCTAAAGTCCTATTGGATCCCCAAATTGCTTAATCCAATCAACTTACATCAGGATCATGAGAAACTTCAAAGGATTAAAAACATTACTTGGAACAGTCAAATCATTATGCTTTCAAATCAATTACCTATCGACATATCCCTTGCGAGGGAGAGAAGCCAAACACATAAAGAACATGCACATAAACATGGCAGCTGAAAAACTTAAATGGAATACACCAAGAAGTACCAAATGATGAATGCTCAATTGTTGTAATGGAAAAGCATCAGAACCGTCCATTTCTAGAACTTGATTTTATAGTCTAAATGATTTTTCTATAGTCGTAATGATTTTTCTAGAACTTGATTTTGTAGTCTTAATAATTTTTATATAGTCCTAATGATTTTTCTATAGTACTCTTAATGATTTTTCTAGAACTTGATTTTCTAGTCTTAATGATTTTTCTATAGTCCTAATGATTTTTCTTTCATCCTAATGTTTGTTGCTCTTGAAAAATTAGGCCTTGAATTTGAATTTTTGTTCACTATTTTATTTCAGCTTGATATTTCATTCATTTTTCATATACACAGAGAGTACACATGCTGATAAAAAAATGAGCTATTTGATTAAGGTTAACTATTCATGATTGTAAATAGTCAATATTTTTTATGGTACTCCTTAGTGTATTTCATTTTAAAATAATCATGTTTCTATGGCTATGATAAATGTCCCTTTGTGTTGAGAAAATTAGAGTTGAAAAAATGGTTGCAAACAAATCATCCTTCTTCCACCAACATTCTAGTCAATGTACAAGTAATGAGTCATTCCATTCAAGAAAGACCATGTTTGACAATATCAATGAAAAACAAAATAAGGAGTATGCAGAATTTAGTGATTGTATCTTCCATTAGAGCCACTTCATATGCACAGGTGATGAACATGCATATTTACCTGAGTGCTATTGGGAGCTTACCCAACAACATATACCTTCTATGATCAACTCTTATATGCACAGGTGGTGAACATTCAGATTTGCTTAAGCAGTACTTTTAGTAGTCCTCCTACACATGTACTATTGTGAAAATCATCACAAGTCCATTTGTTGGAGGGCTACTAAAAGTACACATGTTTGGAGGTCTGAAGGAAACAAGAGAATTTGAAGAGTCACGAGTCTTAAGATTGTACTTAATATAGCCAAGCTTCATTCAATGGTACATTCAAACATGAAACAAACTATTCTTAAACCAGATTAAACTAGTAAACCAAGGGACATACTGATTATAAGTAAACTAGTAAACCAAAGGACATGCTTTTACTACAAAGTCTCTATTTTTTGGGCATACTGATTATAAGTACTTGACATATATCACAAATGTTGCTAATTAAGGTTGGTGGGATGATTACGCCTATCATGAAAAAATATTGTCAAATCATTATGATTTCAAATCAATTACCTATCGACTCATCCCTTGCGAGGGAGAGAAGCCAAACACATAAAGAACATGCACATAAACACGACAACTGAAAAACTTAAATGGAATACACCAAGAAGTACCAAATGATGAATGCTCAATTGTTGTAATGGAAAAGCAATATCAGAACCTCCATTTATAGAACTTGATTTTTCTATAGTCGTAATGATTTTTCTTATTTCTTGTTTGTGCTTGGTGACAAGATTTTGAACATTGTTGACATACTTAAATGGAGTACACAATACCAAATGATGAATGCTCAATTGTTGTAATGGCAAAGCATCAGAATCGTCCATTTCTAAAATTTGATTTTGTATAGTCTTAATTATTTTTCTGTAGTCCTAATGATTTTGAAAATTGTTGACAAAGAGTGTTTCTTTTTTTTATTGTAGTATAAATGATTTTTCTATAGTTGTAATGATTTTTCTTATTTCTTGTCTTTTGTCCCTTTTTGATCTCCTATGTCTATGCTTCGTGACAGGATTTTGTCACCTTCTTTTAATGGTATATTTTATTTCATTTTTCATATTTCTTTCATTTTTCATATACACAAAGACTACACACGCTGATAAAAAAATGAGCTATTTGATTTAGGTTTACTTTTCATTATTGTAAATGGTTAATATTTCTGATGGTACTCCTTGGTGTATTTCATATAAAAATAATCATATAAAAATAATAAATGTAGTAACGATGGTGCAGTGCATTCTTGATATATAGGCTCGATGACTCTTGCCAATGTGCCAAACTGTCAATGTGGTGGTGGGCAGTGTGTGTTGAAGACTTCACGGACACCGAACAACCCTGGACGACAATTTTGGTGCTGCCCAAATAGAAAAAAGGTTGCTGATGTGTATATATTTAATGTTTCTAATGTAAATACTATTCATTATAATATAAGAACTAATGTAGACTGGGCATCACATGGAAATAATGGTTGCGGATACTTTAGTTGGGTTGATGACAACTCATCTGCATCTATCTGCCCATCTCCACTTATCTGCGATGAAGGATTTGAGTGCAAAACATGTCAGGCTAGGGCAAATTCTGAAATTATATTTTTACGATGCCTTCTCTGTATTGTAATCGCATATCTTTGTTGCGACCATATGTAGAGATGAACTCAGGAATTAGTTAGTTTAGTATTTTCATATTGTAACTAATATTTTAATATGGATATGATGTAACTTCTCTTTGCCTCAAGTGCGCATATATACGGTTTACATCTTTTTTTAGAATAATTCTTCATGTTTATGGCTCAGGTGAGTCCCAATCTGCTATCAATCACATGATTTAATGTATAGTGTTTTCTTGGTTGTTCCATTTGTTCCTTTACCTTAACTATGGATTGACTATCATTTTCAAGCTTGAGCGTGACTTCGTAACATGCACCTTCCGTAGATTTGTATGCAACACTGATTTACCAACGTAAATAATGCATTGAATGTAATCTACGAATGTTGCATGTATGAAGTCTTGCTGAAGTTTGAGTGTCCTCCCTTTATTCCAGTGAGGGATTGGAATGAGTTCATTTTGGATGCAAAGGAGAAAGGGGATACTCAAAGAGGAATTACACCAGCAAATGGGAGAAGGTATAAACATTTTAATAGATTTTTATTATTAAATAATGAAATTTGCATATACTAGTGTTCTAAGCGTCCTCATTACATGATTTAAGGTCTTAGTCCACAGATAAATTAAATTAGACTTACTATCCAAAATACATAAAAAAACATGCACATAAACATGACAACTAAGAAACATAAATGTAGATTTCACAATAGCTGAGAAACATAATTGTAGGCATCATAGTCACAATCTTTTGGAGACAATGTAATTGAGTTTTGTACCCAAGTGGTGTAGACCAACTTCTGCACCCCCAATTCCAAGTTGAATACATATGTTGGAGGACCTTGTATTCATGAGCAACAAATGTAGTCAACTTGGAATTGGAGGTGTAGGAGTTGCTCTCCACCGTCTGGGTATACAACTCAATTATGTTGTCTCCAAAAAATTGTGACCACGATGCCTACAATTATGTTTAGTAGTTGTTGTGTCCCAGGACCCCTTATGACCCTTCACGACCATTTACGATCCCTAAGAATACATCTTAGAGGTCTTAAAATGTCATAAAGGGTCATAAGAGGCTCCTAGGAGGGGCCAGATGAGCTTCCACCTTCATGTGGTTGGCCCTATTAAGTAGAGAATGTTTAACTATTCTCGAAACAAAGAGAAGCTCAATAATTTAAGGTCTCATGAATATTAATGAACACTTACACCATGAACAAGATAAATGATTAAACAGAAAGAGAGGACCAACTAAACCATCTTGTGGTCAGTCTATATCACATTGAGAAACAATGTCAAGACTTGAGAATCAAAACAATCAAAAGTTTCTTCAAGACCATGAGTGATCAACAACATTCCATCAAAAAACAAAACACTAATCTATGTTATCATTAAGCCATAAAATATGTCTTTAAAGTTTAGAAGCATCACAAAAACTTTCAAGAAACATAGTACTATCCAAAATATGTCTTTAAAGTTTATTTCTAATGATTATGATGATGTTGATGTTGATGTCTATAATTTATTTCACTTACTGATGCTTGCCTAGATTGAATTTTGAATTGCCAGGCTGGAGAACGCTTTCAAAGTTTAGGGTCTGTTCCACATGATACTCTTAGTTATAGCTCAAATGCAACTCAACATATTTTTGATGTTGGGCAACCCACTATAGAAACTCATTCGTAGGTGAAATTTAATGTTGTGAATCTTGGCATTGTTAATGTTATTACTTTTCCTCACGTTTCATATTTGTGAAAATGTTTCTTGGCACTATCTTCTTTTTCAATTCCTATATTTGCAGATTTTTAGATCATTAACTTAAGCATTACATGTCTTTGTTCAAATTTTATTCTAACACTATAGTATATCTTATTCTTATTACAATGTTCTTTGTTGTGGGGCAGGAGGTCAATCTTCATTGTCTTCATTGTGGGGGATAGTGAAGATTTCTCTAACAAATAGTAGGTCTTCTTTAGTATATTATAATAACATGCTAAATTGATAAAGGTGTTATGGGCATTTAATCTGCAATTACTAATAGATTAAGCATATTATTACTATGCTTAATGTTCCATTTAAATCCATTTAACACAAAAAACTAATTTACAAAACTGAACCAGTGGCATGTTTACAACAAAGATGTGTTGAGGAGTTTGCTCCTTGTTTAATGTTAACTGTTCCTGCACAATCCACTCATACAACAGTGAAATGCTATGTGGAAGGGATGTTTGATAGTGTCCCTTGAGGGAAGGGGGATTGTGAAAAACTTGTTATCATTGTATTGTGTATTTCCAATATGTTTGGATGCAGGGCAGACCAAGAGAATGAAGGATCATTCACTGATTGCATGATAACCCGGTTTTGAAGGGTCACTGGTTGAGGGGACAGTCAAGGTCCGGATGATTGGGCCATTGGAGGACCCTATTTCTTTGTATTAATTGCTATTCAAATTGGATGCATGGATTTCTTGTGAATTATCAGCTGCTATGTATCCTGCAACTGCATTTGTAAATCTGCATATACTTCTCTAGGGTTGTAAGCCACTTAGAGATCAAAATAGAGAAACAAAATCATAATCATTCTTTGTCCTATTTCCTTTTAACAAAGTCTCAACTATCAATGATACAATACATTTGATTCCCTAAGCTATCAATACAAATGACACCTAGCTAGAAGCTCACGGGCTGTCCATTTGATAACCACAGTCAACATTTCAAAAAAATGGATATCCTTAAGCACAAGCACCAATAACATCAAATAATGGAGTTAAAGCATGGGCTATGGCATGACACCAATAGAATGTGGTCATTTCAGTGACAGCAATATACAATGGCATCATTAAACATATATGCCAGTAATATCAACAAATGTGAATCCAAACATTTGAAAACCAATGACATGTTTACAACAAAGGTCTAATAGAACTCCCAACAATTCTTAAACATACTTTATCTGATATGATGAATTCTTAAACAATTAAGGTTGGAGTAGACATAGTTATCACACTTTTTTTGTGTGGTAAATGGAAAATTTGGCTAGGTCAAATCTTCCTTCGTGCTAGTAGTCTACAGAATTATACCTTTATTAACAATTGATCATATCAGATAACTAGTATGTTTAAGAATTATTGGGACCAGTTCTTTGGCATGTATTAAACAGAATATATAGAATTTTCAGCATATTATTATCATTCTATTTCTTTGTTGTAAACATGCCATTGGTTCAGTTTTGTAACTTCACTATTGTATGAGTGGATTGTGCATGAATAGTTAACATTAAACAAGAAGCAAACTCCTCAACACATCTTGGAAACTCCATTCACTTCTATCAAGAATAAAGCATTTAATCCATTCAACATTACATATAATCATTAGACAGTTACATTTTTTGACTGTGTAGAGGAACAGTCATGACCAAAACTACTTTCACCCTTGCACAAGCTATTCCAAACTTCAAGTAAAATGAGCAATATGCTATATCAAATCATTCATATTCATAGTAACCATTCAAAGGATCATTTTGTCAATGAACCCTCTGACTGTACCCCTGCAGCAGAGAAAGGAAACCTCAAAATAGAGAAAAGAAACTTAGTAAAACTAGTCTATGCCATTGTTTGTGAGGGTACAGTCATTATAAGTGCCTCTCAAACCTCTCCAAACATGTAAGATTGTCTTTAAATACTTTATTGATCTCTTCTAAACATTAACCAAATCAAACCTACATTTGAATCCACACACAATAACCCCAAAATGAAGGGTTTTGTATCCTTTAATGAATCTCAGTCACTAGTAATGCATGGACAGTCAAACCAGTATTCTCCAAAGCATTCAATAAGTGAGTAGATTATATTTAATACATGCCAAAGGACCAGTTGTATGAAATTTTCAATCACATAGCATTTCACTGTTGTATGAGTGGATTGTGCAGGAACAGTTAACATTAAACAAGGAGCAAACTCCTCAACACATCTTGGAAACCACTGAATTCAATAATAAATGAAACCTAACACCAACACTATTCCTTCCATTCACTTCTACCAAGAATAAAGCATTTAATCCATTCAACATTACATATAATCATTAGACAGTTACATTTCTTGACTGTGTACTAGAGGAACAGTCATGACCAAAACGATCCAAACATTTGAAAATAGTGAATCGATATCCTTGAGCACAAGCACCAATAACATCAAATAATGGAGATAAAGCACGGGCTAGAGCATGACACCAGTAGAATGCGGTCATTTCAGAGAGCATTCATGATCAAATAAAATGCAATGCATTTGAAATTTGCGGTCGAATATGATGCCAGAGGCTCAAAAGATGAAGAAATCACATACGAAGAACATGCCATTGGTTTAGTTTTGTAAATTTGTTTTTGTGTAATTAGAAATTGGCAGATTAAATGCAGATAACACCTTTATCAGTTTAATTAGCATGTTATTATCATATCATATAAAGTATGTTTAAGAATTGTTGGGACTGGTCCTTTTGCGTGTATTAAACATAAGAGAATTTTCAGCATATTATTATCAATCTATTTCTTTGTTCTAAACATGCCATTGGTTCAGTTTTGTAGATTTTTTTTTTGTGTTAAATGCATTTTTTGTGAGGAGGGGTCTTGTTCTGAGGAGATTGATGAAGATTGTGCAACTCAAAAACCAATTCATAAGGTACCAATCCATGTTTCCTATTCGCTTATATTTTTGGTTTGGTAAATCTCCTTATAAGTTTCATGTCCTTTCTTTTGATTACTATGGATGAGATATATATCTTACATTTAACATTCAACTTCTTTACATTTTAGAACATGTAGTGTGTTTTTTTAGGATTTTACCAAATCAACTTTTAACATAAACCAAAAACACCAAACTGATATCTTGCCCTTGCAACGTGACAAAATATTTGCATTTGACGAATAACTACAAGCAATTGAATGATAAATCCACATACCTGTATCTTTGTAAAATACCTGGAACATCAAAAAATGGCTAAGTGGTTGTCACCATGATTTTTATCTACTAAATATGGGAAATAAAAACACCAAAAGGAATCGAATAGAAAACATGATTGGTCATTTCAAAGAGCATTTATGATCAAATAAAATGGAATGCCTTCTCTTGCTCTCGATCAGCTTTCACCCACTCGTTTTCTCCCACTCCTTTTCTCTACAATCAAAATAAAAATGATTTGGCCATTTCAAAATAGTGAATTGATATCCTTGAGCACAAGCACCAATAACATCAACTATTTTGATTTATGGGTACCCTAATGTTGGCAAGAGTTCTTTTATTAATAAGATTACTTTGCAAGCTTGAAGAAGCGATATATTTTGGCAAATGAAGAGTGGAAAGACGATGATGTTCTTGAGATCATGGATGGACACAATGTTGCAAACAGAATGGGAAGACATATTTTGAGCCTAGCCCTGGATCCTTCAACAATTGGGGTAGGATCAAGACCCATGCTAAAAAGCTTTCTTCCTTTTTGTTGTGGAATATAGGCTCTACTGTTGCAACAACAACAGACTACGATGTACATATCACAACAGCTAAGAAACATAAATGTAAGCATCATGGTCATAATTTTTTGGAGACAGAACATAATTGAGTGCTATTCCCAGATGATGCAAAGCAACCACTACTTTGCATCGTCTCAAAAAACCACTCAATTATGTTGTGTCTCAAAAAAATTGTGACCATGATGCCTACATTTATGTTTCTCAGTTGTTGTGTCCTAGGACCCCTTGTGACCCTTTACGACTCTTTACGATCCCTAAGAATACATCTTAGAGGTCTTAAAATGTCGTAAAGGGTCATAAGAGGCTCCTAGGAGGGGCTAGGTGAGCTTCCACTTTCATGTGGTTCGCCCTATTAAGTAGAGAATGTTAAACTATTCTCGAAACAAAGAGAAGCTCAATAATTTAAGCTCTCAATCCACGGAGATGCTTAAAAAATGACGAGAATCAATGATGGAGAGTTTTTAGATTCTGAGAAGATGTATATGGAGTGGAGGCCAGATTGAGTACTAATGAAGAGATGATGATTCAGTAACCTACATCTATAAAACCTTCACAATTATCCCTTCTTTGGCCTCCACTCATTCCTCTTCTCAAAAATGGTTATCTAGAAACTTTGGATAGTGTTTTCTCATCCATACACGAAATGTGCTAGTGATCGTATAAAATTACTTTAGGCCTCCAATATTGATGAGATGTACAAGTGTAAAATGTTTTTGTGAGACTGTGATCAATTTCTACAGTGTACATAAATGCAAGGTGGTGATTATTCTCGACGATTGACAGGTAGCTAGGACTAAAGATAACACAGCTCAAGAGACCATCATAGGTTGTCTCTTTCTTCGGTCTATAGTATTGATAGAATGTTTTACCTTTCATTAGCTCATCAAATCTGGGGATTTGAAAGAATTTAATAGAATATTTTCATGACAACGTATATTATTTAAGTTGACATTGCACAAATTTATCTACTTCGCGCACTTGTATACTATGAAGACAGCGATAAAGAAGCATCTCCTCCCATGGCAATGCTTCTTTATCGCCATCCTCATAGTCTACAACTGTGTGAAGTAGATAAATTTGTGCAACGTCAACTTAAATAATATACGTTGTCATGAAAATATTATATTAAATTCTTTCAAATCCCCGGATTTGATGAGCTAATGAAAGGTAAAACATTCTATCAGTAATATAGACCAAAGAAAGAGACAACCTATGATGGTCTCTTGAGCTGTGTTAACTTTAATGTGCCTATCCGTCAGTTTTTTGACAATTCATAATTAATTCCGACAAAAGCGTTATGCATTCGACAGACAAAATGTCAGAAAAAAATAATTTTTGACATTTAGTGTGACAGTAATGCTATACATTCAACAGGAAAACCTGTCAGAGAATAGTGCATAACTGTCGCTATTCCGACAGTTTAAGTGTCGTAAAGAGAACATTTTCGATAGAACTTTCGAAAGTGAGGCCATATCACCGACAGGTAGATCTGTCGGAATATGATGAAAACTATCAATATTCCAATAGTTCTACCATCGGAATTAATATGGTTCGACAGTTAGTTCCGACAGAGATTGTATATTTTCGATAGGTCTTGTTATCGGAATTCTGATGGATGAACCGTTGGAAATGCCATTTTGAAGCTATTGTCATTTGCAACTTTCTGACGTGAGAAGGTGTTAGTAAACCGACAGGTAGGTCTTCTGTCGCAATCTTCTACGCAAAAATGGCGATGGACTCATGTGTCAAAATTCTGACAAATGAGCGTTGCAAATCCGACAAATGGCCGTCGAAATTTGGCCCCAAATGTAGTAGTGTACACTCTTGTTGGCATCTTCTCCACTTTTCATTTTTTTATTCAAATGTGTTACTTAGGACTTATAATTATATTTTTATTATTTATGATTATTGGAATATTTATCATACACAATAATCTTGTACTACCTTATTCTATGCATGTAAGAATGCATATTTTGGAGTTATGGAATTTTAGTTTTACATCTATATTGAACAACAATGTGTTGCAAGGGTGTTCATGCTACACACTAGTGTCCATAGTCGAGGCTTGAAAAAATTCACATGATAATTGTCACAACCTATACTTTCTATTAATGATGTTATTAAGTTATAATTAGAAATGTAGAGATAGATATTTTTACTAGTCTCTTGTAACTTGGTATTTGCATTGAATTTGGAATAGTTCATTTTGTTTCAAATTATAATCTTGATATAAGGATTGATTGGATTTTATAATAAGATATTTGATTCATGCTTATGTTAGTATAAGAATCTTAATTGTTAAGCATACTTTCTTCCTTCATTAAAATCAACTTTCCTATACTAGAGTTATGTGGAAGAGTTTGGCTAGTGAGGTAAATATGGATATAATATTAGGGGGAGGTGGGACCAACTATACTACGTACCATGTATGTACCCTAATGAACATCTTATTTTTGAATTCACATTAGTAGTAAGTTGTGTTAACATTTGATCTTGTTCAATGTCCAAGTTTATGCCAATGACATCTACTAAGTGAGCATATGTCCTATAACATTTGTGGAGTAAGAAGGTGGATCTCCTCATTGGATGATGCATCCTTTTAATCATAAATGGGTAATTCAAATTTTGATCTTTTATTTATGTCTATTATGTGGAGAAAATGACTTCATTTGTCCCTTAAAATATTTTGAGTTATGAGGATCAACATTAAAGCCCTTTTTGTGGTCTCCTAGAGGAAGATGATCTCTAGCATTGGGTAGTTTGAGATCAGACTCATTTTTTTGACTTTATAGATTAATATATGATCATGTTGGTCCTATTTTATAAGGCTGGGGTATTGCAAGTTGAGGCTTATGATGAAAATGGAAGTACTTGGAAAGAAGTTGGTATTGTTAAGCTCTTCATATGGGTCATGATGAGTAATGGTTTTAGCATTACTAACAATAAATGAAGACTTATCAATAATTTTTAAGAGTCACTAAAGTTATCAATAGATTCATCCCAATGTATATAACATGTTACCTACATAAATGTAGTATCAAGAAAGTGGGCAATCTCGTTCATCTACCCCTAGGCCTTTACACTTTTTTTACTTTTTAATATAATTATATTGGCTATTGGATAGTCATTATTTTTGAAACAATAGACATATTCCTCTTCAATTTATAATCATGACTCATTTGAGGAGTGAAATGGTTCATTTAAGAGAAAACTACCCCTTACAGAATTTTTATAGCCATATGAGAAGGCCTCTCATTTATGTTTTATTCCATGTTGGGACAACCATAGGATTAAGGCAATAATAGAAGTTACCCAATGTGGAAAATCTATCAAGTTCATACTCATCTTAACCTTACTAGAAGTATGAAGGTTGAATGAGGTGGATAGTATATAAGTCAAAACAATATAAGATGAATTTGGTTAAGATGGTGGTTTTTTATTTAGCTACAACCATCCAAGATTTTGCAATATTTAAAGGGGGGTTGATCTACTAGGATAGCGACTTTGATTCTTTCACAAAATAATTTGAAATTTTGAAGTGAAATACATAGTGTATATCTATTGGTGACCAAGGAGGATATCACACAGAATTCCAAGATCAATAACATGAATGAAGGTTATGAGAACCAACCCAACGTAAAGTGGAATATTGATGGGATTAGCATTATCATAGAACTTAATTATGATGGTAGGAAGTTCTAAATCTTCTTCTATGTATCCTAATAGTTTAACAAGCTACAATGCATAAAGGTTTAATCTATAGCCAATATTTGTAAGTACAAATTTTATCATATGTTTGGCTTAAATATGAAGCAAATAATAAATAGTAGGGGTCAAGAGATGCCACGTATTCAAGACTAAAGGTGAGATGATGATAAAAATAATGATGTGCTATGATTTCAAAGAAATGAGAGGTGTCAAATTCATTTGGAACCACCAACTATTTCAAAACTTTGTCCAAAATGTCTTGGTAACATGCAATGATTAGAGAAGATCCAAGATGGAATTTTTTTTGGAATCTTATCAAGCGATTCAATGAGATCACATTTATTTGTAGGGGCCCTTTAGAGTGGGGGTATTTTATTATGATCCCCTTTTATGTATAATGGGGATCGATAAATTTAGCCTATGGTAAAATCACTATCATGAGACTATTTATGAGAGTGGATATTACATATGTGGTTATCATGTTATGATTTTTTCTTGGTAGATGCTTGATTATGCTTTGAAAAATGATTATAGTATATCCCTATATTTTTTGTTAGGAGAAGATGATGGTATAACTTCGACTTCAATGTCGCCTTAGTATATCAAATATTGGATATAATCTTTAAGTTTCGCACGTTTATTAACTTTGTGGCCTTTGAATTGGTGGTATTCATAATATTTGTGGTCTATATACCATGCAATTTTTGGTTTGTCATCATTATTAAACATAAGAAGTGGGAAGTTTATCATGCTTGCTTGTAAGAGTTTCTTAAATACATTCTCATGCAAGTTTGTGAGTTAAAATGTCCTCTTCTTTTTAGGTTTCCCTATAGGCAATACAAGTGTATTTGTCTTGAGCTATTTGTACATCTTTGGTATTAGTGATATTATCTTTGATCATATTTATTACTTCTTTCAAAGCTTTTGGGATTTCCATTTTGGTTATTATTATTGTTTAAATTGTTAGTTTTTTTGTTAAGTAAAATAATAATAATTAATATATGTGTGATTGAATATATTTTGAAATGACATTTTCAATGGTGGGTATGCAATGCACTTGTAAATGGAAGGGAATTTCAATTATTTTAGTCTTGTAATAAAAATATGTTCGATTTGTTTCATAAGTATAACACATGAAAAACTACTAGCTATGCTTTGAAATTATTGAAGGAAAGAAAAACACTATCTCACCATATTTATTTTTGCATTGTAAAGATGAAGTAATGTAAATTCATGCTCACCATTGTACAAAAAGCTTTAAAAAAATGTGTTTGTTGTCCCTTTGGGTAGTTGAGTAAATCAATTCAAATTTTTTGTCTCTCTAAGTTACTAGGGAATAGGAAATGTTTATATTCATCATTAGAAGACATCTTATTGTGAGCGATGAAAATTTCATAAAATAACTCTTTAGATCATCTTTTTCTTTGCATTATCATGTTTAGATATTTCAAAACGTGGAGGAAATGGTGTTTGTGTAATTGAACTCTTAAAGGGATATGGAAATATTTTCTCAAACTTATATCCTTTAGTGGAAGGTGATCCCAATTAAAGAATTTTGTGGATATACTTTATATCCTTCAATTTTGGATCAGTCGAAGATTTAGATGTTTAACATTGCTTAAATGAACCAATGAGGCTATAAAAAAATATGATTGGTATGTTTAGATGTATTTGCATGAGAATCATTATAGTAATTTTCACAAAATTTTTATCCCTCAATTCATTTATTTAAGTCTAGCATTCTCATGAGTAGTGTTATTTTCACATGTTTCATCATTGTTCATAGGTGGGGGTTCTTGTGTTCTTAATTGTTCAAGGTTGATATCATTTGGTAATTGATATCTTGATTCTATTTGTTCTTGAAGAATGTGATCTTGATGTATTTTAGTATAAGCTTGGACTTATGTTTTGAAAATTTTGGGTATATCAATATTCATATTCACTATGGTTTAGGATACTACCATATCATTATCATGGTCTTTGGTGGTATAGGAGAGTAATCTTGGATACCCATTTTATTAGACTTTTCTAGGATATGTATAATATTTGGGGACATAAGGATATGGACTCTTATGTGTAAAAATAAAAATAAAAATCTTGGATGTGACTCAAAAATATGTAAAAAAATGAGTGTATTAGAGATATAGATGAGTTATGTATTGTTCTATACTTATACATGTGTAATGGTTTATTATGTTTAAGGGTTGGGCTTATGACCATTTCATGAGTGTGAAATGGTGCTATGAATAAGTTTGGATGTTACCTAGATGTAATATGCATATAACATGAGTGCAAAAATTAGATGATGTTTAGGATTATGGTCGAGTCAAACTTAAGTGTTACCATGATTAATAGTGACCTGAGGTTAGACTGAATTAAGATAAGATGAGATAGGGTTGATTTAACCTAAGTCTGAGTTAATATATATTTGAGTTAAACTAAAGTTAACTTAAATTAGGGTTAAGTAAAATTAAGGTTGAGTCAAATTTAGGTTGAGTCAACTATGGTTAGTTGACTAAGGGTTAAACTAAGGTTGAGTTAAATTTTACTAAGTCAGACTAAGGTTGATTCAAACTTTAATTGTTAAAATAAGGTTAGTTAAACTTAGGTTGATTGACAATAGTTTAGTAGATTATTTTTAAAATTGAGCTAAGGTTTGGCTGACCTATGCTTCAAGTTGACTTGATATAAACTAAATCAAGTGGAGTAAACCAAGGTTTTCTTTAATATGGGTGGGCTAGACTGTGGTTAAGTTTAATTAAGACTAGGTTGACCTATGGTTTACGTTGTCTTGAGATAAACTAATTGGCACAAAGTAAACCTAAGGTTGGTTAACTATTGGTTGGATGGACAATGGACAAATGTCAAATTTACTGGCTAAATCTGGTTCAAGCTAAACTAATTGTGGTGGATTTGGTTGATTATGGATTGGATGATCTAATGTTAATTTAGATGATGATTTAGTTTGGTTAATACCTCAGCTTATATGGGAATAAAGTGATTCCAATTGGTGAGGATAGAATATAGTCATGACACAACATGTGTCAACATTAATGAGTGATAATACTCTAAGAACCAAAGATTAAGGTATGATTAGTTGGATTGATACGATTGGTTGAATTGGTTGATCTATTGGATGATTGGATTTGAAGGATGATTCATACTTGGATAAAAAAAATTATTCAAAATTTAATTTGATTTTTGGATTAAAATTGGTGATAAGATGATGATGATGCCCCCTTGGCCGGATTGTTGTGTTGGAAGAACATGTGCATGCTGTTGGTTTCCCAAAATTGGAGTTTATGCTCTAATAGGCAACCAATACATCTACAGATTTTGAGGATGGGTTAGATCCAAAT
Source organism: Chamaecyparis obtusa (assembly GCA_027943335.1). Lineage (NCBI taxonomy): Eukaryota > Viridiplantae > Streptophyta > Pinopsida > Cupressales > Cupressaceae > Chamaecyparis > Chamaecyparis obtusa. The sequence continues at coordinate 715,254 of BSBK01001614.1, read as the reverse complement.
ATGATGCTCTAAAGATGATTGGACCAACTATAGGGACAAACTGCCCTCTGCACTTCTGGCTCTGCAAAACCAAGGAGGGTGTTCCTAATCTAGTAACAAAACTTGCTTTACTAATTCACTGACTGGATTTGAATGTAATAGATAAATGATAAGAGAAACCTAAATGATGACCATTCATTCATAGATTTTTCACTATCACTACGTAGTAAACTGCCCTGCAATTCACTATACTTCAAAGAATTTTGACAATTTTAATAAAAAATGGAAATATCAATAGAACCTTTTCAAACACCGATCTCTATAAGAAAACTCCACTGCTAGCCAGTGTCTTATTCATTGGGAAATACCTCCATTGCAAGACTGTAATACATGAAATAATATACTGAACGTTGAATTATTTTTGCCTTTTGAAAATACTAATCACCCTATGGTGGATTTTATCAAAAGATCCTGGATTCACACTACTTTCTAATGCATCCTCAAGAAAAACTTCAAAGAATTTATGTTATTTTCAAAGCTTATTTAATCTGATCCTGGATCAGAGCTAAGAAAAATAAACATACACACAAAGATTATCTATGCAATGAATTGGAACAATTCATAACTCAAACAGAGATACTCAAGGAGAGATATAAATCTTGGATTTCATTCAAATGCTATATTAATCACGCTTACAGAATGCTTTACAGTATAACCTTCTGAAAATAACTTGAACCAAAAATTGTTCTTCTATAGAAATATGTCTAAAAAAAGGTCTACAATATCCCAGACTCAAGAAACTTATCAGTTAAATTGATCAAGTTCTCGGTCCTTTTACACTGATCCTGGTAATCCTTTTATAGAATAATGATTGCAAACAAGCTTCAGATCCTCTTAGAAAAGACAAGAAAAGAGTCCTCACATAAGACAAAGAATGAAAATAAGAACTTTCTTGTTACAGAACTTTGAGATGGATCGTAAAGATGAGTGCCAAAATCTAGCAATAGCTTCCAAGGTCAGTTCAACATCTGTCAGGTGTTACATCCGCGCTTGCTTATTTAGGGAGTTGGGGCAATGCCATCTGTTGCCTCCTCAAAGGATGTTTCTTCTTCTTTATTATCCTCTGAAAGGGACGTTGCTTCCCAGGCTGAAAAGGTATCCTCAGAAGGCCAATTAAAAGCCAAAATCTCATCCCTCTTTGGCAGAATCTTGTTCCAACTAGTAACCAATTGATGAATTTCAGTTATCACCTTAGTAAAATGCACCCTGGCATCTTGCAACATTTCAATTGTTTGTACAAAAGGAAGAGTGTCTTTAGTGCTAATAACAACATCAATCTTGACTAACACTCCATTCTCAATTTGTTCCAACCATTTTTCCCTCTCTTTTATGGTTCCATCTACTCTAACAAAACCCAGGAATATCTAAAAATCATTCTGCAGGTATCTTACTCTTAAAAGAGTTGCCTTTCTCTTTACTTCTTCCCTAGATACTTCAAAACCAAGGAGAGATTTGACAATTTTATAAGTAATTGCCAATTAGGGGCACACAGTACTATGATCTTTAATTGATTTAAGAAATGTCTTCAAAACATTTTCCCTAGGCACCTAGTCATCCAAAATTTTTCCCACAGTGTCTTCTTCTTTTCTAAAAGAAAGCAAAATATCAGATAACTGGCCTGCATGTTTATAAACTTCTCTAGGCTTTACATTCCTAACAAAGTATTGAATGGTGTCCTTTAGTCTCTTTTCATATTTCTATTGTTCTCTCTGTTCTATATCTTCACTGCTTAGGGAAGGGGGAAGAGGAGACATGGGAAAATCAATAATGGGGCTTGAGGAGGAAGGACCAGCAGTAGAAGAAGGAAGTTGCAACTGTTGTGGTGCCTGGATTGGGCTTTCCTCCCCCAACTTTTTCTTTAAATATGCAATTATTTTATCTTTCTCAAACAATCCTTGTTTCAAATCTCCATACGCCCTCAGCATTTCTTCAAATTTTCTTGTGAGTTCCTCCTTCTCTTTTGCTTCCCTTTCTACCACCTTTTTTGCAAGGTGAGCTGTGGCTACCACCATACTTGATGCTTCTATTGTTGATGTGTCCAAAACCCTCTTGACTATGAGATCAGCAAAGAGACTATCCTTAATTATTTGCTTTCCTTTGTTTTTCTCATCTCTCTTTAATGACCATATGACCAAAGCTTGATGGTCATTACTAAAAGAAACTCCTTTGACAACTTGTTCTGCCTCTTCCTTGGGCTTGTACACAGGTGTAGTTTGTTTTCTAACTGCATCAAGGACTATTGCATCAGCTATGTCCCATTCAGGGAGGACAATTACTCATGCATTCTTTACCAATTCTTTCCCCTATTCTGGAGTAATCCCTTCAAATCTATCTGTCATCTCTTTCCTAATTTCATCTTCAATAGTTTTAAGATCCTTATCAGGATTCTCCTTGTGCTTCTTCTCACAAGCTTCCTCAAATTTACTCATGTTCATTTTCCATAAAAATTTTAAAAAGGCTGGGGTCTTTACAAATGCATCATCAGCCAGAAATTCTTCACATGCCTGTTTGATTATAGGGTCCAATTCTGTCCCTGCAATTTGTCCTGTTATTAAGCCTAACTCAGGCTCCTTTGGTTGCTCTGGAATTCCCTCATTTATCTCATCTTGAGTCATGAATATTTGACCCTAAGATCCCATCTGTTGAACCTGCTCTATGATCTCCTGATCATCTCTAATATTCAAGGGTGACTGTGAAGGAGAGTATTCTTCCTCTGAATCATGAGGCCTCTCTTCTATCCTTTGTTTCTTGGTGGGAGGTGAAAAATCAAGGATGTCTTCACCTGGCTAGTCCTATGGTACATCTGTAATTTCTTCAACCTCCTTTTGCCTCTCCACCTGCTTTGATGTAGAAGGGAGATCTTCTCTCTTCTTTTGTTGCTTCTTGAAATTAGATTCTGGGATTATTACACCATAACTAGTTCTCTCTTGCAACATATATTTGCTAGGAGGAAATACCTTTGCAAATATACCTTTGCCCAATAATGATTTAGCCTTCTTAGGGTTGTCCTCCATGGCCTTTTTCTTCTTCTCCTCCAAAGTCTTAAAAATTTCTTGAAAACAGTTCATGAGAGTATCTATCCTCTTTCCCATAGGATTTATACTGCCTATAGGATCATATTTGGGGTCAAACTGTCAGACAAAATCCTATGTTTTCTTGTACACTAACCACTTTTCCTTTCTGACTGCTTGGTCTTGCAACCCTAGGGTATTTCTAATAATATCTTCAGGAAAATTAAAAATGTGATTTATTGCTAAGCATCTGACCCTTCTTCTGAACATTTCATTATAGAAACCCTCTAGGTCTATCATCCGGGAAATTGTGGTTGTCAAATTATATGGATCCAATATTTATGCATATGAAGCCACCCACCCTTTGTGATTATAAACTGGTGAGCAATGGTAATATTTGGGAACAAGGTTCCTCTACCTTTAGCAATACTATTATTCTCAATATCACCTAATTGTCTGAAGAATTTTGCAATGCCAATCTTGATGGGAACTTGGAAAGGCAAAATAAAAGGAGTCCCCCTGAAACCATATAATCTAATAACAGTTGAATAGGGATAGAAAATAAAATCACCCCAATTGTGCACTATGTTGATGTCCTTTGAAAATTGTTGTGGTCTAACAATTTCGGCCAAGGCGACCGGGACTCTAGGGCTATCATGAACAAAGAATATTCTCAATCTTGATGCAAAACATTTGTTAAACTGTATATAACTACTATCCTTTCTGTCCCATGTCATATTTGAATTTCACATCTGAATAGGCATGTCCTCTCCACCTCTCTGTTCGGATAATTCCATTTCTTTTGCAAAATAATCAGCACCTTTGAACAAAAACATGTAAATCATAAAAAGAGTACCAGCAAAAGGGTTTATCAACTTTATTCTTTTGAATCCCCATTAATCCATCATGGATTAAGTCAGCAATGAAGGGGGCATAATCAAAAGTAATTGATAGATGTGGATGTAAGATCTGGATCACCATATACATTAGGTGCTCTGGCATTTTCTCATTTGCATCTTCCCCAAAAACTTGACATAATGACCAATAGGCACCTCTCGCCAATACATCAAAATACTCTACTTTGAATGGCTCCTGTGCACCTAGTCCTGTAACAATCATCTTTCCAATTTGAGTAAAGAAATATTTTACAGGACCAATTCTAAGGAGATGTCTCTATGCATCATACACCTCTCTTAATTCTTTAAAATCAATCGGTTCCAGGTTAGGTGAGGGGTCACTTAGTCTAAAAACTATTCTGATTTCCTCAGCAGAGATTGTCGATAGCTTTTACCCTCTAACACCCCTAATCTTTGTAGTAATAGGGTCATAGTTTTTTGCAACTTCAATCATTAGGTCTGCATCTAAGAAGACACCAGGTACCACAAGCTTGCCTACATCATTTTCCCATACATTACAGGTAGGAACAGGGGTATTTCTCTGGCTGAATCCTACTGTAAATAATGTCAGCCCAGTGAAGTCAGAAGTGCCACTTGCATTAAGAAAACCAATTATAACATCCCTGATATAATTTCTTGTATCATATAACCCATCTGCCACTTTTACCCTAGGCTCCTTTGGTGTTAGTTGTTTGACCTCTACCAAATTTACTATTGAACTAGGAAAAATTTGTAATATGTCCTCATGCAGACCCCTCTTAAGATAATCTGTTTCACCAGAAAGCTCTTTCCTAGGTGGCATTTCTATGGCTTATAGCTTACTTATATTGGGTGCAAAAGAACATAGTAGGAAAGCAATACTTCTTAACAGAACAAGCAAGTGTAGGAAGAACCAACCTTTTCTTCAAAATCCCTAAGAAAATAGCAATCAGTTTCTATAATTCTGCTCGCCAAGCGCTCTGCAAATTTTTATCTCCTTGTGGCTTTTCAAGGAAGCATAGATTTTGACATACTCACAATCAATCCACAATTATTTCAGTAATTTACTTCGCATGATGTCGCCATTAATTTTCTGGGAAACGAACTGTCACTTGTCTGAACCTTTCACCCACTTCTTCAATTTAAATTTTGACTATTGATTTTCACTTGGCAAATAATCCAACTGTTTGTCGCATGATCGCATAGCTCAAAAGAAGCTCATGTGACCATACGACAAGTCATCATGTCAATTCCTTCATTGGCAAAAAATCCCTTATAACTTTTACTGTTAAAATAGAACATTAGTCGCATGATCGCATAGCTTAAAAAAAGCTCATGCGACCATGCGACAAACCGTTAGCATTCACCCACCGTCATCTATTTCTTAAGTCACTGGTCCCACTTTACCTTTGTTAGTAAAGACAATCCACACTTGCAATAGCTGGCAAGTTGTCATGTAATTTCTTTCTTTCCGAGCTTTGGTGTTCGCTGACATCCTCCACATCAGCAAGTACTATCGACCAATAAAAAAAAACCATATGCAAAAATTGACATTGGTCCCACTATTTTTAACCAATGAGAAACTGCCAATCATGTACACCTGTCCATGGTCCCACCCGAGAATTACACTGAGCTTGATGCAAGATCGACAATTAGTCGCATGATTGCATAGGTCTCTAAGATTCTATGCAATTATACGACAACCATCAGATCTTCCCTTTATTACTTTCATCTTTGAAGATTCTTCTGACACTGGTCCCACTTTGTTTCTGCATTAAGCTTTACTGTAAGATCAACGATTAGTCACATGATCACATAGGCCTATAAGATTCCTTGCGACTTTACGATTGTCGTTAGATATTCTTTCAAGATACCAAGCTGAATGAAAGCTGAAACATTAGAAGATAAGGTATTTAGGACTTAGGATATATTATAGCCACCAGACTTAGGAAAAATAAAAACCGCTAGTCGCTGAGACTTAGGAAAACTTTACACACATGCACTTTTGAGATTTTAAGTGATTCAAAAAGGTAACGCTCAAATAGATTTAAAATAGAGCGACCTAGGGCTTTTTTTGAAAATGGCATATACTTAGGGTTTTTCTCAGGTTTAACTCTTAATTAGGGTTCACTGGATACTGAGGAAGAATAGATAATTTTGTAGGGTTTTTATGGGTTTTTTTTGTAGCAAAATGATCATACTTTCATGAACATCTATACACACTTCAAATTTATAAAAATTTCACAAGACTCGTGTACTGAAAATTTGAAGCACCAACACATGCTATCAAAATGGAGGAACCCTATTAAAAAATATGGAAATATTAATATGTTAGCATGAATGTTGAATATGTCATATGGGGGAGTATTCTAGTAGTTCTAGAGCAGTTGCATGTTTCATTCATGACTGTATTTGTCATTGATGTCAACACATTGATTATACTGGAGATTAGCAGAGTAGCAGACAAAGTTTGAATTAGCACAAATGGAGAATTTTAGATAAGGTTATACGGAGTTGAGGACATGTTTCTTATGGTGTCCTGATATCATGGTTAAGAGTGCATATGGAAATTCAAGTATTTGTGTCAGTTATGAGTAATCTAGTGGAAATTATATTATGTCAATGTTCCTAAGAAGTGGTTTGTAATAATCGGATTATATCTCCTAACATGGATAGAATATGGACATGTGAAGTTATACAGAGGTTGAAGACATTGCGAAGGTGACCTAGATGAGTCAGCATAGTCAGAGGTTTCACGTGTGAAGATTTATTAAGTTTGTGAGTTGACAGTTTTATGTGATTATGGAAATATTATGTAACGTGCAATGTTTTATATTTTGTAATTGGTTAATCCTAATTGGCCGACTCAATTATGAAATATTATGTACCGTATAAAGGAAGGATTGTTTTCCATAATTGTATGTGTGAATGATATGAGAATTATATGATGTGAAGGTGAAACAATGATTGATGTATGATGTGAAGTGAGAAGATCTGGTAGTGAGATCTGGTGAAGCATTTGGTGCGGTTTTGGCATGATTGGAGGAGAGAAGAGAAGTTTTTGAGATCAGTAATTATTGGTATTATTTTTTGGATAATACAGAGATCAGTTGGACAATGTGTTCAGTGATCTTTCCCTTGAGGTTGTTTAGATAATGGGTCGGCCTTCTACCTTCCTTAACTTCTAGCAGGGTTAGAATCTTCTCACAGGGATTCAAAGTCTCCTAACATGGACTGATATGTACTGAATGTATTTCATAAGACTCTGTACAGATTCCATCCTCTCACAAGGAATTTTCATATTAGTACATCTTTGGTGGGTACCATCCCCACCGAGGTTTACTCTATGATCAAGAGGTTCCCTAGTTAACAAATCTGGTGTCATTGTGTATGATTATTTTATGTGGTTGTTGTTTATGTTGATTACATGTTTCAAATTTAATAAGGTTAGTAAAAGTTGTTTTTATCTGATAATCAATTCATCCCCCCTCTCTTAGTTATCTTGGTGGAATTTACTTTCTAACAATTGGTATTAGAGCGGTAAGTCCTTGAAGGAAAAGTTTAACAGCTTAAAAATATCCATGGCGAATCATTTTAGAAAAGAAAGTCCTAAGTTTGATGGAGTTAACTATGACAGCGGGAAAGAAAAGATGAAGACACGCCTGCTATGTTTAGGACCAGGATATTGGTTGATTACAAAGAATGACAAGACTATCATAAAAGAAGACAAAATTGAAGATTGCATTGAGAAATAAAGAGATCTATTCATCTGTAATATACTTGCCAGAGAAGCACTTTTGTCAACTCTTCCTGAGAATGAATACAATCAGGAAAAAACTTTAAAGACCTCTCATGAAATTTGGTTAGCTTTGGAATCTAATTTTGAAGGTGATAAACATGCTAAGAGAATCAGATTACAAAATTGGATATGTTTATTTCAAGAAGCAAAGATGATGGAAGATGAATATGTTAGAAGTTATATTGGTAGAATATCAGAGGTTGTTGTAGGTATCAAAGCTTGTGAAGGAAATAAGACTGAAGATGAAATCATATGGAAGATCTTAAAAACTCTAACCCCAGTGTTTAAGAAGACAGTGCAGATGATTGAACAAGTCATACCTTGTACTAAGAAATTCACCAGAGAGACTCTTCTTGGAAGATTAGAAGCAGCAGAGATAGGTTTGAGATAATCTGGAGATTTTCCCAGAATTGAAATTGCATTGAACACACTTAGTGTTCATTCTACCTTGTCAAGAAGTGTAAGTGTCAGTGGAGATTATGCCAATAGTAGCATTAGATCTAAAAATGAAGAAGAAAAAAAGATTGAAGAAGGAATTGCCTTGCTTGTGAAAAGAGAACTAGAAGGTAAGAAAATCTTTAAATGTTGGACATGTAAAGAATATGGTCATTTTGCATCTAAGTGTCCTAAGAGAGTGAAGAAATATAAGAACTTAAAGCCTAGAAGACCTAAAGAATTTTATTATGATAATGATGAAGAATTTGAAGCTAGCATTGATAAATTCTTAAGTGAAAGTGATAACAAAAGTGATGATATAGGATTTGTTGCAATAAAAGAAGAAAACTCTGAAATTGAAGATAAAGAAGAAAAATCTTTAGAATCTCAAGTTGAAAATAAAATTGATTGGATCATAAACAATGGTTGTTCACATCATATGAATAGTGATATGAATAAGTTTATTAAGTTTACTAACTATGATGAAGGAATTGTTAGAGTTGGAAACAATGCACCTTGCCTAATAAAAGGAATAGGATCTATTACTCTTGATGGAAAGATTAACACTAATGATGTTTACTTTGTGGATGGATTGAAACATAATATTTTAAGTGTTGGACATTTAGTTGGCAAGGGATATCAAGTTTGGTTTACTAAAAAGACTTGTGTGATCAAGGATAAGAATGGTAAGATGATTGGAACAGGAGTAAGAACCAGAGGTAATGTATTTCAGCTGAATCCTACTGAGATGACATATTTGATTGCTAAAGTTGATGACATGATGCAGGATCATACTGGGTCCTTGGAAATCCTGTGTCACCAAAAACATATTTGAAGTTTGTCTATGTTTCTCGGTTCGTGCTTTGACCAAGTTGGTTCAGTGTTGCTCGGTTTCCTTTGTTCACCGATGTTGGTCAGTTATCTCTCTAGCACTCAGTGATGCTTGTCTGGCACTCAGTTTCCTTTCTTACAGAGTTGTTTTTTTTGGATTTCTTTTGAGGGTGACTTGCGCATTTAATTTGGGTCACAGATTTAATGTTGTTATCCATCATTGGGAAGTGTGTGGACCTAGATCTGGTCTTCCCTTCCATTAATTGTGGATCTAAAGGCCAACTTGGCTCGGTAGCCTCTTGTATAAATATAGTTGTTTGGTTAGATTTTAGGAGGGAAGTTCGGGATAGAAGATTGAAGATAGAAAATTAGAAATTGTTGGCAGATCCTCACATGTTGGAGGACTTATGTACTTTATTGTAATATATGGCCTAAACTGGGAATGCCTTACAACCCGGCATGTATGAATCAATTTGAAGAATATAATAAAGTATTTACATTCTCTCTCTCTCACTGTTGTGTGTTGTTGCTTCCGCATGTTGTTTTGCAAGGTGGATCTAGTTAGGGTGTGCCTTTGGCCCCTCTCCCCATCCTCCCTTGCGTCAAGTGGTATCAGAGCGAGGTGAGATTTGGATCTAGCTTTGTGAATCTAGATTTGAAGGTTCCTTCTTGGGAAGCCCTAGTTGAATTGTTCTGGGGTAGCAGATTGTGATCTGACCTACAATTGTAGAGGGTTTTCAAGATGGCTTGTGGGAGGTGAGATGCGGATCCAAGATTGGCAGACATGTTGAGACAACTTGCTGCTAGATTAGAAGTTGTTGAAACAGTCTAGAGAAGAGGAAGACATCTTGAAGATGTTAGTGATGATGAAGTTGAGGAAGAACAAGTGAATGTGGAACCTGCACCTATGATGGATCAGGGTGAGGAAAGATTTTTGAAGGCTTTGACAAGTCTAAAGTCTACACCACATTTCAATCCTCCTGAGTATGGTGGAAAATTGGATTCTGATGAATTGGTGGACTAGATCACTAAGATGGAAAAGTACTTTGAGTATGAAAATGTACTTGAGGAAAAGAAGGTGAAAATTGCAAGCACAAAGTTGAAGAGTCATGCATCCTTATGGTGGGAACATCTGTAGTTGGACAAAAAGAGGAAAGGAAAAGAAAAAATCAAGGTATGGAGTAAAATGGTGAATAAATTGAAAGGAAAGTTCTTACCTTGTGATTATCAGATTAACCTAGTTAGGCAAATGCAAAGTTGAAGGCAAAAAGATAGCTCGGTAAAAGAATATACTAAGGAATTCTATAGATTAGATATCGGATCTGGACATGCTAAAGATGATGTGGAAAGAATTGCTAGATACCTAAATGGCTTGAGAGTTTCCATCCAAGAGGAAATCACTTTGGTCAAACTGGAGAACATTAAAGAGGCTTATCAATTTGCATTGAAAGATGAGGAAAAATTGAAGAAGAGACATAAGCAAAGACAAAGAGGTAGAGGTGGTAGATTCCCTAGAGGAAGAGGTGGATCTAATGGTGAAAATAGTAGATCTGAACCAGAAAAGACAAATCTAGATAAATACAAGACCGAGTGGAAAGGTGAAAGTTCATCTAGAGGCAAAGACAATAACTACCGAGGTGGTTATAACAAAGGTGGTTTCCAAGGAACTTGTTGAAATTGTGGAGAAGAAGGACATCGATCATTTGAGTGTACACATTCAAGTAAGAAGGCTGGTAACAGTAGAAATGCTTTGGTGCAAGAAGAGTCACCGAATGAACCTGAGAAAGAAAATAACTTGATGGTAAGGAGAGAACTTTGGAATGAAGGTAAAAAGGAAGATCTAGTAAGGAAAAGTTTGTTCAAGACCAGATGTAGAGTTTCTAAAAAAGTTTGGAGTGTAATCATTGACAGTGGTAGCTCAGAGAATCTAGCATCTGAGGAGATGGTCACAAAGTTGCAGTTGAAAAGGTTGGAACATCCAAAGCCCTATCAAATTTCATGGATCAAAGATGAGCATACACTCTTGGTAAGTGAACAATGTTATGTGAATTTGAAAATTGGAAAGTACTATGATAAGGTGTTATGTGATATCATGTCTATGGATTGTTGTCATATTTTGTTGGGTAGACCTTGGCAATATGATAGACATACTATATATGATGGAAGATTGCATAAATATACTATTTGGGCTAATGGGAGAAGACAGATCTTGTTACCTTTGATTGAAGAGCCTGTTATTAATGTTTTCACATCTGTGAAAGTTTTCTTAATGGAAGGAAGAAATCTTGTTAAGGATCTAAAGAAGAATGATGTATGTTTTTCTGTGATTCCTAACAAACCGAGTAAGAGAATAGAGGATAATGTCCCTGAGGAGATTGATAAGTTACTCCCTGAGTATGGTGAAATTATTTCTGATAATTTACTTGATGGTTTTCCACTGAGGAGAAGCATTGATCATTGCATGGCATGGATCTAATCCCTAGAGCTAGTTTACCAAATAAGGCACCTCATCAGTTGACACCTACTGAGAATCAGGAATTGAACCAACAGATTCAAGAATTGTTACAGAAAGGTTTGATTAGAGAAAGTTTGAGTCCTTGTGCAGTACCTGAGGTATTGACACCTAAGAAGAATGGAGAATGGTGAATTTTTACTGACTCCAAAGAAATCGACAAGATAACAGTGAAATATAGGTTTCCTATATTGAGAATGGATGATATAATGGATAGTTTGAATGTAGCAAAGTATTTTACTAAAATTGATTTGAAAAGTGGGCATCATTAGATCAGAATCAAAGAAGGTGATGAATGGAAGACTGCTTTCAACACTGAGTGGTTGGTTATGCCTTTTGGTTTAACTAATGCACCGAGTACTTTTATGAGGTTGATGAATGAAGTTTTGAAGAAATTCTTGGGTAAGTTTGTGATTGTATATCTTGAAGATATTTTGATATTTAGTAAGACCAGAGAAGAACATTTGTTGCATGTTAGACAAGTTTTGCAGAGATTGAAAGAAGAAAAGTTGTTGAATAATCTGAAAAAAGTTTTCATTCATGAAAGAGGAGATTGTGTATTTGGCATTTCTGATTTCAGCTGATGGTTTGAAAATGGATCCTAAAAAGCTTGAAGCTATTTTGAATTGGCCTACACTTGAGAATGCTAGTGAGGTAAGATTATTTCATGGTTTGGCAAGTTTTTACCCGAAAATTGATTAGGAATTTTAGTTCAATTTGTAATGCTATGACTGAGACTATGAGAGGAGATAAAAGAGAGTTCAAGTGGCCACATGGAGTTGATAAAAGTTTTGAAACTCTGAAGCTGAAGGTTGTTGAATTGCCTATTTTGGCATTGTCTGATTTCAATAAGGTATTTCAAGTAGAATGTGATGCAAGTGGTAGTGCAATTGGAGCTATGTTGAGTCAAGAAGGTAAACCTGTTGCTTTCTTTAGTGAAAAGTTGAATGATGCAAAAAGGAAATATTCTATGTGTGATCAAGAATTATATGATATTGTTCAAGCACTAAAGAAATGGAGACATTATTTGATACTGAGTGAATTTGTGTTGTATACCGATCATAAGGATTTATAGTATTTGGGTAGTCAGAATAAGTTGAATGAGAGACATATGAAATGGTTTGAGTGTTTACAGAGTTATATGTTTGTGATAAAACATAAGAGTGGAGTCACTAACTGAGTTGCTAATGCATTGAGTAGAAGAAGATCTTTGATGACCGAGATGAAAATTGAAGTTTTAGGCTTTGATGACATGAGAGATACTTATGAATTTGATCCTAATTTTTTTGAGCCATGGAGAAAGTGCAGAGCACCTATTCAAGATCAATCGAGTACTAAATGGGATGAATATTTTATAAAAGGAGGTATGTTGTTTAAAGGTATTCAGTTGTGTATACCAAGAGGACCAATGAGAACTAATTTTATAAAGGAGAAACATAGTAGTGGTTTGGCTGGATATTTTGGTGTTGATAAGACACTGAATTTGCTTAAGGAGAAATACTTTTGGCCATGGTTGTATAAAGATGTTCAGAAATTTGTAAAAGGTTGTGGAGTTTGTCAAGTTACAAAAGGAGTAAGTCAGAATACTGGATTGTATACACCGATTTTTTACTAGAGAAACCTTGGATTGACATCAGTATGGATTTTGTTCTTGGCTCACCGAAGATAGTAAGAGGTAATTATTCTATATTTGCTGTTGTGGATAGATTTTTGAAAATGGCACATTTTGTACCTTGTAGAAAGACATCAGATGCAGTACATGTAGAAGATCTTTTCTTTAAGGAAATTGTTAGATTGCATGGATTACCAAGGAGTATTATCTCTGACTGAGATAGTAAATTTGTTGGATACTTTTGGAAGACGCTTTGGAGAAAGTTTGGTACTGAGTTGAAATATAGTTCTACATTTCACCCACAAACTGATGGATAGATAGAAGTTGTGAATAGAAGTTTGGGTAATCTTTTGAGATGTTTAATTAAAGACACATCAAGTAATTGGGATTCTATGTTGGCACAAGAGTTTGCATACAATAATTCAGTGAATAGGAGTACTGGAAAAACACCTTTTGAGATTATAAATGGCATACAACCAAGATGTATATCATATTTGAGAGACTTTGTTGATGAAAGAGAAGTATTGAAGGAGTAAAATTTGCTGAGTACATGAAGACATTGCATGAAGATGTGAAGTTTAAGCTGGAAAAGAGTAATCAGAAATACAAAGATAGAACTAATAGATCAAGAAGACATAAGACTTTTGATGTTGGTGATGAAGTGATGGTTCATTTGAAGAGAGATAGATTTCCTGTTGGAACATATGGGAAGCTAAAGATGAAGAAGTTTGGACCTTGCAAGATTTTGAGAAAATTTGACAGTGGAAATGCATATGAGATTGAGTTACCTAATGACATGGATATATCGCTTATATTCAACATCGATGATTTGTATGAGTTTCATGAACTTGATGAAGACATTACAGTACTGATGGATTATCCTAAGAAGCAGAATGAAGAAGTTGAAAAGATTTTGGAGCAAAGATTTGGTAGAAGTACAAGAGGAAAATAGTATATGGAATATCTAGTAAAGTGGAAGAATAGAACGATCAAAGACAGTTCATGGATTTCATAGTCTGAGTTGGATGCAACTCGGATAATACCTATTTCATGATTTAGAGAATCATTTCAAATAACCCAAAGTGTTTGATGTAGGAGCATCTCGGGTCCTTGGCAATCCTTTGTCACCAAAAACATATTTGAAGTTTGTTTGTGTTGCTCGGTTCCTGTTTTGACTAAGTTGGTTCAGTGTTGCTCAGTTTCCTTTGTTCATCGATGTTGGTCAGTTATCTCTCTAGCGCTTGGTGAATTTCCCTGGTGCTCAGTTTCCTCGCTTATTGAGTTGTTTTTTTTGGATTTATTTTGAGGCTGACTTATGCATTTAATTTGGGTCATAGATTTAATGTTGTTATCCATCATTGGGAAGTGTGTGGACCTAGATCTGGTCATCCCTTCCATTGATTGTGGATCTGAAGGCCAACTTGGCTCAGTAGCCTCTTGTATAAATATAGTTGTTTGGTTAGAGTTTAGGAGGGAAGTTCAGGATAGAAGATCAAAGATAGAAAATTAGAGATTGTTGGTAGATCCTTGCATGTTGGAGGACTTCTGTACTTGATTGTAATATCTGGCCTAAACTGAGAAGACCTTACAACCCGACATGTATGAAACAATTTGAAGATAATATAACAAAGTATCTGCATTCTCTCTCTCAATGTTGTGTGTTATTGCTTCCACATGTTGTTTTGCAAGGTGGATCTAGTTAGGATAAGCCTTTGGCCCCTCTCCCCATCCTCCCTTGCATCATGACAATTGGTTATGGAACATAAGGTTTTGTCACATAAACTTTGATAACATTGTGAAATCAAGTACCACATTTGAAGTAAGAGATTTGCCTAAAATTGTGAAACCTACTAACATGGTATGCAAGGAATCTGTTATGGAAAAGCAAAAAATAAGTTATTTCCCTAGCAAGAAGTTCACCACAGCAAAAAAATTGGAGATTGTTCATACAGATCTGAGTGGTCCCACAAGAAAAAGAGGATTCTATGGTGAAAGGTATTTTATGATTCTTGTTGATGATTTTACTAGAATGATGTGGGTAGCATTTCTTAAAGAAAAATCAAAAGCATTAGATAAGTTTAGATTTCTTAAGAACAAAGTTGAGAATGAATTAGGAATGAAGATTAAATTCTTAAGATCTGATAGAGGTGGATAATTTACTTCAAGAGAATTTAATACTTTTTTTGAATTGAATGGCATTAAGAGATAGCTTTCAGCCCCTAAAAAACTTGAGCAAAATGGTATTGTTGAAAGAAGAAACAGATTAGTAACGGAGGCAAAAAGAGCTATGTTGTTTGAGAATGATCTAGCAAAGACATTCTAAAGAGAAGCAGTGAATACATCAGTGTATACAATAAATAGAGTACAGATAAGAGAAGATTAGACAAGACTTCTTATGAATTATGGTTTGGACATACACCATCAGTAAAATATTTCAAAATTTTTGGAAGTAAGTGTTATATTAAGAGAGATGATGACATTGGTAAGTTTGATACGAGAAGTGATGAAGGTATGTTTCTTGGTTATTCATTGAAAAGAAACACTTATAGATGTTTTAATAAGAAAACTAAGACTATTGTTGAGAGCGCAAATGTTAAAGTGGATGAAAAATTTAGAATTCAAGAAAGAATACTTGACTATGATTTAGATGAAGAAGCCTATACTAAAATTGATCAAGAAAATGTTGAGTTGTTTTATGAAACTAACAATGATTTGCAGAATGAGATTCATGTTGAGGAATCAAGAGAAGAACCGAGATCAAAACCTAGAGTTGAAGAAAGAATTGAGACAATAACACTTAATAAGAATTTGATAAGGAATCATCCTACAGATCAGATTATTGGGAGCAAATAAAAAGGAGTTATGAAAAGAAATAAGGTACAAGAAGAATTATGTTTGATTTCTCAAACTGAACCTCAGACTACTGATGAAGCTTGTAAAGACAACAATTGGATTCAAGCAATGAAGGAAGAATTAAATCAGACTGAAAAGAATAATATTTGGGAATTGGTCCCTAGACCTAAGGACAAAAAATTTATAGGAACTAAATGGGTTTTTAGTAACAAGATGAATGAACAAGGTGAAGTAAGAAACAAAGCAAGATTTTTATGAAAAGGTTACTTACAACAAGAAGGTATTGATTATGAAGAAATATTTTCACCTGCTGCAAGAATTGAAGTAGTAAGAATATTTTTGGCCTATGAAGCTTATAAGAAATTCAAAGTGTATCAGATGGATGTGAAGTCAACATTTATGAATGGTGAATTGGAAGAAGAAGTCTGCATTGAGAAGCCAGATGTTTTTCTTTTGACTCAAGAAGGAGACATGGTATGTAAATTGAACAAAGCCTTATATGGACTAAAGCAAGCACCTAGAACCTTGTATGCAAGATTGGATAAATATTTGATAAAATTGGGATTTGCTAAAGGAAGCCCAGACAGTAATTTGTATCTAAAAGAAATAGAGAATGGTTTATTCATTGTAGCTATTTTTGTTGATGATATAATCTTTGGATGTGAAGATGAAGCGAGTGATAAATTTGCTAATGAAATGAAGATAGGATTTGAGATGAGCATGATTGGAGAAATGAAATTTTTTCTAGGATTACAAATTGTGCAGAATAGTGATGGTATTTTCTTATCTCAGACTAAGTATCTAGAAGACTTATTGCTGAGATTTGGTTTGGAAAATTGTAATCTTGTTGGTACACCTATGCTAACTAGTCATAAGATATCTAGAAAAAATGATACCCCTGTAGTTGAACAAAGGAGGTACAGATCTATGATTGGAGGTTTGCAATATTTAACTCATACAAGACTAGATATAGCACATGCAGTTGGTATTGTTGTGAGATTTCAAGATGATCCTAAGGAATCACATTATGCAATAGTAAAGAGAATATTTAGATATTTGAAAGGTACAACTAATTATGGGTTGTGGTATGAGAAATCAAATTATTTTACCCTATGTGCATATATAGATGCGGATTGGTGAGGTAGTACGGATGACAAAAAGAGTACAAGTGGTGGAGAATTTTTTCTTGGAGGAAGATTGGTTTCTTGGCTAAGAAAGAAACATAATTGTATCTCATAGAGTACAAAAGAAGTAGAATATGTAACAACGGAAAATAATAATAATCAAATAATATGGATGAAACAAATGTTGAAAGATATTGGAATCAAGTTCAATGAGCCTATTATCATACATTGTGATAACACAAGCACAGTAAGTATGTCTAAGAATCATGTGTTACATTCTAAAACAAAGCATATAGAGATCAAGTATCATGTTGTAAGAGAGAAAGTCACAGAGAAAGAAGTCAGACTTGAGTATATCAGTACAACGGAGAAGATTGCAGATATATTTACAAAGCATTTACCTAAAGATACATTTGAGTATTTGGGAGGTATGCTTGGGGTTATTCCCCAACCTACTTTTGAGTAGTGATGAAGAAAGTTGCATCAATCCATTGGTATAGAGAACTATCTTTTTGGATTGTATGTTGATGCTTCCTCTATGGGGGAGTATCTGTATTTTTTAGATGAGTCATGAAGGAATCTTTGGTTGAAAATTTATCATCAAACAGTATCTTTGGACATTCAAGATTGTATTGGATTGACATAGTGATGCTTACTTTGTCATTGTTGTCAATGGAGGAGAAGGATACATGAAAAACATTTGATGATTGATTTAATGATTGATGAAGAGGATTTGAAAAGTAAAGTATTGGGGAGAAGGATACATCTGATGATTGATGAAGAGGATTTGAAAATTTAAAGCAAAACAATAGAGTTGCACTTTGGTATTTATGGAACTTGGATATTTTTCATCTATGTTGCCATCAATGCCAATGGGGGAGATTGTTAGCATGAATGTTGAATATGTCCTATGGGGGAGTATTCTATTAGTTCTGGAGCAATTGCATGTTGCATTCATGATTGTGTTTTTCATTAATGTCAACACACTGATTATACTGGAGATTAGCAAAGTAGGAGACGAAGTTTGAATTAGCGCACATGGAGAATTTCAAATAAGGTTATGCGGAGTTGAGGACATGTTCCTTATGGTTTCCTAATATCATGGTTAAGAGTGCATACATAAATTCAAGTATTTGTGTCAGTTATGAGTAATCTAGTGGAAATTGTATTATGTCAGTGTTCCTGAGAAGCAGTTTGTAATAATAGGATTATATCTCCTAATAGAGATAGAATATGGACATATGAAGCTATACAAAGGTTGAAGATATTACAGAGGTGACCTAGATGAGTCAGCATAGTCAGAGGTTGCACATGTGAAGATTTATTAAGTTTGTGAGCTGACAGTTTTATGTGATTATGGAAATATTATGTAATGTGTAATGTTTTATATTTTGTAATTAGTTAAGCCTAATTGGCCGACTCAATTATGAAATATTTTGCATGGTATAAAGGAGGATTGTTTTCCTTAATTGTATGTGTGAATGATATCAGAAGTATATGATGTGAAGGTGAAACAATGATTGATGTATGATGTGAAGTGAGAAGATCTGGTAGTGAGATTTGGTGAAGCATTTGGTGTGGTTTTGGCACGATCGGAGGAGAGCAGAGAAGTTGTCGAGATCAGTAATTATTGGTATTATTTTTTTTAGATAATATAGAGATCAGTTGGACAGTGTGTTCAGTGATCTTTCCCTTGAAGTTGTTTCGACAATGGGTCCTTATGCATTCCTTAACTCTTAACAAGGTTAGAATCTTCTCACAGGGATTCAAAGTCTCCTAAAAAGGACTAATATGTACTAAATGTATTTCATAAGACTCCTTATAGAGTCCATCCTCTCACAAGGAATTTTCATATTAGTACATCTTTTGTGGGTACCATCCCCATCAGGGTTTACTCTCTGATCAAGAGACTCCCTAGTTAACAAATCTGATGGCATTATGTATGATTATTTTTTTGTGGTTGTTGTTTATGTTGATTACATGTTTCAGATTTAATCAGGTTAATAAAAGTTCTTTTTATCTGATAATTGATTCACCCCCCCCCCCCCCCCCCCCCCCCCCCTCTCTTAGTTATCTTGGTGGACTTTACTTTCTAACATAATAGAGGATAATAGATATGATGGGGGTAATGGAATAAATGATTGAGTAGGTAAAGAATATATAATGAAGGATGACTAACATTAATAGAAGTAAGATGATGTAGAGATGGGGAATTGAGACTAGTGAAGCTAATTAAAATATATTAAGATAGTAGAAAAGGACACAATAAGAATAGGGTGGGATTGAATATTGGGATATTATAGTGAGTGTTGTATGATGGTCGTATTGGACATGTTAGGATGATGAAACTACATAATGATATATTCCTAAAGTATTTGAGCTTAGGTATATGTAGCGAGAATATGATAAGATTATGTAATTGACCAATAGTTTTGACTTTGTATAGGTATTATGTAACATTATATAAGGGATAACGATGAAAATAAAATAGAAGTATGAAGACATGGCTCAAAAAATAAAGAAACGATAAAAGACATTAAATAAATGATAAAATAAAATATCATAATGCACCAAGGAGTACAACTTCAAGCTATAGTCATATTATAAGTAATCATGGTGTCCATGTAAAAGTATGTCATGGGAAGAAAATTAACCACAATAAAATAAAAATAGCTAATGATCTCACATCCTCAAGTTACCATGGTACTAATAGTAATGGTTGGGTCATCCAAACCAAAATAAAATAGTGGGACCAATGTGTGAGTATTGTTCTTTAGTTTGATACCAAGAATCTAATGCGTTAAAGTTTATTATCAAAAAAAAGTGATGACATATGTATACTTGAGTTAAAAAAGTAAATTGGTATCAAAATGTATGGATTATAATTCCATTGTAGAGATCTTTTTTCACAGATTTTTGGAAGCACTAATCAAGGTATAGTCATAAATGTTGCATAAGGGTATAGAGGTAAGGAAAAGGGAAATAAATGGATAGATAAACTCAATTCTCCTAAGTGTGTATAATACTTATATATAATGGGGACATGGAATAATCTTGCATGATTCTTGTGAATAAAATTATCTAGGTTTTCATATGTCAATAGTAGCACACACTTCAATGCAAGTGTTCATGCAAGAACATTGAATATTATATATAATTCAATGAGCTATTTATGAATCTCACATTTTTGTGGGAAATACTCATAAAATAGATAAATGAGCATAATAATTTACTAGGATGAGGTTAATCATTAAGAAGCTTGATCTAATAAATATGGTTACTAAATCCCTTGGGGAAATTTGACTCTCATCCACTTGATTAATCAGCTTGCTAGAATAAGAGGAGAATAAAGGTGAAAGGAAATCCTAGCCATTGAGAGGAACCAATCATACTTGGGGTTTTTATCGACTGACCAAAGTAAAATTTTGATCATGATACTTCCCAAGGTGCCATACAAATGGTTTTCAACATAGGATAATATTTTTTGTTATTGGTGCATTTTTAATGATTTATTGATTCTTTTTGTTTTCATCCATGATGTCTATGAACAAATTTTGATCATGGAGACTACTCCAAGGAACCATAGAAATTATTTCTTCTAGACAACAATTTTTCTCTTTAATATTTTTTGGATTTTTTTTCTATTTAATTGTTTATTTATATGTTTTTCTATTTGATTAGTTTGTAATCAAAACCCAAAGGGATCCATTTAATTGTTAGGCCCAAAAGGAGGCAAGCACAACTGAGAGGGGGGTGAATTAATTATGTGTACCTAATTACTTTAATTTCACTTTAGCCACTTAGATATGAATGATAAACAATAATGAAAGATCCAAAACACAAAGCACGAAACACAAATATTTTTTCTTGAAGAAACCCGGTTAAGGGAAAACCTTGGTGGGAGTCAAACCCACTAGATGAGTGTACTTTGCTAAAAGTATTGCTCGGTTAAGAGAAAAATAGAGAACAAAGGATGCACTTGCAACTACAAGTTTATAGCCTAATGTACAGGCTCACTACTCACAATACAATATCAGATCTGGCCCTCAATCGGGTTCACCGATCTATCTTCAATTACAGTGGAGTGGACATATAGTCCTTTGCAACTAAACTAAAAATAGCATCTCCTATGCCAATATTGTTCCAATAAAGTACAAATAAATATACACAATCCTCTCTCTTTCATACATACTCTCAATTATAAAATGATCTCTCATTTATACTGATTACAAAGAATAATCAACCACTAGGTCGAACAAGACCTAATACAATAAAAGATATAAACATTATGCTCAATATCCAATGCAATCCAAATCAAGTCGGCTAATCTTCAATAGGACTCAAATCTTCAACCTTGAACATGTACAAGTGCTACTGAAGCAGCATCAATAAATGCAACATGTTACTTCATCAAGTCAGCTAAGACCTAAATGAAGAAATGCCAACACACTACCAAAGAAGAAAATCCAATCATCTCAACCAATGCGAACCAATAGAATGATCATCACACAATCCAAGAATGCCAACAAGAAACATTAATACCATCTAAAACCTTTTCATCATCTCCAATATGAAACCCAAACTCATCTATATCTCTAATCAATAGGAACATTAAAATACCAAACTCTATTATAAAAAAGATAGCTTATTGTACTATGAATCATGAACAACACCAACTGTGAACACAATGATAAGGAAACATGCACTAACTAGCTTTGAAACCTATGAAACATCAAATCTATTTCATACTAAACCAAATACCCATCCACTATTCACATGAACAATGTAGCACCAGTAACTAGAAACTCGATCATATCATACTCAAACTATTGAACCAACCTCTGTAAACCTCTGTAGATGATCTATAGACATCTCAGAACAATACCTCACCATTGCATCTCAGGATCTTCAACATAACATCTAAACAACTGAAATCCTCCTTACCAAATGTCTTGAACACATTGTTTGAGATAGCAACAAGTATGTTGACATCAATGAAAAAATATTAATGTCACCACACCAACATATAAAATTCTGACATGCACAACAATCTTCCAACAATATCCCCCTTTGGCATTGATGGAAACATATGTAGTGAAAAAATTATCAATGCACAAAGTCAATTCTATATCCACCTGTTCACTCTAAATATCCAGCTTCTACAATCTCTACAATCTCTAATCATGCTTTTGTTTTTCACTCAATCTTAACCCCCTTTGACATCAATGGAAAAGGACCAAAGATATCAAAAATACCAAACCAATAAATAGCCATAAGACTTCTCCCCCTAAGGAGTAGCCCCCAAAACTCATCAATCCAACAAATAATATTTTGATAGATTCTCTGGACTAATGTTATCCTTAGCATCATTAGCTCTAATTTGGAGGGGCTATCACCCTAATATATTCACTAAGATACTCAAAAGTATCCTTCAACAAAGGCTTTGTAAAGATATTAGCAATATGTTCCTTAGAAGACACAAATTCCAACTTCACTTCTTTTTCATTTACCTTATCCCTCAAGACATGATACTTAATAGAAATATGTGTTGTCTTTGAATGTGGAACAAGATTCTTTGAAATATTTATAGCACTAGATTCATCACAGTGAATAAAAATAAGTTCATCAATGTTTATCCTTATGTCCATCAACATTTTCTTCATCCAAATAGCTTGATTATAGTTAATTATAGCAGAAACATACTCAGCTTCAACAGTAGATTGATAAATACAAACCTGCTTCTTACTAGTCCAAGAAACCATTTTTTTACCCAAGAAGAATGCACCTCCACTAGTACTTTTTCTATCATCAATATTACCTTCCCCATCCACATCAGTGTATGCACATAGAATGAAGTCATCATCTCTTTCCTACCATAATCCATAGTCAACTATACCCTTCAAATATCTGAAAATTCTTTTCACATCAACCATATGAGATTCCTTCGATTCAGCTTGAAATCTTGTAGCAATTCCAATAGCATTTGATATGGTTGGTCTTGAGTGAGTTAGATATTGTAGTCCATCAATCATAGATCTATATAATGTCTTATTAACACAAGAAGAATCATCATCCTTAGTAAGCTTAGAACTAGTAACCATACGGGTTCCTACCGGTTTTGAATCTTCCATACCAAATTTCTTCAATAATTCTCTGACAAACTTAGATTGAGTAATGAAAATTCTTTTATCTATTTGTGTAACTTGCAATCCAAGAATTAATTTCATTTCACTGATCATAGACATCTCAAATTCTATTTGCATTTCATCAACAAAACCCCCACTCAACTCATCATTTCCACCAAATATGATATCATCAACAAATACTTCATCAATTAAGACATTACCATCAACTATTTTGAAATATAAATTATTGTCTGTTGTACCTTTGATGAAACCAATCTTTGTCAAATACTTATCCAATATAGAATACCAATCTCTAGGAGCTTTCTTTAACCCATACAAGGTTTTCTACAATTTTCAAACCATATCTCCTTCAGTTAGAGTAAAACCAGCAAGGTGCTCAATATAAACATCTTCCTCTAGTTCACCATTTAAGAATGCAAACATAACATCCATCTGATAGACCTTAAATTTATTATAAGGTGCATATGAAAGAAGTAGTCTAACAGCTTCAAGTCTAACAACATGAGAAAAAGTCTCAGTAAAATTTATACCTTCCATTTGTAAATAACCTTTGCATAACAATCTTTCTTTGATCCAAACCAATTTACCATCTTCAGTCATCTTATTTATGAATACCCGCTTAGTACTGATCACATTCTTGTCAAGAGGTTTGAGAACAAGGATCCAAGTCTTGTTCTTTTCAATCTAATCAAGTTCCTCCTTCATTGATTTCATCTAACTCTCATCAATACATGCTTCTTTAACATCTTTAGGCTCAAATTCAAATAGCAAACAAGTTTCATCTCTAGCAATTCTTCCTATAGTCTGAACACCTCTATTCTTATCACCAATAATGACATCTTTAGAATTATTAATCCTTACATACCTTGCAGCTTTCGGTATAGGCTATGTAGCAAACCCTTCAGTGTCAACATCTACTTCATTTCCTTCTGGTTCTCTTTGTTCTTCTAATTCATCCTAATTCTGATTTTGCATTTCCATAATTTGATTTTCATCTTCAATCACATCATAACTTCAATTCCTTTATGATCTCTTCTTATTCTCATCAACTCTAACATTTTCACTTTCAACGATCTTCTTTAGTCTATAGTTATAAAATCTATATGCCTTTCTCTTTGTATAATAACCAAGAAATATTCCTTCATCACTTCTAGGATCCAAGTTTCTAGTATCTTCATCCCTCTTAATATAGCATTTACTTCCAAAAATTCTAAAATATTTCATTGTAGAAATATGACCATACCAAAATTCATAAGGAGTCTTACTGGTTCCTTTCTTAATCTATACCCAGTTCAAAGTATATACTAAGGTGCACACTTCTTCTCTCCAATAGATCTATGGTTCTTTTTGTTCAATCATCATAGTCCTAGCTATGTCTAGAATAGTCATATTTCTTCGCTTAGAAATACCATTCTATTGTGGGGTTCGAGGTGAAGAATTTTGTCTCTTTATCCCATGTTATTCACAAAATGCATAAAACTTATCAGATGTAAACTATCCACCTCTGTCTGATCTCAGGCATTTCAATCTTCTTTTGGATTCTATCTCCACCAGTATCTTGAATATCTGAAATTTTTGAAAGGCTTCTAATTTCTCATTCAAAAATGTAACCCACATCATCCTTGAATAGTCATCAACAAATAACATTAAGTATCTATCACTGAATTAACTTCTTGTCTTAGTAGGACTACATAGATCTGTATGCACTATATCCAACAATCCATTTGAAGAATATATCTTATTCTTGAAAGTGGATCTAGTTAGCTTTCCCAATTGACATTCTTTTCACATATTGTTAGGCTTTAATAGTTTAAGAAAATCTCTCACAGCATGAGTAGTGCTAATCTTCACCATATTATCAAAGTTCACATGAAAAATTCTTCTATGACATAACCAACTATCATTAATCTTAGCAATCAAACATTTATTCTCAACAGTTCTCAAATGAAATAGATTACTAGCAATTTGTGTACCTGATACAATAATCTTTCCTATACTCCCAATGATTTTGCAAATTCCATTCATGAATTCCAATTTTTAACCTTTATCCAATAGTTTTCCAATACTCAACAAGTTATGACTTAAACTTTCAACATGCAAGACATCATCAGTATTATTTGTACCATCAAGAGTAATAGATCCTTTTCCTTTAATCAAACAAGGAGCAATGTTACTGAATCTAACAAAACCTCCATCATAGTCCTCAAGCTTCAAAAACTTATCTTTGTCACCAGTCATAGGATGTGAGCATCCACTATCAATGAACCATTCATCTCTTTTAACAAATCTTGAAACTAGTGTTTTTTCTTCATTACGATTATCTTCTTTAATAGAAACAAATGAAATTTATTCCTCACTAGCAATAGACTCATCATGAGTCACACCTTCTTCAATGACATAGAAACTTTTGTGACCCTTAGAATGATATTTTTTAGATTTGTCTCTAACATCTTTGTAATTCTTGTTCAAACATCTAGATGAAATATGACAAATCTTATTACAATTGAAACATTTCAAAATTAATCTTCCTTCATACTTATCAGAGCCCTTAGGTAGTATTCTTGCAATTAAGGCTTCAAGTTCATCAATCTTCCTTTCTTCTTCCATGATTTCTTCTCAATCCTTAGCAAAGTGCTTGAATTTCATCTTTATAGAGATTTCTCCATGGTCATACTTGGTCACACTAGCTTTGAATGTAGTTTCAACCTTCAGAAGTTACTTACTAAGTGTAGTTATCTCATAGGAACAAAGTCTTCCAACCAAAGCTTCTCTTGAAATAGGTTTTATGGTTCTCAGTTCTTCAATAGTAGCATCCTTCTCACTATAACATGTAGGAAAAGATCTCAAAATCTTGTCAACAACTTCATTATTTGTCAAGGTTCCTCCAACACATCTGATTTCACAAACTAGATCATTCACTCTTTGCAAATAAACCAAGGCATTCTCTCCTTAACTCATTTTCATGTCTTCATATTTAGCTTTTAGTCCCTACAACTTAGCTTGCTTAACATAAGTATCACCTTCATGATTAATTTCTAATTTTTTCAATACCTCATGTGCAGTCCTTGATCCATAAATGTGTAAATATTTTGAATCTGATAAAGTGTTGATTAGTGCCTCTCTTGCTAACATGTTCTCCTTAAATTTCTTCTTTTCATTTGCAGTGGCATTTTTCAAGTTATTCGAAATAGTATAAGGCTTCTCAGTGACCTGCTAGTATTCATCTCCTGTTCTCATGCATATCAAGTAGGTAGTCATCTGATCCTTCCAAATCAGGTAATTGTTTCCATCAAACTTTGGACTCTCTCTTCTTATACTTTCCATGATGGGTCTCCTTCAAGTGGTCAAGCTTTTTCAAAAAGGACATAGTTCTAATACCAATTCTTAGGCCCAAAAGGAGGCAAGCACAACTGAGAGGGGGGTGAATCCGTTGTGTGTGCCTAATTAATTTAATTTCACTTTAGCCACTTAGATATGAATGATAAACAATAATGAAATATCCACAACACAAAGCACATAACACAAAGATTTGTTCTCAAGGAAACTCGGTTAAGGGAAAACCCCAATGGGATTCAAACCCACTAGATGAGTGTACTCTATTAAAATTACTACCCGATTAAGAGAAAAATAGAGAACAAATGATGCACCTACGACCATGGGCTTACAGTCCAATTTGCATACTCACTTCCCAGAGCTCACTTCTCACAATGCAATCTCAGATCTGGCCCTCAATCGGGTTCACCAATCTATCTTCAATTATAATGGGGTGGACATACAGTCCTTTACAACCAAACTGAAAAATGGCATCTCCTATGCCAATATAGTTCCAATGAAGTAAAAAAAAAAATACACAATCCTCTCTCTTGCACACATACTCTCAATTATAAAATGATCTCTCATTTATACTGATTACAAAGAATAATCAACCACTAGGTCGACTAAGACCTAATACAATAAAAGATATAAACATTATGCTCAATCTCCAATGCAATCTAAATCAAGTTAGCTAAAACTTAGATAGGACCCAAATCTTCAACCTCAAACACGCACAAGTGCTATCGAAGCAGCATCAAGAATCGTAACACGTTACTTCATCAAGTCAGATAAGACCTAAATGAAGAAATTCCAACATGCTACCAAAGAAAAAAATTCGATCATCTCAACCAATGTGAACCAACAACATTATCATCACACAATCCAAGAATGCCAACAAGCAACATGAATACCATCTAGAACCTTCACATCATCTCTAATACAAAATCCAAACTTATTTGTCTCTTTGATCAATGGGAACACTAAAATACCGAACTTTGTTATTTAACAAAAGATAGCTTGTTGTATTTTGAATCATGAACAACACCAAATATAAACACAATGATAAGGAAACATGCAATCACTAGCTTCACAACCTTTGAAACATCAAATCTACATCATATCGAACCAAATACTCATCCATTATTCAAAGGAACACTGTGACACCAGTAACCAGAAACTTGATCATATCATACTCAAATTATTGAACCAACCTCTGTGAACATCTATAGATGATCTACAGACATCTCAGAACAATACCTCACCATCACATTTCAAGATCTTCAGCATAGCATTTGAACAACTGAAATCCTCCTTACCAAATGTCTTGAACACACTGTTTGAGATAGCAACAAGTATGTTGACATCAATGACAAAACATTAATGTCAACACACCAAAATCCAAAACTCTGACATGCACAACAATCTTCCAACAATTGAGACCCTAGATAGAGCCAAAGATTCCATTTGAAACTATTACAAGAGGGACAACCTCAAATTTGATCCCATTTGGGATATCATTGATCGAAGTTGGAATAATCAACTCCACCAATCTATCCACACAACAATGTACTTTATCAACCCCAATTTTCTCTATTTTTATAACTTCCCAAATTGTAATGGAGAGGTTATATAGAAATCACAACATGCATTCTAGAACTGGTTGTAGTAAGTTTTTTTTTTTTCTGTGGAGCTAGCTAGTTGACAAAGAACCACATAACAAAAGTTAGTCTTTACACCACATGTATCTTACAAGTTACGAATTTCAAATTTAGATCTATTACTAATTTGATAAAATATAGTGTGATTTCTAACTCTTCAATATTTTATTTTGTAGATTATTTATGTATATTATATTATATTTATGTATATTAACTTTTTCTCTTTAATTTTTTGGTATTTTTTATGGACAAACATGATGGAATCTCAAGAATGGAATCCCTTAACGTAACGAAATTCATGGGTTCATCCAATTGTTGTAAATTACTTGTATGTAGCTAAGCCATATTTTACTTTAACAATGTAAAATTGTAGCCAGTTGGGCTGAAATTTACCTTATTTTATTTGTCATGATTGGTGCTCTGATAATTTTTCTTAAGGACTATGTCACTAGTTTAAAATTATTTCTATAGATGAATTTAGTTTAAGTTCATTAAAGATTATTTTGGTAGACTTTCTGTAATCACCTAAAAAGGGTCACCTAGACTATTAGCCCCTTTTGCTAAAATCATCAATTGCTTATTCTTGATCAAATCCTAGTTCTATCATTTATTCGATTATTTTCTATGGGCTAAACCATCTTATCCTAAAAGTCTTTATTTAATTAAAAAGAATTTCCTCCCCTTTTATTAAATAAAAAGCCCCCACTTTTCCTCTTATCCTAAGTTGCACAAATAAAGCATTATTCTTATTTTACAAAAAGGGAAAAAGTATTTTTTGTCTCATATGGACACAAAAGTCAACTCTTATTTTCTCATTGGAGGATACTTGTGCACATGGATTGCTCCTCTTTCAAGCTCCCTTGATTAAATATTTTGCCTATTAATCTCCATGATCCATTCTTTCTCATTTCTTATAAAAGGAGAGCTCTCTTCTCATTTTAGGATCGATCTTTTGAATACTAACCTTATGCTGCAGGATTTCTTGGAGACTTTGGAGCTTTTTGAAGACATTCTTGCATCCATCTTTCATTTCTTGCATCTTAGCTTCATATTTATGCTTTCCTAGATTAGCTTCATTCCTATGTTCTAGATTAGCTCACATAGATTAATTAGCTTGGATTGTAACACTTGCATTTTTCTTTTCATAGCTTAGCTTGCATTCTCATTTCTAGTTGCATTTGCATTTCATTCTCATATTTATTCTTGACGATATTGGCATTCTTGCCCTTGTCTCATTGAATCTCCCATTGCACGGTTTACTAGCAAGGTCATAGGCTTAAATAGCTCTAGCTGAGAGCACACTTAACACACTTACACTCCATGCCTAGGGAGCTTTAAATCAATTTCTCAAAGTTTCCAATCCATGGATTCTCTTGGAAGCAATGATTTAGAGAAGTGCACATTTTAGTGTGTACATTTTTTGCACCCACAAATGAGAAGAGAGCTCTCATTTTATAAGAAATGAGAAAGAATGGACCATGGAGATTAAGAGGCAAAAGATTTAATCAAGGGTGGAGCTTGAAAGAGGAGCAATCCATGTGCACATCTTCCATGCAATTCCAACATGCTTCCTTGTCCTTAGAAGTGGCTCCATGTCAAGAGGACTTTAAAAATGATAAAGAAAAGAATATAAAAAAAATCAAGATCAAGAACCCTCCATGTCATCCAATCCTTTTCATGACATCTCTGATTCACTTCATGGTTCTTTTGATCCTCTACGCTCTTCCGCATTCATTCCACCATCTCCTACACAAGATCAAGCTACTACTCACACCATTGAGCTTATTGACAATCAAGATGACCTTACTTCCATTGAGGTTATTGAAAATAGTGTTATTACTTCCAATGTTAAGCCTATTAAAAATCAAGAAAAAAATGATGCACTTATGCTATCCAAAGCAACTTTTCAAGATCAAAGTCTTCCATCTTCTTGTTCTACCACTTCATGTTCACCTCCACTTTTTACTCTTCCTAAGTCTTTGCAAGCTTTGAACAATCCTATCAAAGAAGTTGCTCCTATTCAAGATGTTCACGATCCTATTGCAAATCCTAATGCTCACTCTAAAGATGCTGATGTCCTTGGTTGTCATATAGATGTTGATGAAATTATTGATTATCCTTTTGCATCTTCCACTTCCATCCTTAGACTTCCTCCACCAATACCAAAGGCTTCATGTCTCCCTTCCATCTTGGGACCTTATGTCCCTTCACTTTCCCCTCCTAACTCTCCTAATTCTTCATCCATCTTGGGTCTTTACGTCCCTCCATCTCCTATCTTTCCTCAAGATCAACATAGATGCATACCCTTGAATCCTTTTCACCCACCCACTCATCTAAACCAGTCATATTCTCCTTCTTCTTCCACAAGTCCCAAGTCTTTTGGAAGTAACTTGAATGTTCAATATAAAAAAAAGAAGCAATACAAGAATCCATAAAAAAAGATCACCATGTCTACTCTAATCGACATGGAGGCATAAAGTCAAAAGAGATATCTAAGAAGAAAACTACAAGACAAGTATGGGTTCCAAAATCCATCATTGAAGATATTCTCTCTAAATCATCAAAAAGAAATGAAAAGCCTACGGCTATATGGATTCCAAAGTCTCTCTTAAGAGAGTCTTATGTTGAACAACAAGTGAAGTTGACATTCAAGCTTCCAAAGGCTTCCACTTCATCTTCTTCCAAAAACATTCTTCCATTCCATGTGCCTGAACCACAACCTCTGCTAAACATTCGCCATATTCCTTCTCGTATTCCTTCATTTACATTCCCTCCACCCTCTCGCCACCCTTCAAGGTGTGTGTTGATGTTGATCTTTCCTCCCTTTCCATCTACCCTTTCACAATCCTCCCATTCATTATCCTTCTACCTTCTATCATTTTTCCTCATTTGCCTATTCCTCCTATCTTCCAACCTCACTTGCTTTACATAAAACCTTATCCTTCATTTTTCTCTTCCATCTTCCTTTCCCTATCAGTATCTTTGAGCATATCATTTTGAATCCTTGGCATATCATGGTTTAT
The DNA here is from genome assembly GCA_027943335.1 of Chamaecyparis obtusa. Taxonomy (NCBI): domain Eukaryota; kingdom Viridiplantae; phylum Streptophyta; class Pinopsida; order Cupressales; family Cupressaceae; genus Chamaecyparis; species Chamaecyparis obtusa. Next base: position 684,021 of record BSBK01001614.1, on the reverse strand, counting down.
CCTTTCAAGAAATATTATCTAAAAAGCTTGCCTTCTTCCAAAAAAAACAAAAAAAAAATTAAAAAAAATTAAAAAATTAAAAATGTGCCTTAGTGGAAACCTGGAAACAGGCGCCTTGGTAGCAAAAGTAAAGAGAAATAAATTTATCCTATGGTGAAAACCACTCCCTTGTGGCACCTTGGATAAGTACCATGATGAAAACTTGGCAATCAGACATCATGAGTAGTTCTTCTACATATTTCATCCATTCCGTCTTCTCTCTTTGATCTTGACAATGTTGATCTATACACGAACATTTGGCTATCTTGTGAGCTATCTTAAGATGATCTTGCTTTCATTCCATTCATGTTTAGTCTTCATATTTATTTTCCTCCATTCATTCTAGCATTTCACTATCCTTTTCCCCTTGGTCTTGATCTAATAAAAAAGAGTAAAAAATGATGCTATGAAGCCTCTTGACATGTCTACTCCTTTGGACTACATCATTTCCTTCTTTTGCATTACGTTTTTATGACTTATCCTATGCTGGTCTTTCATTGCTTGTCCAAATGTGCTTTACATGATAATTTTTCCCTAGCTTGGATACTCTTGAGGAGTTTTCCATTGAGGATTTCTTTCCTTCATTCTCCTTCATTCTCTTGTCTTCCATCTCTTCCACTAGCTTGCTATTCCCTCTTGTCCTCCACCTTGCTAGACATTGGGACTACACGATGTGATCTTGCTTGGGAGTTTGATGCCCATTTTGTCTGGGGGCATCTTTTGTACATACTTATTGATCTTAAAAAAACTTCAAAAAATGATATATTGCTAAAAAATCTTAAAAAGCATAAAATGTCTTGAAAAAATGAGCATCCTAGTGAAAACCTAGCAATAGGCGCTTTGATGTATCTTCAAAAAAATTATATATTTTAAAATACCAAAAAATCAAAAAATTTAAAATCCCAAAAAAATAGTCACGCTCTCCCCAAACTGTGTTTTTTTTCAACACTACTCTAGCGTCGAGTGTTTCTCAACACTTATCAAATATCCTATCCGCAGTCTCGAATGATGCAATATTTCTCACTAGTAAATGTGATACTCAAAGTTTGACTCTATGACCTACACACATGCACTTAAACACTTGACTTTCTAAAATTTGCTTTATTTCTTTGTGTGTTGTCTATGATGATTTCTTTGCTGAGTGTTCTCTCCCTATGATAGTTTTCGATGATGCATAGCTAGAAGACTGAGGGCATGAGGACATGTTTTATTATTTTTTCTGCTTGTGGGTGTATTTTGTTGGTCCTAATTGTCATTAGCATTTATGCTTGATCCACTTGACACTTAGGATCAACAAAGTATTATCCTTGATTATTTTTTGCAAGTGCATACTTATAGTCATCTTGACTTCCTTGTGTCTTGATGCGAGTATAATCTTGCTATATCAAACTTAGGGAATCTCGTTACACTAGTCATCTTGACCTATATGTCTTTGGTGCCTAGGTGGGATTTCCACATTCCTATCTGATATAGATCATATTCAGATCCACATAGTTATACTAGTGTGTATTGTATGATCTTGCGACGCTACCAACGCTCAATGATGAATATTAGAGTCTAATGCCTTTGTGACCTTGCAAATAAACCACTTTTTTATAGTAGCTTGCATTTTTAGGTTCATGTTAGTTTAGTTTTGCATCTTGCATATGGAGAGAGCTCTCTTTTCATCTTTCGTGGACTTATTAGTCAACTGCGCTCGCCTTTTGCTTCTTCCTGATCATGTCTTTCACTTCTTGTCTTTCACATCACATCCTTTCCTCTTCTTTTCGGGATCAAAATCAAAATCCACATTCATCCTGATAATCACAATCATTTTTCAACATTTCTCCTTCTGCGCAGTTAGCTGACCGTTTGAGGCCTGATCCTTCAATCTTCACTGGGGCATCTTCATTTCTTCATCCCCATCTCTCTCAACCTTCTAGTCTTTCATTCATCTCCTTCATTTTCATCTCTCTGAAGTCTTGACTGGGGCATATCTTCACTGCTTGATGGTTATCCTATCATATTTCATCTTTGATTATGATTTCTAGTGATTTGATCATGTTGCTCTTGCTTCTATCTTCCCTCTACCTAATTTCGCTTTCGATCCCGAGGGGGCAGACATATCATATCCTATTGGCTATTCTCCAGAGCATACGCTTGACCATTCCATTTTCTCTAGTCGATCTATCTCTATCTTTGCACTTGACATGTTAGTTCTCCTCTCGAGTTCTGATATTGTTCATCTCTTTCTTAATTGTTCAGTACTGTCGCTACCAGGCTGATCATGTAGGATTTGCTATCTCTCTGCACTTCATACTTTGGAGTCAGACCGCTATCTATTACTTTTTCGGCTAATCTATTCTTTGACGTAATGTGTTCCCAGATCGATCACACATTAGTCAAAGAGGGGCAAATTTAATCACCTAAAAATGGTCACCTAAACTATTAGCCCCTTTTGCTAAAATCATCAATTGCTTATTCTTGATCAAATCCTAGTTCTATCATTTATTCGATTATTTTCTATGGGCTAAACCATCTTATCCTAAAAGTCTTTATTTAATTAAAAGGAATTTCCTCCCCTTTTATTAAATAAAAAGCCCCCACTTTTTTGCTTATCCTAAGTTGCACAAATAAAGCATTATTCTTATTTTACAAAAAGAGAAAAAACACTTTTTGTCTCATATGGACACAAAAGTCAACTCTTATTTTCTCATTGGAGGATACTTGTGCACATGGATTGCTCCTCTTTCAAGCTCCACCCTTGATTAAATCTTTTGCCTCTTAATCTCCATGGTCCATTCTTTCTCATTTATTATAAAAGGAGAGCTCTCTTCTCATTTTAGGATCGATCTTTTGAATACTAACCTTATGTTGCAGGATTGCTTGGAGACTTTGGAGTTTTTTGAAGACATTCTTGCATCCATCTTTCATTTCTTGCATCTTAGCTTCATATTTATGCTTTCCTAGATTAGCTTCATTCCTATGCTCTAGATTAGCTCACATAGATTAATTAGCTTGGATTGTAACACTTGCATCTTTCTTTTCATAGCTTAGCTTGCATTCTCATTTCTAGTTGTATTTGCATTTCATTCTCATATTGATTCTTGAGGATATTGGCATTCTTGCCCTTGTCTCATTGAATCTCCCATTGCATGGTTTACTAGCAAGGTCATAGGCTTAAATAGCTCTAGCTGAGAGCACACTTAACACCCTTGCACTCCATGCCTAGGGAGCTCTAAATCAATTTCTCAAAGTTTCCAATCCATGGATTCTCTTGGAAGCAATGATTTAGAGAAGTGCACATCTTAGTGTGTAAACTTTCAAGTGATCAAGGGTTGCAATTTGATGTTCATCCAAGATTTTTAATTAATGTGGGAGTGTAGTTTGTAGTCATCTTCGTCAATAAGATGTTGCAATAATACACACAAGGAGGGAAGTTTGACCTTGATTAACAAGATGGCTTCAATACCAAAGACTAATGAATAGGGAGTGGCTCTTGTAGGTGTACAAATATGGACATAATATGCCCAAACGGTAGGGTGAAGTTGCGAATTCCAATCCTAACTAACATGATTATCGATTTTCTTGAGAATATTTAATTGCCCATTATTTTATCTCATTCATTGTTAACTAATATTCATTGTTTACTTAATTTAATTCAAATTTAGATTGAAATTATCTATAATTAAATTAATTTAACTATTCAAGAAAAATAGTTAAGTAAATGATCAATTTAGTTAACTTGATAATCAAATTTATTAACAAACCAATCAAGTTGTCTAACTCAAGATCATAAATTGATTAAATAGTCATCACCTCACTAATTAAATGAGTTAACTACCTAGTGACCTCCATCCAATTAGGAAAATGATTTCCACCTCCCCCTATCTCGTCTAACTCATGATCCTATATCAAATCTCCACTGTTCATTTTCATCTAAAGATTTCTTTACTTGGGGATTAATCTCCCATTTTCACCATCCTCACAAACTAAGCAATAAACATAATAAATCTTTGGAACACATCCACTCAATCGATATGTTAGAGCATAATTTGAAAGTGCAAAAATTTCATGAGTCCCAACCTCACTGTGCATTTGGCCTAAAAAATTTTCACCATATATAACTGATATGAGAAATATTCAAGTGGATCAATCTTAGTAAAATTTTCCTAGATATTGTTTCTCATCACTCCCATGTCTATATTAGTTTCTATAAATTACAATATTTTTTTTAAAAATGAAGTGTAGGAATATTTTGGCTATTTTCCTCTGTGTGCATAGTTGTTGAGTTTATATGGTCTACCAAACTTCTTATGGTCCTCTAGATCTTATCCTATTTATTCTTACAACATGAAATTTTGCATACTCTATCAAGCCCTCCCCTCTTTTTGTTTCCTTCATTCCATAATTTTTTTGATTTTCACTAGACATCCAAACTTCTTCCTTGTCTTCACCTCACAACCTCTTGTTCTCTTCTGCATCCTTAGTTGGGAAGTAGAAAATAGCATAGGTTTTGAATCATTTGTTTAAGTAGAATTAACTGTTGAATTTTGTTATTGTTTGAATAAGAAGAGCGTAATTTGGAAGTGATTGTGTAATCAATTGGGGAAGAATGTGTAGGCTCTAAAGGTAACAAAGTATGTACTCTTCTTTTACATATGCATATTTGAACTCATTAATCATAAATACCTTGCAAGTTTTTGGTGTAAATTAATGTTATATTGAAGTTAATTTATAGTTGTCTTGAGTTTAATATCAGTGGAGTTGAATTAGTTGTGGGATTGGGCAATCGAGAAGACCCCTCAATCTCAACTATAACATTTGGTATCACAGGCACATTAAAGATTGCGGAAGGACAAGAGTTTTGCCTAGTAAGAATGGTGAAGAGAAGCTAGAAAAGATGATCCTCAAATTGGACAAATTACATAGCACGTGAGTTGTTATCCTCTAGTAGAGGTTAAAGTTGGGTAGAAAGGGTGTAGTAGAGGTAGGAGTGTGTCTTCCAAGAATCAATCTGTTGGGTAAAGGAAGGCAAGAATGAGAGAGTTGCATAGATAACTCGTGACTCTAGAAGAATGAATATATCTCAAATAGAATTTATGAAGTAACTATGGACCACCAATTAGTGAGTGAAAGTAGAGTGTGAAAGGTGAAAATACCTTATAGGTTGAGATAGAAGAGGAAGTTCATAAAATTGACTTAAAGTCCAATATTTGATATTTGATGAAGTTGACAAGGATGATCTTCTACAAAAAGAAGAGATGGGAAGAATAGAGAGATTTTTTGAAGGACAAGTGTCAAAAGAACTTGAGAATGTAGTTAAAATATGCCTCTTTGAAGGCATAATAGCAGAGAACGAGGAGGTTGTACATGCAAAAGAAGTTGAAAAAGAAATTAATGAAGTAAAAGTTGCAACAAGGGTCCATTCTTTAGAGTATAAAATGATGCAACAGAGTGCAAGAGAGGGAATGGAAAGTATTGATTTCCATTAAATGAACGAGGGTGATTTGTGTGCAAATGTAAAACTATGCTCTCCTAAATTTAAGAAAGATGATGTGATGAATGAAATAGTAAGTGTGGAACGAGAGTTAGCAAATGGATTATGTTTTAGAGTACACTTTCTATAAAAGTGCAGATGCATATTGGTAGAGGTGGTAGGTATGTGGATTGGATCTCACAAGGTTAGAGAGGATTAAGAGTTACAATTGGTGGAGAAGGCTTAGTTGCAGTGGAACTAACTCCACATTGAGAGAGGAGCATAGAGCAGAATTGTTGGAGATGATTGTTGTGTCTAGATGCTAAAAGAGGAAGCAAATTTAGATTTGTAATCATTGTTTCAACGGTGCAGTGTGTGAATTTGTAGTTCATAGATTATACAAAGTACTTATAATAAATAAATAAAATTCAACTAAAATTAAAATAATACCATTTATTATAATAAAAATATTTACAATTAAATTAGATGGTAAAAGTGCAATAGTCCATAAATGATACATAATCAAATCTTGAAAAAAGTACACATTATTTATTAAACATAGAATAAAATAAATAAAAATTTAAAATTGTACAAACTTATTATATCATTAACATTTAAAATCTCATTATTAACCATCATTGAAATAAATGCATATGATATGATTACACATATTGCCTCTTACACATGTAGTTCTATCATAATATATAAAATGTCACAGCAAATAAAGTATTGAATGCACTTTTTAAACAATCATAAATAATCCTTTAAATTAAGCATTGATGTGAAATTAATCATTAAGAATGTGAGTGTATGTTTAAAGTAATAGGGAGGTGCAACTAGTTATAACTATTTTTCCTTAAGTATTTAGATTGTAATTTATTGTTTATTGATGATTAAATTTTAATTGAATTTTTTAAGAAATTAATTTTTATCATATTTTTTACCAATGAATTCTGTCTAACCACATTATTATTTTTTAATATATTTTTAAATAAATTTATTTTATAACATGTATTGTTTTAAAAACATTTCAGTTTATTTTTAAGGACCATTCAAAATCTCAAATAAAATTAAAACGGTTTCTTTTGATTTCTAAAAGAAATCTATTAGACCAAATTGATTTCTTACATAAAGGTGGCTTAAAATATATAACCTTTACATTAAACCACAATACAATTTCCTTAACAAATGATACCCAACTAAAAGAAAACCATATCTATAACACCCAAATAATAGGAAACTACACAAACCAAATAAATCAAATTCTTAATGTCATTTGTAAATGCACAAAAAGGTCATGCAAATATATATTCTTATAACAAAAGTCCAGTGTACAGACATCTTTTTAAAAAAAATATTTTTTGTACAGAACTATGCAAATCACAATTAGATGGAAAATTTGTACTTTTGAAAGAGAGGTCACAAAATTAAATCTCACAGCAATAATGTATATACACCTTGTTTAGTACAATTAGATGCATCTGACAAAGTATATGAAGTAGTCCAACTATCCATATTACAGAGAAACAAGCTCATACTTTTCATCATCAAAACTAAGATTCTTATTCATATCTATTAATTTTTAAAGGTAACTGAAATCATATTAATAGTTGCTATTTTTTGAGATGGCTCGTACATGTTTTTCCTTGTCAATCCTAGCAGATCACTCCAACTTGAGATGAATTTTGAAAGAGAATTTTGCCTGAATAAAAAATAGCAGTTTATAAAGAAGATAACGAACTGAAATAGAAAATGCTCTGGGATTTTATTGTTGTTTAACACAATCATTTATTTTCAAGTCAAATATTCGATTATCAGATGGCATGGGATATATGGGTGAATATGTAAATCGTAAACACAATTCATGGAAACTCGGTGTAATTAAAAATATTATTAACCAAGTCTACAATGTCACATCTAAACGTGAAGTGAAGATTCTTGGCAGCAAAAGTGGGACTGGTTTCAAATAGCAAATAGATATTATTTATTTGGTCTAATTGCAATTAAGAACCCTTTGAAAGAACAAAATGAGAGCAGAAATGATGTCAAAAGATGGGCTTCTTTCCTTTCAACAATCCCATTAAGTAATCGAAAACTTGGCTCCCACTGTCACGAAGGCCAGAATGCATGTACTCATTCGTTATATAGAGTCTAATACCAGCAATCTGTGCAGCTGTAGCTTCAGCAATATGGAAGTTTACATACATATCTTCATAATACACGGCTGCTGCAACAGGAACCTGCATATAGCATTGAAGCAGATTTTTTCTGAGAATCTCTTCATGGAATGATGCATTATCTACTAGCCCACTTCTAAATTTCTTTGCATCTGAGAATCTCTTCATGCAATGATACATTATCTACAAGCCCAGTTCTAAATTTCTTGTGAAAATTAGCAATTAAAAAAACAGCTGGCATAAATATTTGGTAACTATATTCTTATCCAAATGATTATGGAACCTCAACCTAAAATATACACCTCATCCAAAGTTTCATGACATTTAAACTTGCCGGCACTCTACTTCACTTATAACTAATTTTTTCGATGTTTGAGTTTAATATTTTCGCCTTACCATATATCCAGAGATTGAACATCTTTACTTTTTAGTGCTTAGAGTCTGGAAGATGAATTTGGCAGGCTAAATGATGTGTACCAGTTTAATTGAGCACAGGCACTAAATATATACTACATGATATTTTTGCATGTGTACCTTTGAATTGATGTAATATGGGGTCATGAACATCATCAAAGTTGGTTGCATTAATCTACTGTTGAGAGTGGTTACAGCATGGTAAGACCTCATAAATGTAGGTTTGTTTCAGAGACAAAAAGTCACCACATTCCACACAAAAGTCCAGGTCACATCCCAATGTCTTAGACATCCCAGCGACTCCGGAACTTGGAACAAAAATCCCCCATTTAAGACTGGACGGTTTGCTCCGTTTGATGCATAAAAGTAAATTTTCAAAGAAAAATACTTAAAAACTACGAGGATCATCGCTGCAAATTCAGCATAATTTATTTACTTTTTGAAACTTCGATTGCTTTTAGTCTGTTTGACTTATTTTAATAGCCATAGCCTCGTCATCTCCAAAACTCAAGAAATGTATTGCCATTCCTGACCGTCACCCATCTCACCCCATCCCAAAACTCTGACAAAAACAGCTCAATGGAGGTATCCAAAGTGAAATATTATTTTTTTCTCCAAGCTTCTTAGACGGGTGGCAAGGAGAGCTAGGGGAATGTGTGGATATGGGTTTCAAGCACGACGGGTATCCAAGAACACAATTTTAGGGGACAGAACTTTTCCCAATTTTCGGAAGGGCGAGGGGTTGGCTAAGCTTCTCAGACGGGTGGCAAGGAGAGCTAGGGGAATGTGTGGATATGGGTTTCAAGCACGGCAGGGGTATCCAAGTTCACAATTTTAGGGACAGAACTTTTCCCAATTTTCGGAAGGGCAAGGGGTTGGCTATTAAAATTAACTTAAAGAACTAAAAACGGTTTCGAAGATTCGCTTCATGGGTTCCATCAAATAAATAAATAAATATCTATTTATATATATATATAAAACATAGAGACTGCTATTTATATATTCCTATTCTTAATTTCAAATTTGGAGCCCTGGCCACAACCATGAAGAACCGAATCCAGACCTTGAACTTGGGCTGGAATGGCCTGGGACGGGGGTTCTCTAGGGGGTGGACTGGTACTGAAATTTTAATTATGTTGAATTTGCAAATAACATTCCTCCCCCTTAAACTTTTCTGGGGTGTATAGCATTTTTTCCCTTAAAAGCAGTCTTTTTTATTTTAATATGCCAAATGAAAGCAAGCTGTCCAGCACTTCGAAAAAAGGGGACATCCCCTCAAAGTCTCCAGTCCCCAGGAGTGGTTGGACCCCGACAGTAGGTATCAATCTCATATTAAGTTAAGAAATAAAAAACAAGGATTTCTGTTGTTTCAAGAGCATAGAACTTGGTAAGAACATATTAGAAAAAAACCTATGCTGATGAATTATACAGTAAAATATTCATGTTGATTGCAGATTAGATGGTATTCGAGTAAGTTTTCTTGGTGCCAAAAGGATTTGTTTCTTCCCTATCATTAACCGACAAGCAAGTGGCAGTATTTCGATTGCATGATTCAACCTTGGGCAAAGCTTTGAAGAGGAAAAGGTTTTGAGAGCTTGAAGAGATAAACTGGCAAATTCAAAAAGCAAACAAAGTTTTGACAACAATGTTGCAACACTTAAAGAAAAAAAATCAACAGCTGAGGAGTAGACAAGTCGTGGGAGTTTTCTCATGATCATAATTAAGGAGTTGCCACAAGACTTATAAATTAAAGAACAGTTGGCAAAATCTCAAGATTAATGATAGAGTTAAAAGGAAAGAAGATTCTCCTGAACCAAGGAAACCATCCTTTACAAAGATGCGAAAACCATGACTGAGGTATGCACAATAAGTGCTCCATATGTTAGTTCCAATCAAGACATAGAACAATGATTTGGTATTTTGAGTAGTATACCAAGGGTACTCGCTAAGTTTCTATTTAAGATGGGCTTTAATGAAAAGGGAATTGGAAAGAATGGCCAACGAATGACAAATCCCAGTAAGGTTGAGGGAAGGCCTCACTATGCAATTTTGGAGATGGTAGCGGAAAAGAAGTTGGACGGTGATGGAAAATAAGTTCGAAAATACTGTTAAATGGTTGAGACAAGAAGAGCTTGCAAAGATAGAAAGCCCAAGTAATTAGTTCAGCAAAGACAGCCCGTGCAACATAATGGAATCATCTTTTTTGTCAAAACTCATGAAAACTTGAAATATCTTGATAATGAGCTGGTTTCTAATAGAGAGGAAGGTAGCATTACACTGCCCCATAGGTCCAAAGAAGAGACTCCAAAAAAATAACAGAAACTCCTTGAAGAAGCCCATTACACAACATCAATTCACAATTACATGAGAGAATGCAAGTTGAATGCAAGAAGAGGTAATCCTTTCAGTAAGGGAAAAAGACAAAAAAAGAATACAAAGCATCTTCAGCGAGAGGAGAGCATTCCAAGGGAGGAGGTAGAATGCTATGAGTTTATCAAACTTGTATAAGTAAGCATTCAGGCATCCCAAGAAAGTATGCAAGAGACAGGTCATTTTGTTGATATACATACTGCAAGAATGTTCGTATACGTATCCATGTTCATTTTGTCAACTGAGTAACCAAATTTTTTTTTAAAAAAAGCATTGGTAAAAAATAAAAAGTTTGATTAACTTTAAACCACTTTCCAAGACCAAGAAGAGGCCAAAGTATAAGAAACAAGAAGGATGCAAGTTTTGAACACCACTCTCCATATCCCTGAATATAAGGGCAAGAAGCAAATTTTGTCAAAGAGATGGGCAAAAATTATTACAAGAGTGGCATTCACTTGTAGAGCATTAGAAACTTCAGCCACAGATCAACCTAAATAATTACAAGGTGCAATCCAAAACAAAACAGACATCTACAAGTAAGAAAAAGTTAAGTTATTGAAGCACCTACTATTCAAGAGGCAGCAAATAAAGAAGATTTCCAAAGTAAAATACAAATACATATTTGGATTTCTCTCAAAAAGTCATGGACTTTCAAAAAAGACACCTGAAAGAGTTATGTCCTCCACAAGTTGATAGAATTGTGAATCAGCTAAGTGCCAACTTCATTCCTCTAACTGGCAGTTTCATAACCACTAGGATGACTTTGTAACTGTTTAAAGCAGAAATTCTGCAAAAGCTCCAACTTCACAATCACTGGTTCAATAAGCAGCAACTACGACCTACATTCAGTGCAGTTTCAGTCCGATGCGAATAGTTCACTATCTCAAATACTAAAGGAGCAGAAGAAGCAAAGGGGAATGTATGATATGAGCTCAGGATACGTTCTCAACAACAATTTAGAGTAGGATCCAGTCTCATACAGAATTAAAGAACAACAAATTCTTATATATAGCTGTCTATGGAATTGCAAGAAGAATCACATTTTTGGTAGTGGCATGGTTGAGGTTAGAAACATAATATGCAATGGGTGTACCATGATTGATAGAATGTATAGAGCTGCACAAGAAAAATATGATGTAGCAGCCAAAGGAATGCAGAAAGCATCAAGATAAAGAAGCCAAGTAGTTTTAATAGCATAGAACTTGCGAACAATATATATGGAAATAATCCATGTTAAATCCTGCAACAGAATATCCACATTGATCGCATATAATGAACTGTGATCATTAAAGAATTAAATAACCACGTGTTAGCATTTTCATTTGTACCTTTTGGTACAACATAACACAGAGCAGTATGTGAGATGCACCTCTTCAGATTGGATGGGGGATGCTTTTTTCTAACTAAAATTACCTCTATACACTAAACTATGGACAAAATCTAAGTGCTCACAATATGCACAATAATTCTCTGGGAGTTTTAATTCTCCAAAGTAAAATAAACCAAACTTACCCTATCTTTTTTCCTTTGGTATGAACACAACACTGAATCAACTCTTCCCTCACAAATGAGATTTTATATTTTACAATTATAAATTGCATCAATCAAGTATTAATCTAAACATAAAAGTCACTTATCCTACTTGCTAAAAGTAGAAAACAGAGCACGTGAAAGTTTTCAAGAATGAATTATTCAACACAAAGATAGCATTAAATTTTATAAATCAAATAGCTGGAGCTGCATGTAAAGCTACAATTCCAATGGAGAACACCACCAACACAAAGCGCAACATTATTCATCACTTTTAACTAAATAAATGGAATCTAAAAACAATCATCATAAGATATAAAATTCAGACTGCAGTAGAACAATACTTTTATTTACAAAACAACATTTTGAGATTTAGGATAAACACTAAAAATAATTAACAAAGCTGAAAATGAAGTACTTAAGAAAAACTAAAATAAATAAAAGTTGGATAAAAGCTGACAAAAACTAGCTAAAAAAGCAAAAAGATGCCTCTTGCTTTAAACAGAGTAGGATAAAAATAGCTAATCCAAAAGATCCTCTGATTCTAGTGAATGAAGAGCTGGTTTTCTGTACTCCAACTAAGCATGCCAAAATCTATAAGTGAAACCATTTGCTTCCTCATTAGAGGGCCTTGAAATTACCCTTTCTATTGTGAGTTGATCATGCACAAACCTTTGCATTCTTCAATCATGTTCCAGGTGACTACCATTTCATTTTTTTGCATTGACATTTTTATGGTAAGATTCAGCCATTTATCTAGACCAAAGGAGACCACCAAGTCTTTCCTGAACTAAGTGGTCAAATTCAACCCTCACTTTCTCCAAATTATTTTCAGCGAATGGACATGGGATTGATGGAACAAAAGAGATCATGCCTTGTTCTGCAGTATGAAATTTCCTCTTATTCCCTTTACACATTTTGATTGCAAGAGCCCAAAGTTCTATTAGTGACCAATATGCCACTATCAACTATCAAAGATGACTTTCTTTCAGATCAGCAATTACACCAACCTGATTAGTTCTTGAGTTCCCAAGGATACTACCAGTTCCAGATGACTTTCATTGTTCCCATTAGTAGAAACAGCAGTTATTGTGGCATTCTCTAGCTCAGCCATGTACCCTTATATTGCTTTTCCCTCCTCCAATATTTCATGCCTCATCAATGATTTTCAGTTCTCTATCACACACACAACCAATCCATTGTTTGGTACCCTGGGCCACATGTGACCAAAATGGCCAATTGTTTCTTTTGTGAGCTTTCCTTAACCTTTGCAGTGACAAATATCTAGGAGAACCAGATTCAGCCAAAGGATTGAGCAAGTGTGCAATGTAGGCTCCCAACTAATTATGTTCCACTTTTAGGACTGCCTTCTTTCACCATCCTTTTGATGTCCTGTCTTTGAAATTATCCATTACAAATTTGCAAATTAAAACTCTTTATCTATTGGAAGGCCCCAAGTTAGCATGTATGATCCAATAACCAATAGCTTGCACATCTGAAGGTAAGTTCATTTCAGCTATGACCTGCTCTCTTCATTCCTCGACCTGATTTGCCCTTTTCTTTTTTATTTCCTTATTTGCAACATAGAGGAGACAACTCCAAAATTAAGGTCCCTAGTTGTCACAACTCTCCTCTTCTTGATTAGTGATGCCTTAACCCACTGTTGAGCATTCTCAACCCATTTCTCATGAGTCTGAACCATGGGAAGAGTTTCTTCCATGGGATGAACCAGAGCTGAATGAGTTGGTGAAATATATGTAATTGGGGTGTAAGGTCAAAAATTGTCTACTTTGCAATCTTCGCCTTATGCATTTGAACTCAATTTAGTGATCAATCCCATAAGTGTGTTCTAGATAATTTGCCTTGCCTTACAATGATCCACCTACCTCATTTCACACAACTAAAACCAACTCTTAGACCAAAACTCAAATTTGGGACAAACTAGTCTAAAATTATAAATTAACTCTACTTCATTCCAAATTTTGGATGTCAAAAAAAACTCTAAACCTTGTGTTTCCCTAATCTAGATCAATCTGAATCCGAACCATCGAATTAAGTTTATCTCCAAATAAAAGATCAATTTCTTTCATTTGAACATAACAAAAAAACATCTCAAAATCTCTTGATACTAAGTTTTTTCTTCTTACTAAGTCTTCCTTTGCACAAACAAGCTAGAAGGATTTGGAGCCCAAGTCTCAAGTATATTTGGTAGGTCCCAATCCTTGATAACATTTTCCCATTCCCCATTGATTATTCTTCACTTGTTAAATTCCAGAGATCAATTGCAAATGTAATCACACTGTTATGATTGTATGTGTTTTCCAAATGCATCAATCTCTTTGTATTTATACATGACAAGGACAAGAAGAGACATGTCCCTTCATGGGACACGGGATATGTCTATTCATTAATTTATTTTATCAATTTAACTATTTAGTTATTATGAGAATAATTATAATCTAACTTTATATATATATATATATATATCAATCAATTATTATATATATTGATATATATGTATATATATAATAAATCATTTCTCATAATAATCATATAGTCAGTATTATTTATCTAACCAATGCTACAAACATCAACACTCCCTCTTAGCTAGGGAGGATAAATCAATCCAATGTCAACACTTAAGACACTTGACAACATCAATTATATGATGTAAGCAATAAAGGCATCATCCTCATGATGTAATCAATAGAGACATAGTCTCAATGTGTGGATTGCCTCCATCGGCGATTCTTTCCACAAGTCCTCAAGAGTTCATAAAGATATCATCTCATGATATCGAGAGCATTGGCATGTAGAATATCAAGTCTCATGATTGTTAATATTATGGTCTTTTCAGCTAAGATCAATTAGGACAAATAAGTTAATAATTAATTATGGATATATATTTTTATTATCACACCTTTGGTTAATTAATATATATGTGGAAGTGCAATTTTATAATAATAAATAATAAGGCATTTATTGTTTTTATTATAAATAAAATAAATTACTTGAGAGGACCCAAGTCGGCCACCTTGAGGTGGAAGAGTTTATTTGATGATGCTCATATATATTGGAGTTTTTGGTGAATGTCCTCTTCATCAATGCTTGGAGCGAATTAATATGCAGATTCAGTTAGTATATTATGGAGCGAATTAGTTCAGCATTATGGAGTGAATCATGTTACAAGTAGTCGTTGTCGTTGCACCAAAAGATCGACCTGTTAATGCTCGATACAACCACTAGACTTATAGAAGACACAGGAGGCAGTTAAGCCATGTCGCGAACCCTGCGAGGGATGCTGGCCCACTGCCAACAATCCCCCTCCCAGCGTCACTCGTCGCGGCCTACATGGATTCGAACCTATGACCAAGCTCTGATACCACTTGTTACAAGTATTGGTTGCCGTTGCACCAAAAGATCAACCTTTTAATGCCCGATACAACCACTAGACTTATAGAAGACACAGGAGGCAATTAAGCCATGTCGTGAACCCTACAAGGGATGCTAGCCCACTGCCAACAAATCAAACCAGCATTTATGGACCAATCTACATCGGCATTGGTGATGATAATCATCCACACTAATAGCGAATCAATTCTGCCTTTATAGTGTTAAGTTTATGGCCTTTACGGAAAACATCCTCTTACTTGGGAGATAAATCAATAAGGATAAATAATAATAATAAATATTGTTTATATTTATTATTTATTGTTTATCAATTTAAATCGATATATATACGAGTTGATTAAATTAAATTATAGAGGGCCCAAGGTCGGCCTCTTGATATAAATGTTTAATGGTATAAGTCGGCCCCTTAAGGAATTGCTTAATCCTCATATATATTCGGTTAAGTCTTGACGAAGAGAGACACCAAAAACATAATGTGCCTTCTCCCCTCAAGATCTGAAATTGCGAAATATGAAGGCAGCAGCGAGTTCTAAAGATAGCAGAGAAATCAATCATTGATTAGAAGATCGAATTCATTCTCTTTGGAGCGAAATCTTGACATCACAAGCAAGTTTCTATCACATGCGAAGATGCTAGGATTCGTGACCAGTCAGTACACTTCAAGGGCAGAAATCTGTACAATATATATCAGCAGAGTCTGATATATATAGATAGGTATTGCAACCTGATGCCCTAAGGCCTGTAAACTAGATGAGGTGCAAATTCAAGACACATATAGTACAAATTGGGTACAATCACAATAGCAGATTACAAGACACATAGTGCTGGTCTATGTCACCTTAGATTTGATCTAAGAGAAGCCCTAGAAGGGCCAACTCGGGTCATATCTAAAGACTCCATGGACAGACATCAAGAGTTATATTCCGGATACTATCTCTCATTTGCCTTGAGTCTATTTATTCATACCCTCTGCTTAGTTTTGTTAGATCTCTAGATTGAATATATTCCTTGGTGAAAATCTGAAAATACTAACATGGTATCAGAGCTACAGTAGAGAAAAGATCCATTTCAGATTTAGGAATTCAAACTAATTCTTTCAAAACTAGGAATCTTTATGGCAACTAGGGTTTGGTCTGAAATTGTAATGAGGGTTTTGATTTACAATTGGTTGCCTCTATGGGAAATCTCATTAATCATCTTTTTGATCTAGAATAGATCATCCTGAGATTAAGTGCATGTCATGTATGATTCAGAGGGAGTATATTGGACTCTAGTGATAGGATCATATCTGAATTGAGATACATACATCACATAGTATTGCACTTACCTTCATCTTGTTTGACATTTTATGTATGAGAACTTTAACTATTGATTTGTAGGAAGTACACTTGGCACATCAATCCTACAACATTGATTCATTGATTATAAATTACTTTGGCATGTATGTAATTATCTGTAGAGTATAATTACAAATTGGATCAACTATTTGGAATAGCTGATTGTCAACATACCTAGCATTAATTTTGCATTGGCATATGTCTTATATGAGGACATTCATAGTTTTGTGTAGGGAGCACACCTTTCATTTGTATATTGCAATTAACTTGGTCATGTATGAGTGGTACATACCTAGCTGATTGGCATATCAAATTGTCATAGCTGAGATGTTTGAAAAAAAAAAATATGATTCTTCATTAGCTATTTGATATATTTACTTAGTTGATTAACTTGTAACAGAAAATCTGGCATTGTGAAATACTCTGCCCAGGCATAGGTTATACTTTATGTTGTTACAGAGGAACATTCACAGCTGATTGCTAGTATAACCTTGTATGTATTGACTTTATGTTACTGTGACTGCACATTGGCATATATTTGGTATTTCTGTATAGGATCATACTTGATTTTAGCAGCACTACTTCACATTAAGTAAAGTCTCATGTTGCATTGCATTGGTTTTCTTTTGCATATATGTGAACATGCTTCCGATATTCATGATTGAATTATTCTTGTTCTATGAGAGAACTACATTTAGATATATGCATAGGTCATGCACATATGGATTCATGTTTTAAATGCAAATTGCCCTGACTAGTTCTAGATGGAGTCTAAGCTTAAGAGGAAGTTTTATTATGGGCTAACTTACACCTGGTATAAACCTCTCCCTTCTACATGAGTAGGAATATTCCCTATTGGCATAGCTTATGATTGTATGTAACATTCATAGCTGATTGGAATGTCTGTTTAGTTTGGATGGTTATGTATGAGGAACATACCTTACTCTATGACACACTGTTATGTATAGGGAACTTATATAACTGATTGTGAGTATAATTGATTAACTGTTTTACATTGATGCATGAGTGCATCCATTATTGGTTAATGTAGAAACATACTTTACATTATGTTATGTATGGGAAACATACTTTATATTGCCTTGACACATTTCTGTTATGGGAACATACTTTACATTGGCATATGTTGTGTTGGCATATTTTATGTATGTATGGAAACATACATTATGACACTTAGGGATAATGTTGTGGTATGCATACTATATATGGATATATGTTATGCCTTGTTTTATGTATTCATGGTTATCGATCATATATATATGTGTGAATACATTTCTTTATAGTAGGAACTATAATACATATCTAACTTGAATTTTATGATCATATTGGTTAATCTTATACTTATGTGGATTCATGAGATGAGGTTTTGTATATAAAATTCATGTGGTTATTCATCTGGATATACTAATGTTTTTGGTTAAGTTATTCTTATGTGTTGGAGAATATCATTTGATGTTCTTCGAGTCAGGGGACTCGTGGATCAGGGGTCCACATTCGCATGGATCAGGGATCCATTGCCAAGTAATTGGTGAGACATCATGGATTTGATGTCAAAAGTCCATTACTCCCAATAATCGGTGAGACATCGTGGATTTGATGTCAAAAGTCCATTACTCCCAGTAATTGGTGAGACATCATGGATGTCAAAAGTCCATTACTCTAAGCAATTGGTGAGACATCATGGATTTGATGTCAAAAGACTATTGCTCCGAGCACTTGGTGAATATCATGGACTTGATATTCGAGAGACCAATGCTTTGGATATCATGGAGTTGATATCCTTTGAGTCTTGGAGACTCATGGATCAGGGATCCACAATTGAGTATTTGGTAACATCATGGACTTGATGATACCATGAATATCATAGAGTTGATATTCTAAACTCTTGAGTCATGGGACTCGTGGATCTAAGAAATCCACATCTAGATAGTAAAACATCATGTACTTGATGTTGGTATGATGTCATGGATTTGACATCTCTTGAGTCTTGGTGACTCGTGGATTTAGATATCCACAAATTGGATGGTATACATCATGGACTTGATGATACCTTGAATATCATGGACTTGATATTCAAAATAGTCAAGGAGACTAGTGGATTTAGGAAATTCACAAATTGATTGGATATTTGATATCATGTCACTTATATCATGGACTGATATTCTTGGGTCTAGAAGACCAAAGATCTAGGAGATCCACATTTGGATGGTAAGCATCATATGATATGATGTTTCTCATATGAATATGAGATGTATGGTTTATAAAGAACAGTTGTGTTCTCATTATGTCTTGTAGATAGAGATCTACTATCATAGATAAGAGATCTATGGCATCTTTGGATTAGGGATCCATTTTTTGAGTCTCAGAGACTTGTGGATTTAGGAAATCCACATCAGGTTGGAAATCATCCTACTACCATGTTATGAAATCTATGGTTGGAAATAATGTAAGAACATATGTGTTCTATTGGATATGGGATCCATGCTGTTTATGTTTTTGGCATCTTTATCAAGGATGATAGAGAGAGATCATTGGGTTGATCTTTGCCTCAAGTCCAAGAGGGAGTGTTAAGTTTATGGCCTTTACGGCAAACATCCTCTTACTTGGGAGATAAATTAATAAGGATAAATAATAATAATAAATATTGTTTATATTTATTATTTATTGTTTATCAATTTAAATCGATATATATATATATGAGTTGATTAAATTTAATTTATAGAGGGCCCAAGGTCGGCCTCTTGATATAAATGTTTAATGGTATAAGTCGGCCCCTTAAGGAATGGTTTAATCCTCATATATATTTGGTTAAGTCTTGACGAAGAGAGACACCAAAAACATAATGTGCCTTCTCCCCTCAAGATCTGAAATTGCGAAATATGAAGGCAGCAGCGAGTTCTAAAGAGAGCAAAGAAATCTATCATTGATTAGAAGATCGAATTCATTCTCTTTGGAGCGAAATCATGACATCACAAGCAAATTCTATCACATGCAAAGATGCTAGGATTCGTGACCAGTCAGTACACTTCAAGGGCAGAAATCTGTACAATATATATCAGCAGAGTTTGATATATATAGATAGGTATTGCAACCTGATGCCCTAAGGCCTGTAAACTAGATGAGGTGCAGATTCAAGACACATATAGTACAAATCAGGTACAGTCACAATAGCAGATTACAAGACACATAGCGTTGGTCTATGTCACCTTAGATTTGATCTAAGAGAAGCCCTAGAAGGGCCAACTCAGGTCATATCTAAAGACCCCGTGGATGGACATCAAGAGTTATATTCCGAGTACTATCTCTCCTTTGCCTTGAGTCTATTTATTCATACCCTCTGCTTAGTTTTGTTAGATCTCTAGATTGAATATATTCCTTGGTGAAAATCTGAAAATACTAACATATAGTGCGATCTATACATACAAATAAACTTAGTTACCGGGTTCGCCCCTGGACCCCTTCGGACCGGCCCAGGTACGAACTGGTCATGGTCCAAGTCCAGGTCCGGTTCGCCTGTGGGTCCAGACAGGGTTCGAACTTCTGGCCGGACAAACGGACCCGGGCGGACCAGGCCGGGAAAAATCGAACCTGCGCCGAACTGCACCAAACTTTGGGTCGTGGACGTCACTTACGTGACAAATTTTGCAAAAATTTATATTTTTTTGACATCCGGAACCCTAAAAGGTGGTTATGAAAGGCTAATGTTTGCTTCTCATTCTCATTTGTGGTGTGCAAGTAGGTATTTTGACTTGAGCAAGAGCAAAAGAGAAAGTTCTTGGTTCTGCGAGGAGTTGGAAGATTGGTTTGTGAGCTTTCTTCAATGTTTGCGCCTCATACATACACCTTTGCAAGCTTACAATGAGTAGAGGTAAGTTCTTGTTTCATTTGTTTTTTGTTTTTGTTTAAGTTTTTTATTTTTTTCATTTCTCTTTCATTCTCCATAAGATCTTAGCCATTTTTTCTATAATTTTTCATTCTCTTGCTTTTAAAGTTTTAAGTTTTATATTGAATATGTATATAATTTGAAAATTTCTTGCCATAGGAAAAGGAACTACAATGGCATCTACCTCTTCCTCAGTAGGCAATACCGAACAAAGAATAGAACCCCACTTTGATTCTCCTTTATGGAAGCATGTTGATATTATAAGAGCCCTTCCAGGAGGTGGTGCATTCCGTTGGAAATGTAGGGGTTGTGATGTAGAAAGAAATAGTTCATATTTTCATGTAGTAGGCCATTTGTGTGGATACCCTAGTAGAGGAGTCAAGAAATGCCCTGGAATAAAAGGTGCACCTATACCCAATGAAACTGTACTAAAGTATATTGAAGAGCATGAGGCAGCAGAAGAGAGAGAAGAATGTAGGCAAAATTCAACCGATGGCATTGGCAATAAAAGTAAAAGTAAAAAAAAAAGCGAAGGTAACACATCCCCCCACAGATGTGACAAAAGACCACCCCTTTTTTACTACCTCGGCTACCCATGAGCCTGAAAAAAAAACCCTTGGCCTTATACACAAAAGAAAGGGACCACTAGAAACTGCATTTCAAAATCAAAGTCAGGAAATTGCCGACATTGATGTGGGAAGATGCTTGTATGCAAATGGGTTGTCTTTTAATGTTGTTCGCTCTCCATATTGGAGACAAATATTGAAAAGTGCAAATGAAGCTCCAAGAGGGTATCAAGGCCCTAGTTTTGAGAGTACGAACCACCTTGTTGGATCAAGAGGTCAAGTGGATTGATGATCAATTGAAGCCCATAAAGGATTCATGGATTGAGACAGGGGTATCAATTGTTTCAGATGGGTGGAAAGATGCTAGAAAGCCGTCATTTGATCAATGTCTTAGCGGTGTCCCCTAAAGGGGCAATGTTTTTGAAAGCAGTGGATATTGAGGGTCAAGTAAAAGATGGGTCATTTATTGCTAGTAATGTTGTCCAAGTCATAACAGACAACACAAAGAATTGTAGAGCTGATGGTTTGTTGGTTGAAGAGCGATATCAACATATCTTTTGGACACCTTGTGCAGTCCATTCACTCAATCTTATGCTACAAAAGATTGGGAACACAATTGAGTGGATCAAGGAGGTGTATGCAGAGGCTGAGGACATCTAGATGTTCATCACAAACCATCACACGACACAAGGAATATTTAGAATGTTCTCACGTTTGGAGTTACTGAAGGTAAGTGAACTTGAACTAAAGTTAGTAATTTTATTTTATTTTTTTAAATCAATATCTTACAATTTTTAATTTTCATTTTTTTTATTGTGTAATGTGTATTCTTTTATAAAGTATGTATCTAATAGTTGTATTTTTTTGCTCTAATTTATGTTACAAGTTGCTGAAACTCGTTTTGCATCAAATTTAATCGTCTTGAGATGACTTGTGCAAGTGAAAGAGGCACTTTGCAATATGGTAATCAACAACAATTGGGCTATATGGAAGCAAAGCAACAGTGAGAGGGCAGCCAAAATAAAGCGAAGGATATTAGATGACTTATGGTGGGAACGTGTGGAATATATCATTAAGTTCACCGAGCCCATTATGAGCATGCTTAGGTACGCTCATAGATAAGCCTTGCCTTGGAGAGATCTATGATAGCATAGACTCAACGCTGGAGAAGATCAAGCAAATTGTAAATGAAAAAGAGCAAGATCCCCAAGAGACCCTCTTCAAACAATTGCAAGCAATTATTATAGAACGATAGAACAAAATGACCACTCCTCTACATTTGCTTGCCTATGCATTGACACCCAAATATTATAGCAACCAATTTCCTGATCTATCGGAAAAGCTACCACCCTATAGAGATTTAGAAGAATCTGATGGATACAAGGCAGCATTTGAAAGACTCTTTCCTGATGATGATATGAGAGATTTGATTACAAATGAGTTCATAGAATTTGTGA
Organism: Chamaecyparis obtusa; assembly: GCA_027943335.1. Taxonomy (NCBI): domain Eukaryota; kingdom Viridiplantae; phylum Streptophyta; class Pinopsida; order Cupressales; family Cupressaceae; genus Chamaecyparis; species Chamaecyparis obtusa. The sequence goes on along the minus strand of BSBK01001614.1, from coordinate 661,361 downwards.
ATGCAAGAGGTCTAAGTAATGATGCTCATCGTCATCGGTTTAGGAAGGATGCTCATAGTTGGTGGTACCTCCATGGCCAAAGATTCCAAACATTGCAGCCCCTTGCAATAAAAATTATATCACAAGTAAGTTTTATTTTTAATTTTTTTTTTTAAATTAACTTCATCTTCATGACTAACAAGTAATTTTTATAATTTTATTTTACTTGCTTACCTTGTCTTGTCTTCATAGGTTGTTAGTTCATCTGCATCAGAAAGAAATTGGACCACATATTCTTTCATCCACTCAGTGAAGCGCAATAGATTGCAATCAAAAAGAGCAAAGAACTTGGTATTTGTGCATTACAACTTGTGTCTTCTCTCACACAAGAGTAAACAATACAAAGAAGGGGACATGAAGAGATAGGATGTAAATGCAGAGCTTGCGGACTTGGATGCTTCCACTTCTTGGCTTGCACTTGATGATTTTGAAGATTTTGACACCAATACGATTGTTGTTGTTGCTGATCCCATTGGCCTTAGCTCTATTGCTGAGTCAACTAATGTTGAAGAAGAAGATGAAGATGAAGATGAAGATTAATACATTTTTAATTCATTAGTTGAACTTGAAACAATGATACTTGAACTTGATGTTATGATTTAGTTTTAATGTTTTGAATCTTTGATGTTGAACTAGAAGTATATGATGGTATGATCACGATTCATGATGCTATGATTATAAGTTAATGGTGTTTTTGTTGTTTAAATGTTGTTTTTATGATACTATGTGACATTCTAATTTTAACGCATGCTTCTAGGCTTCATAAATATGTATATATATATATATATATATATATATATATATTTAAAAAAATTACATGTTTTTTCAAACCCGAACCCAAACCCCTTTTCAAAATTTTGTCGAACTTGTGAACCGGTTCTTCGTACCCGAACTTGGAACCAAACTCAAACCGGTAACTTAGCAAATAAGGCTTGAAATTTGGGCGGATTTGTCTATTGATGAGGTGCAAATCTAAGGCAGATCTAGTGTGATCTAGGGCAGATATAGTACGATCTATACATTCAACGAACTAGGGCTGATCTAAAGCAATCCTAAGATCAGATTGGTGGCAAATTTTGAGCAGACCTTGATAGCGAATTAAAGAGAAGATTGGAGGCTCCTAAGAGCAGAATTCAAGGACAAATTAAGAAGCCCTAAAAGGTCGAATTAGGGCAGAATTGGCGCAGCCCTAGAAGAGCAAATTGAAGACCTTCAAGAGTTGATTCATAAAAGTCATTGAGGGCAACATTGGAGGACTAATTTGAAGAATACAAGTACAAATTTGAAGCCAACAAAAGGATAAACTCAGACCTTCAAATCCGGGTATTATCTTTCTTTACTTGAGAATATTTATTATATCATGTGTCTTAGTATTTGAAAGACCTCTATAGATTGTATATTCCTTTCTATAATCTGAAAATACTAACATGTATCAAAGCCTAGGTTGAGGAAAGATCTAATTTTCAGATTTAGGAACTCGGTCTAACTCTTTCAAAACTAAGAAATCTATGGCAACTAGGGGTTGGTCTGAAAATAGTAATTTAACCTTATATCTTATGAAGGTTTTGATTTGCATCAAGATCTAGAATTCTGATTATGCAAATTCATTAGTCTTTTAGCCTTCTACGCCTAATATTAGTTTCTATGTTGTGAAACCCTCTCATAATTGGCTGAAAAGATATGGGTAAAATTGAGTCATTACATTCTTGCATGTTTTGAAATTATACGATTGACCTTCTTAGGGTAAATTTCTGGAAACATACAATTGAGAGGGAGTCTAACCTTGTGGACATTATAAGGTATACTTAAGCTTCAGAGGGAGAAGATAGGATCTGTATAAACCTCTCACCATATTGTTCCAAAGGGAGTAGATCATCTTGAGTGGCACAGGCCCCAGAGATCATAACCTGGTATGACTTTAAACATTCATGAATAATATGAATCATGGGCATTCTAACAATTTATACAGCATTATGTATGTGTGACTGCATACTTCACTTTGGTATATGTTGAGAACATTAACTGTTTTATATTGGATACATACATTATGATACCTTGACTTGCTGGATTTATGCATATATGAGGAGCATACATTATGCATGGATGCATACTTTGCTTAAGACATATGTATGGGAACATTCACAGCTGATTAGCATAGTTGTTTCTTTGCATATCTAGCTGATTATTTGTCATTGGCATAACTGATTAATTAACACATTTGTGAGAAGCATACATTATGTTGCAGCATATCTTACATTGACATATTTATGTTATGTATGTGCATACTTTACGCACATGGCTGATTAACTTGATGTATGGATGGCAACATACATTGTTTTGTTTGTATGCATGAGAAGCATACTTTACATTGGCATATGTTTTACATTACCTTGCTTATATAGTTAGAAACTATATGATATATGCTAGCATTGGCTTATGTTGACATATGATTACATTTGCATATTTTATGTGCGGGAGCATACCGTCTTAATAGCTGAGTCTATAGTCATGATATGATTATATTGCATTTAGTTTGCGCCTGATTTATGTTGGTTATTCTTATGCTTATGAGGATTCATAAGATAAGATCTATGTTGGTTATTCTTATGCTTATGTGGATTCATGAGATAAGATTTTGCTTATATAATTCAATCGATTACACTTATGAATTGGAAAATATCATGGATTTGATATTATTCCCATGGATCAGGGATCCATTGCTGAGTAGTTGGTGGACATCATGGACTTGATGTCTGGAGACCATTGCTTTGAGCATTTGGTGAATATCATGGACTTGATATTCATTAGACCAATGCTCATGATATCATGGACTTGATATCTCTTGGATCAGGGATCCACATCTGAGTAGTTGGTGGACATCATGGACTTGATGTCTATGGACCATTACTCCGAGCACTTGGTGATATCATGGACTTGATATTCGTTAGACCAATGCTCTAAACATCATGGACTTGATGTTACTTTGAATATCGTGGACTTGATATTCTATCTCTTGAGTCGTGGAGACTCGTGGATCTAGGAAATCCACTTCCGGTTGGTAAGTATCATATGACTTGATGTTACCATGGAAAGATGATTCTCATATGGATATGAGATGAATGGTTGGGGAATGATGAAGAACATATGTGTTCTCATCTGGTAGATAGAGACCTACCTTCATAGATGTGAGATCTATGATATCATTGGATAAGATATCCAATATGGTTATGTTTTTGTTACCTCTATCAAGGATGATAGACAGGTTCAAAGGCTGAGTCCTATGGGTTGATCTTTTCCTCAAGTCCAAAAGGGAGTGTTAATATTATGGCCTTTTCGGCTAAGATCAATTAGGACAAATAAGTTGATAATAATAAATTATGGATATATATTTTTATTATCACACCTTTAGTTAATTAATATATATGTGGAAGTGCGATTTTATAATAATAAATAATAAGACATTTATTATTTTTATTATAAATAAAATAAATTACTTGGGAGGGCCCAAGTGTCACCTTTAGGTGGAAGAGTTTATTTAATGATGCTCATATATATTGGAGTTTTTGATTAAGGACAAACATATAAAAAACATAACATCTTCATCAATGCTTGGAGCGAATTAATATGCAGATTCATTTAGTATATTACGGAGTGAATTAGTTCAACATTATGGAGCGAATCAAACCAGCATTTATGGACCGATCTACACCAGCATTGGTGATGATGATCATCCGCACTAATAGCATATTAGTTCTGCCTTTATAGTGCGATCTATACATACAAATAAGGCTTGAAATCTGGGCGGATTTGTCTATTGATGAGGTGCAGATCTAGGGCAGATATAGAACGATCTATACATTCAACAAACTAGGGTTGATCTGAAGCAATCCTAAGATCAGATTGGTGGCAAATTTGGAGCAGACCTTGATAGTGAATTAAAGAGCAGATTGGAGGCTCCTAAGAGCAGAATTCAAGGACAAATTAAGCAGCCCTAAAAGGTTGAATTAGAGCAGAATTGGCGCAGCACTAGAAGAGCAAATTGAAGACCTTCAAGAGCTGATTCATAACAGTCATTGAGGGCAACATTGGAGGGGTAATTTGAAGAATACAAGTACAGATTTGAAGCCAACGAAAGGATAAACTCAGACCTTCAAATCCAAGTATTATCTTTCTTTACTTGAGAATATTTATTATATCCTGTGTCTTAGTATTTGAAAGACCTCTATAGATTGTATATTCCTTGCTATAATCTGAAAATACTAACAATGATATCCACCAAGTACTCAACAAATGTTCATAGGTAAAGTGCACTTCCCATTAGAACATTCACATCATCTATTATGATCTCTTTCAACCATCACAAGATGTCTATCACAATATAAGATGCCATCTATTATGATCTGTTTCAGTCATCACAAGATGTCTATCACAATAGAAGACGCCATCTATCATGATCCATTTCAGCCATCACAAGATGTCTATCACAATAGAAAATCAAGTTATTGTAAGATCATCACCTTCCAATAACTTTTGCAAATACAAGTGATAATCAATTATATCAAGTTTACCACATAAGTGTTTCAGCTTCAATAGTGAAGTCCCTCTCAATCAATATAATCAAAATTGTCACAAGTTGACTGAACAATTTGCTCCCTCTGAAGTTCAAGTTTATCAACTTCTTGACTTCTTTTGAAATGCTAGTTTATCAACTTCTTGACCTCTTTTGAAATGTCAGACTCCCTTTGCATCTAGTCTCAATCATCAATTCGTTTGCAAGCATCAAGTTCTTTCTCCTTTGAATACAATTATCTTGTGCTTCTATCTTGAAGGTATGTCAGAGAAAGATTACAAATAGCTCACTAAACTATCTTCACCGGAAATACCAATGATAGAAGCATACAAGATTTTACTAACCAATAGTATAGCATGAATTACAAACTCAAAAATTATGTGCATTAATAAAACATGAAATACTTATCTTTTATAATTTCATTCTGTAAGGTGAGCCCATATAGAAAATATCATGCAAATTCACAAAATGATGTCGCCGTTCTTGAACATTACCATTATTCTTCACATGACCTGTCTTGAATATCCAAAGGTTTTATACACTATGACAACCTTCAATATGATCGGATCTCCCTTCAAGCAGTTAGGCTTTTAAAGAAGGAACCTCGCTCTTTTACAGATTTTGCGTAGACCCATACACAGCAATCGCTCCAATGAGATTCTTCTAAATTTGTTTATCACCAACATATCCAAAATTCAGCAAAACCAACGGTGCATTTGTGAGATATGGCCCTCAACTGATACTGTATTTTCTGAGACAGTCACACATTCACCATTGATATATATGTCTATATATAATAAATCATTTCTCATAATAATCATATAGTCAATATTATTTATTTGACCGCTGCTACAAACATCAACATCACTGTTCTCATTTTCCTTCACCTTAGTTATTCATCAAAATTAAGAGTTTTGGGAAACAAATAACAAAGCCACCAGATTGCATTTTGTTCGACCAAACTGTGAATTATAGAAAAAGTCTTTACTCTAGTGCACCTCCAATGCTAAGATCTGATCAAATATTTCCCTAGGATTTCTAGCACCTATCACCAATACTACAGACCTGCTAGACAAACTATAGCACCCAACTCCAATGCTAGAGACTAGCTAAAGATTTCAAAAGGGTACCCAAATTTAATGAATTGGTCTTGCACAAATCATGGAGAACTCAAATTTTGTAGACTTGTTCCTCTATTAATCCTTAATCAACCTAGCTGGTCATCATCAACCTTCAGTGTTTCTAGGGATGCAAAATATCTTCCTCTCTCATTACTTGTTCATTTCCCAGTTTAGTAGCAATCTTTATTTGAAAATCTAAACGAAAATGTTATTTTTTGTTGCATATTGGTTTTAGACTTCAAATTAGTTATTAGCTTGGTACATTTAAAGAATTAGAACCTAAGTTAACATAACACACTAAAAACAACCTAGGGCTCTCTTTGTCAATCTTACATTTGGTAAACTGAATACTCCCACTCCATAGTTTCCCATTTAGCTTTTTCATTATCCCCATAGTTTCCCTTGCCTTATTTCATGTCTCCTACCCACCACCATTCCCATGCCATCTATCCTAGAAGTATCCCATCACAATGTAGCCTTCAACTTAACCCTTCCATGGCTCACATTCATCCAAATCCCACTACTACTTCTAATGAGACCACTGATTTATTTCCAATTGACAAGGGCTCTGGCCACGACTCGCACCTTCCTTGCATGAATGTGAACCAACATCTCAAGATTGTATTGTAGTTACAAGTTATTAAGCATTTATTGACTCCACTGATGGCCCTTATCCTTCAATGTTCATTCATGAGTTGGGCAACCTCTTACGTACAAAAGAGATGTTACGAAGTATTGGACATATTTTACATGCTAATGCACCATTTTCTCATCTTTTCCCAATTTCTTCTAGCTCTTTAAGAGGCATTTACTTTTGCCACATCCTCTATCAATCTCTATTTCTATATGATCTATTATTGATCCCCCATACCTCCTCTCAGCCCTCATCCTCAGACTATCACTGCACATCTATGTCTCCCTTCCCCATTGTCTCAAAGTCATATTATCACCCTCCCCCACTTTCCCAACCACAAATCCACATTCCCATCTGATCACAAGTGCAAACCCAAGCTTCCTTGTTCTTTCACTCTTTTACCACCCACTATTCTATAGCCTTGTCTCTTCCTTTATGCTCCACTTCCCAGCCATCTTACTATTATGTCATCCCCTCTTTACACAAATTTATTTCGAAAGTGTTGATATTATGGCCTTTCGGCAAATATCTTATACCTTGGATAATGATAATAAATATATAGAGTATATATTTATTATTATAATTCGATACATAAATAATAATATTAAATATAAGGAAATATTTAATATTTATTATTTATCAATTATATATGCTGAGTGGCTTAATTTAAATAAAGGGCCCAAGTCGGCCTCTTGGGCAAATGCATTTTATTTGAAGTACCTAAGTCGGCCTCTTAAAGAGGCACCACATTTGCATATATAATGAAGATCGAATCTTGGAGAAGAAACACCAAAAATAGAATGTGCTCTCTCCCTCCAAGAATCGGTTAAGGCTGCATTAAGGCAGCAGCGAATTCTGGATTAAGGCTGCAGCGAAGTCATCCATTAAGGAGCAGAGAAATCCATCATGGATTAGAAGATCGAGTTCATCCTCCCTTGCTGGAGCGAAATCTTGCCATCATAAGGAAGTTCTGTCATCATGCAAAAATGTCCAGGAGACTTAGCATGCTAGGATCGGTAACCAATCAAGTGCAATTCAAGGGCAGAATTCTGTAGAATATACATCAGCAAAGGTTGATGCAGCCCTTAGGCTTGCGAATTGGATGAAGTACAGATTCATGACAAATATAATGTAGATTGGGTACAGTCACAATTTCAAATCGTAAGACACACATAGCGCTGGTTAATGTCACCTTGAATCTAAGTTGAGAGAAGCCCTAGGTGGGCTAACTTGGTCATATCTAGAAGGATCAGATCTAAAGACTCCAAGGACGAACATCAGGGCTATAATCCGGGTACTATCTCTCTTTGCTTTGAGTTTATTCTATTACATCCTGTGCTTAGTTTTGTTAGATCTCTATAGATTGATACATTCCTTGATAGAATCTGGAATAAACTAACATGGTATCAGAGCGTTGGTTGGGTAAAAGATCAATTTCAGATTTAGGAATTCAGTCTAACTCTTTCAAAACTAAGGAAGAATGGTAACCGGGGGTTTGGCCTAAACATAATTTTGATTTTATATATGAAGAGCATAAAGTAGGTCTAAGTTTTGCATTAAAAGTTGAATATGCAAATTGCCCTAGTTAGTCCAATCTAACCTAAGAGGGAGTCTAAGCTTAAGAAGAGTTTAATCTTAGATGTATTGGCATGGCTTATCTTAATGGCATATGGCATGTTATTGGCTGGTTCATTAACACTATGTATGAAGAGCATAACTTCATATTGTGTACATTGTGTTCAATTCTGTTATGTATGGTATAGGAACTTACTTTATGTTGCTTGAGAGCATACCTTACATTGGTATATATGTTACACTAGCATATCTTATATATGTTTGGAAACATACTTCCTTTTATTCAAAACACTTGGCTTGTGCAAGCATACCCTTCTTCACTGTTATGGCTGAGTCTATAGATGACATATAGTTGAGACATGATGCTCTTGGTATAACTGGATAATTGTTCATGTGTGAGAGCACACTTTATGCTGCCTTAACATTTTTACATTTTGGAGACATATTTAATCCGGTCTGTATCTCTTGCATATTGAGAGGGAGTTTTTTTTTCTATATGCAGCTGTGGCAACTTACATAGCTATCTATCTATTTGGTATACATTATACTAGCTGTTGTGAGTTATGCTTGAGAGAACTACAGCATACTTGTCATACATTATGGAAGTATACATTGGCTATGTATATATGGATTCAGGATCACAAGATCTTATTGGCATTATCCTTCCTTTACTGGTTGAGGAAGCTTTTAACCTTGTTAGAGGATAAAGATAGGATCATCCAAAGGGAGTAGATCCCTTGAGTTATATATACCCTTGGGTAGCTAAATTGTGGGTATATGGTTTAAGAGGGAGTTCAATTATGGGCTCACCTACACCTAATTTTGGTATGAACTCCTTATGTCTTATTGATCATATATGGGTAGGATTATACCTCATTGGCTTAATCATCATAACTGGTTAGTTTTGATATAAGCTGATTGGATCAGCTGGTTAGGAATGTCTTATTAGCATAACTGATTATCTATTTTAGCTGATTGGCGTAACTGACATTTCATTATGTACATTATGCAGGAATGGATGCATACTTCAGGTTGGCATATGGAACATACACTACATTAGCATCTATTATGCTTATATCATGTATGAGGAGTATACCTTACATTTACATTGACATATATTTCTGTTATGTGGGTACATACTTTACTTTGACATATGTTATATCTAACACTGTTCTGGGAACATTCACAGTTGATTGTTAGATTAAGTGTTTGATGCATGGGTGCATACATTATTGATTAATTGGCATATGTTGTATATGTTACATTGTACAATTGGCATATTTCTTGGGAACATACATTATGAAACTTAGAGATAATGTTGTTGTATGCCTGGGAGAATATTTTGTGGACATATGTTTTAGATAAAACTATTGCATCTTGCTGTGATCACATTGCACCTAGTTATATGTTGGTTACCCTTAGGTGGTGAAGACTTATGTGATTACTCTTATGCTTGTCTATAGATTCTAGATAAATTATGTTGGTTCTATGAGAGAACTGCATTTGGATATTGACTACTTAATATGATTGTATGGGGCATACGTCATTTGTATGCTTTAGCTTGTGAAGCATACTTTAATTATTGTGTATGAATGGATCATACTTTCTTTCATAGCTGAGTCTATATTTGCTGATTATAGCTGAGACTATATTACATATGGTTCTATGTGTGAACTTTACATTTAACTCGAATCTTATGATCATATTGGTTACTCTTATACTTATGTGGATTCATGAGATGAGGTTTTGATTATGAGATACATTTGGTTGTGTTTGATTCATTTGATTACATCTATGCGTATGGCTAAGTTGTTTCTTATGAATTGGATACTTGGAGAATATCATGGACTTGATATTCTTACTCTGAGCATTTGGTGAATATCATGGATTTGATATTCGTTACGCCAATGCTCGAGGATATCATTAATTTGATATCTCGTGGATGAGGAATCCACATCAAAGCAATTGGTGAATATCATGGATTTGATATTCGTTAGACCAATGCTCGAGGATATCATGGAGATGTCTGGAGGCCATTGCTCCGAGTACTTGGTGAATATCATTGATTTGATATTCGTTAGACCAATGCTCGAGAATATCATGGATTTGAAATCTGCTGGATCAGGGATCCACTTCTCGGCATATGGTGGACATCATGGATTTGATGTCTGGAGGCCATTGCTCCGAGTACTTGGTGAACATGGATTTGATATTCGTTAGACCAAGACTCGAGGATATCATGGATTTGATATCTTGTGGATCAAGGATCCACATCTGAGTAATTGGTGGACATCATGAACTTGATGTTGATAGGCCATTACTCCAAGTACTAGGTGAATATCATGGACTTGATATTTGTTAGACCAATGCTCTTAACATCATGGCCTTGATGTTGGTATGATGTCATGGACTTGACATTTCTTGAGTCTTGATGACTCGTGGATTTAGTTATCCACAGATTGGTTGGTATATATCATGGATTTGATGATACCATATATATCATGGATTTGATATTCAAAAGAGTCAAGGTGACTAGTGGATTTAGGAAATTCACAAATTAATTGGAAATATCTGATATCATGGACTTGATATCACTTATGGTTGATAAGCATCATGGACATGATGTTATCAAGAATATCATGGACTGATATTCTTGGGTCATGAAGACCAGAGGATCTAGGAGATCCACATTTGGATGGTAAGCATCATATGATATGATGTTTCTCATATGAATATGAGATGTATGGTTTATGAAGAACAGTTGTATTCTCATTATATCTTGTAGATAGAGATCTACTATCATAGATGAGAGATCTATGGCATCATTGGATTAGGAATCCATTTTTATATGTTTTGAGTCTTGGAGACTCGTGGATTTAGGAAATTAGGAAATCCACATCCGCATCCGGTTGGTAAACATCTTGTTACCATGATTTTCATATGGATATGAAATCTATGGTTGGAAATGATGTAAGAACATATGTGTTCTACCTATCATAGATATGAGATCTATGATTCTATTGGATATGAAATCCATGTTGTTTATGTTTTTGGCATCTCTATCAAGGGTGATAGAGGCAGATCATTGGGTTGGTCTTTGCCTCAAGTCCAAGAGGAAGTGTTGATATTATGGCCTTTCGGCAAATATCTTATACCTTGGATAATGATAATAAATATATATAGTATATATTTATTATTATAATTCAATACATAAATAATAATATTAAATATAAGGAAATATTTAATATTTATTATTTATCAATTATATATGCCAAGTGGCTTAATTTAAATAAAGGGCCCAAGTCGGCCTCTTGGGCAAATGTATTTTATTTAAAGTACCTAAGTCAGCCTCTTAAAGAGGCACCACATTTGCATATAATGAAGATCGAATCTTGGAGAAGAAACACCAAAAACATAATGCGCTCTCTCCCTCCAAGAATCGGTTAAGGCTGCATTAAGGCAGCAGCGAATTCTGGATTAAGGCTGCAGCGAAGTCATCCATTAAGGAGCAGAGAAATCCATCATGGATTAGAAGATCGAGTTCATCCTCCCTTGCTGGAGCGAAATCTTGCCATCATAAGGAAGTTCTGTCATCATGCGAAAATGTCCAGGAGACTCAGCATGCTAGGACAGTAACCAGTCAAGTGCAATTCAAGGGCAGAATTCTGTAGAATATACATCAGCAAAGGTTGATGCAGCCCTTAGGCCTGCAAATTGGATGAAGTACAGATTCATGACAAATATAATGCAGATTGGGTACAGTCACGACTTCAGATCGTAAGACACCCATAGCGCTGGTTAATGTCACCTTGAATCTAAGTTGACAGAAGCCCTAGGTGGGCTAACTCGGTCATATCTAGAAGGATCAGATCTAAAGACTCCAAGGACGAACATCAGGGCTATAATCCGAATACTATCTCTGTTTGCTTTGAGTTTATTCTATTACATCCTATGCTTAGTTTTGTTAGATCTCTATAGATTGATACATTCCTTGATAGAATCTGAAATAAACTAACAGAAAGTGTATTTGAAAGTCTTCCATTATATAAGATTCATACATAGATCTCATGGATTTGCCGATTGAAGGGCATGGTCATCAAGAATATTAATTTAAAAATCAGCCTTTTATATTTCTTTATGATGACCTTTTAAACGGAATCCACTCTAAATTTGTCAAATGTGATGATCATTTTGCACTCTCCTCTTTTAACTAGTTTTGTCCTTTGGTTTAAATTGTAGTAAATATTAATGCCACAGCTAGTATTTTATAGGATCCCTATGCAAGAAATTTCATTTTGCAGATCTAAAGTCCCAATCAAATGTAATGTCCCCTTCCTAACCAATTCAGTATGCTGAACTATTAGATTGTCAATTGAGTTCCCATAGGCTAATGGGTTAGGATTAGGGAACTCTGAAGACAATTTATCTAGTAGGATGACAGTATCAAATATTTGAGCTCTGATGGTTATGATGTGGGTAATGCCCTTTTTCTGAAGTGAGGTTTTTTCATACTTACTATTTTTAGTAAGTCATTTTCGGGCACAAGCAGATCCAACTATTAGTATTTCTATTTTCAGATGTGTCAGTGGGAGCAGTGGATATCATTAGCTCGATATTTGCTATATTATATAATGGTTACAAAGTTAAATTAACAATTAACTTTAACATTATTTATATATTTTTGATAAAAGGCTATGAGAGGCAAATATTAAAATTAAAGTGAATAAATGTATATGGAGTCTTTTGATTTGATCTTTTTCAATTTACTAAGCATATGATGAACAGATTTAATTCACAGTGACTGTTGGAGACGGATTGCAAAGTTTATTGATCTGATGGTGCATAGGGTTTCCAGGAGGGATTGATTGGAGGTTGTGGAGGTTTTGATTGAGTTTTGTGGCACCATTTCTACCTTTCTTCTCTCCCTACTTCCAGCTGTCTATTTTGGAGCACTTTGCATAGGCAGCTAGGGTTTTGGAACCCTTATTTGCTGATAATTGTGGTTGTTGCTCAGTATTTTCTATTATCAGAAAATGGGTATATTAAATAAATGTTTGTAATTAAATTTGACCATCTAGGTATCTTCAGTTTTATTTTTGCATTGTACTTTAAGAAAATAGTGGATTGTGAGCATTGAAACTTGCAAGCTATTTCATTGTTATTTGTTGCTATTAATTTGTATCTATTGCAATATATTTCTGCTCCTTCTATCTTCTCTCCAAATGATTCTTAGAATAGGAAATTAGAAAAAGGGTGCATATAACAGTGGTACCAAAGCAGTGTATCCTGTCATCGTGGAGGATACATTATGACATATCAGTGATATGTCAGAGTTAGACCAACAACCTTTCACACACTTGCGGGAACAACTCTACCACAATCATGGTTGCAGAAGACAAGAGAGCAGTAGAGGAACAAAATAAAGAAAACAAGCGTGATAGAACAAAATAAAGAAAACAAGCATGATAGAAATGCAAGAGATCCAAGAGACTTATTGGATGTCTTGGTTAGTGGGCAACAAGCTGCAAAGCAGAGAGCACTACAACAAAATCAGTGCTTGGACCTTTTAACATAATTAATGGCTCAACAAATGGGAGTGAATATTGATGCAAACAATACTAATAATGCAAATAATGCCAATAATGCAAAAACTAGAGGTAATAATGAAGGCAATGATGGAGGAAACAATGGTCAAGGACAGAACTCAATTCATGGTGGAAATGCAAATCAGCAAACAAGAACCACAACCTCAAGGCCTCTTATGCCTATCTCTCCACCTAAGGCACCACTACAGGTTGACAATGAACCTTAGATAATAGATTTGCAAAATCAGTTCAAACATGATTCGGAGAGTGGAGGTCCTGAGTTCCAGAATACTATTTCATTGAGAGACTATATTGATGTCAGGATAGTCAAAGGATGAAACATAGACCTCGCACTAGAGGTAGAGCACGGAATTATAATTTGCAAAGGTAGGAAAATTAACTCTTCCTTACCATGATGGTTCCAAAAAGACTTCAACTCGAGGCTGGGTTTAGAAGGTAGATACCTATTTTCAACTCAAACCTATGCCAGAGGAGGAGGCCATTAAGTATGCAGCGATACATCTCAATGACATTGCTCATGAGTAGCGGCATCACATGATGATTACCATAGGACATGATCAACTCGCCTCCTATGCTAAGTTCACATAGAGATTGATTGAAAGCTTTGATAAGAAAGGTCTAGAATTATATTTTAAGTAATTGGCACAGATGAAGCAATGGGGTATAATGGATACCTATGTAGCTGATTTTCAGAGATGTTGCAGCATTGGTTACAAACAAATCCGAGAGGAGTATCATGATACTTTTCATGATGGCTTGACAGATCCATTAAGAGGTTAGATGAAGGCTCTCAATCCACCTACTTTGCACAAAGTCGTCAAAACAGCTAGAGATATTGAAGCTTCTACTTCTAGGAGCAAATTTCAATAAAAGGGATTCCCTCATAAGAAGGACAAGGATAAGAAACAGTTTCATAGGGAATCACATCAGCCACACAATGATTCGAAGATATTGGATAGTGAGCAGCTAAATGATCTTTGTAGGAAAAAATTGTACTTCCATTGCAGCGAACCTTGAGACCCATCACATAAGTGCAATGTGAAAGCCAAAGCTAAGCAACTGGAGTATTTTTCTGCTGAAGGCTCAGCATCAGAAAAATCAAAACAATAGTCCAATTTGGAGAGTGGTGAAGAAAAAAGTTCATCCAAAGAAGAGTCAAAGGATGATAGGACCACTGCACAACTCACTAGCACTCAAAAGGCAATCACATTCAGGGTGAGAGGGGTAACACAGGGGCAGCGAGTAGTCGCATTGACTGACACAAGAGCCACAACATAGTTTCATTGATGAAGGCTTTGTGACCTAAAGAGTAGGACCACTGCACAACTCACTAGCACTCAAAAGGCAATCACATTCAGGGTGAGAAGGGTAACACAGGGGCAGCGAGTAGTCGCATTGACTGACACAAGAGCCACAACATAGTTTCATTGATGAAGGTTTTGTGACCTAAAAGGCTTGCAAACAGAGGAACATAGTGGGTTTAAGGTGGTGGTAGCGAATGGGTACAAATTTCCTTGTTCTCATAAGATATCCAATCTGAGTATACAGTTAGGTGATTATGAACTGAAAGATGAATTCTTTGCAGTTGACATGAGGGATACTAATGTTATCTTGGATATGATACGGATATTCTCACTTGTAGAGTTTTCTTTCAACTTGCAAATATTGGAGATGAGGTTTGAGTATGAAGGAAAGTAGGTACTTAGAAGGATTTCAAAAGGAGGGTCTAGAGTGGTATCACTCAAATGAATGGAGCGGTTGATTAGACATGATCAAGTAAAGTGGGCATCAAAGTGTCTTATCATTCCTACAATTTCAGATCAGCAAAAAAACAGTTACGATCCTAATATTCAAAAGTTGCTATCCAAGCACAACAAGGTATTTGGGAGTATCCCTAATGGAGCTCCACCTGAGAGGTAGATAGAGCATGTCATAGAGCTGAAAGAGGGTGCCAAACTAGTGATTACTATGCCATACAAGCATCCTAAGAGACATAAGAATGAGATAGAGAAGGCAATTAAAGAGTTACTGGAGATGAGGCGCATTAGACCCAACAAGAGTCCATTCGCATCAATAGTGGTTTAAGTGAAGAAAAAAAATGTGACAATGCAAGGACATGTATTGATTATAGGGCACTGAATAAGAAGACAATTAAAAATAGGTATCCTATTCTGCGGATAGATAAATTAATTGATGAATTGCATGGTGCTCGCTACTTTTCTAAGATAGATTAGAATTCAAGGTACCATTAGGTATGGGTGAGGAAAGAGATAGAGAAGACTGCTTTTAGGTGCTACTTCAAACCTTTTGAGTTTTTGGTGATTCCCTTTAGTTTGACAAATGCTCCAGCCACTTTCTAGAGTTGCATGAATCGGGTGTTTAGAAAACAATTGAGGAAGTTTGTATTGATATTTTTTAATAATATCCTGATTTTTAGTAGGACTTGGGAGGAGCATATGAGGAATCTTCATGAGATTCTGAGCATTTTGGAGAGTAAGTCCTTATATGCTAAGAAATCCAAATGTGACTTTGGTATGACAGCTTCTCTATCTTGGTTACATCATCAATGTGAAGGGGGTGAGAGTTGATCATGAGAAGATCAAGGCTATTGTTGAGTGGCCTTATCCTAGGAACACAACTTAAGGGATTCCTTGGTCTACATGGATTCTATAGGAGGTTTATAAAGGGTTTTTCGCAAGATACAACTCCACTTACTGATTTGACAAAGAAGGGAGCTTCTGAGTTGTTCGATTCAGCACATAAGTGGTTTAAGCACTTCAAGAAGGTCATGTCCACATGCCCCCTGTTAGCAATACCAGATTTCTCCAAACCTTTTGAGTTGAAATGCGATGTTTTAGGAGAGGGAATTGGAGCAACTTGATGTAGAAGAAGCACCCCATTGCATTTGAGAGAAGGAAACTAATAGGTGGAGAGAGAAGTTACTCTATTTATGATAGGGAAATGTTGGCCATTATGCATGCCTTAGCCAAATTTAGACCATACCTAGTTGGGGCTAAGTTTATTATCAAAACAAATCACAATAGCATGAAATACTTCATGAACCAAAAGGATTCCATGATAGGCAGCAGAAGTGGGTTAGTAGACTGCAGGCATATGATTTTGACATTGTATATGCCAAGGGAAAAAAGAATGTAGACTACAAAAATTGGGCAAGGTTTTTGCAAAAATCAGCAAAGTCCAATGTCAAAGACTCAATGCATAAATCTAGGCAAATCAATGCATTTTCATTTCGTACTTGCAATTTATGCCATGTCCTTGCAAGCTGAAGTCGGCATAAAATTTCTATTGTTGTGTTTGAAAATATTGGCTATCTGTTAGTGTATTAATTGTCGTCAATGTGTTAATTGTCATTGGTTGTTACTCTCAAGTGGTTGTAAGTGTCAGTTGGTTGACAGTTGTGTTCCTCTTGGCAACCGTCGAGTCCTTTAAATATGGTGTGTATCGTCAAGGAAGGTAGCATGGTATTGTCGCGTAAATTGTAATCCTTGGCCAACCTCCTTCGATCCTCTTCTATGTAATTAATTCATGAGCTAATAAAGATATATTTTACTATATCTAGTATGCACTGCCATTTGTATTATTATTTCATGTATGTAAATTACCAAGCATAGCAGTAAACATTTTGGCATCGTTGCCTTAAAAGAAATCGGGTCGGCATTATGTGATTCATGCCCTTGAATCCCAATAAAGGTGAGAGGAAGCCAAAAGATGGTGAAGACCAAGTGATCAAGTGATCTTTAAGAATTGCAAAACAAAGAGAACGAAAAAGATTACAAGGAAAAGTTGGTGAAACATACCTTGCTGAACAAACAAGACAACCATTTGTACCGACGTCGTCAAACAAGGAGTACGACGGAAATCTTGAACTGACAAACTTATTGCATGGCATTGAGAACCTATCCATCTCAAGAGAATACATCAATAGAAGATCTGAACCAAAGACACTCGGATGGAGGGAGTACAAGTACGAGTCAAGGCCTACAAGTACCCGAGGTGTTGGGGACACTGGAGGTGGATGTGTGGAGGATGCGCGCGTGGCCGAGAGTGCAGGGAAAGCACCAGAACGTAGCGGTCAGAATAATCCACCCAAGTTCGACGCACAAGGGGGCAATCAAGCAAGAAAGATGAGGACTCCTCTGACAAGTTCGAATGTGGATTGGCAAAAACTATCGAACTTCATGGGGAACGGGTCGAAAGACCCTACGAGGCGCTGGAAGACTTGTGAGACTATCTGGATAGCAAACGGTCAGGATGACAAAGACTATTGGTTGATAGCGTTACCAGCAATGCTACAAGGTACAACTATCGACTAGTTCACAGAACTAGATGCTTCATCCATAGCTTCTTAGAACACACTCAAGAGGACATTCGAGGCGGAGTTTAAATTGCTACAAGACAACAATGATATTGCCAATGAAATTTATAATACCAAACCAGGAAAGAACGGGTGTTTAGGCTTACAATCGTAGGCTCAAGGAATTGTTAGGCAAGTTGGATAATCAGCCAACCAACGAGTTGAAGAAGAGGTGGTTCATCCAAGGGTTGACTCCCTCCCTACGTAAGAAGATGAAAGTGGTGCTTCCACCCTTGTACGCCAATGCCTACAATCGGGCGATAGACATCGAGTGAAAACAAGACATCCTCCCAAGGGAAGAGGAAGGCACATGCTGATGATAGCACAAAGGGTAGTAGTGATGATCAATCAACAACAGTCCAGACCCTACGACGAGACATGATGAGAATGATGAAAGAACTAAAAGCTGAGAAAGGAACCAGTAAAGAAAGTAATGAACTATGGTGTATGGAGTGCAAAATTATAGGGCACATGAAAGGTAAATGTCCTAAAACAATGTTTTGTGAGATTTGCCAAGGGATGGGTCATTCAATAAAGGAGTATCCATATAATTTGAAGACTAGAAGCATGCAAGTACTCTTCACACAGGGAGAGTCCACTCCATCGAAACCCCAAAAGCGGTCATGAAAATCAACGGCAAAATCAGATGTAGTACAACTCCGAAGGACACCCTATCATATAGTGTTGAACATGTAACGAGTGGGGTCACTTCGCGTGAGACTACCAAAGTGGGCAAAACAACAAGAGTTTGTTGGGCAAGTGGTGTGGTCTGAGGAACCAGGAGGACACCGAATGCCCAAAACAAAAGGAAGTAAATATGTTGGACGTGAAGGAGTCGTACGAGGAAGTACTAGCAATTACCAAACTCCCAACTAGGAAGGCAATATAACCCGACCCCTATACGGAGAAGGATGTTGTCGGGAAAATGGGTAGTTAGACAGTTAGCCCATCCGAGGGAGTTACACGGATGCGACGGTTCGCCTCGCATCCCCTCGGACATTATATGTATGCATTCTTCTCTTTGAGCGAGACAGCAATGGGGATAGAGAATACACTTGTACTTGATGATTATGATATGAATAGAATGTTGTTATGTTCTCTTTACATTTCCTGTTGAATACTTTACTTTCTAGATGCAATTAGTCTCTGTTACCCCACAAGGGTAAACAAAGGAAAGACTTCAAGAAACCAAGGTTGACAATGAACGGGAAATAGCAAAGGAGAGAAGAGCCTCAAATGATGCCGCCAATACTCCACTGTGGTCGAATTCAGAGAAAACTATCATGAGACATATGTTGCAAGCCACCATACCTATACAATATCTGACCTCCTGCAAGCCATGCCACAAGTGAAGATGGTCATTACCAATGTAGTGGGTGACGATGCAATCAACCAGGTCCATAGCAAGTCGACGGAAGAGCTAGCTCACAGTCGAGCCACTAACTCAATGTTGTCAATGGTAGGCATTGGGAGGAAGTCGATTGTCGTCAAGATGGGGATAGCGGGACGGAAGTTGACAAACACCATCGTCAATGGCGGATTTGGTGTAAACGTACTACAAGAGGAGACATGGAAGGTGCTCGGCAAGCCAACACTTCGGCCACCAACCTTCCATCTGGTAGGTGCTGACCAGCACGGCATTAAACCACTCAGGATGCTAATGGCACAAAGGTTCACCATTGGCACTCAGCATTTCTTTTTAGATTTTGTCATCATTCCGCTGAAAATAAGGCGTAAACAAACCACAATTGTAATCCTTGGCCGACCTTCTTCAATCCTCTTCTCTGTAAAGAATTCACGAGCTAATAAAGATATATTTTACTCCTATATCTGGCAGGCACTGCCATTTATATTATTATTTCATGTATGTAAATTACCAGGTATAGCAGTAAACACAAGCATTCCAACTATGGCAAGGAATCAAGTTAATCAACCATGAGCTGGCCTTTGATTTGACCATCAAAACAGTCATGTTTCGATTAGTATTCTTCATTGCATCCCAATTCATATGGGAAGTGTATCAAATGGATGTATAGAGCACTTTCTTGAATGGGGATCTCAGTTATAAAGTTTACTGAGTATGAATGGGTTTTAGGTGCTACATGAGGAACATCTAATGTGTAGGACTGGTTAAATCCTTGTAAGGAGTTAAACAGCCTCATCAAAACCAATCAGCACATACAAGATTCTGCATGCAAAAGAAGTTTCTATGATCTAAATCTATATGTCAACAGTGATGGCGCAGTTATTGTGATTCTCATTGTCTATGTTGATGATTTAGCAATTAAAAGTACCAAGACCAATGCAATTCTAAAAGTCAAGTCAGATTTATGTTTATCTTTTGACATGACAAATTTCAGCCTTCAAAGGTCACATCAGTGCTTGGATTTCCACTTGGGAAACTGCAGTTATATTGTGAAACTACCATAAGAATTTTCCTTGACAGAATCCCGAGAAAAGTGTAATTATTCAGAGGACACAACAAAGCTTAAAAAAATGTAGTGTCACTGCTTGACACAGTCTTTCAAATATCCAGAAATCATAAACAGAAAGCACATCATTATAATCATTAAGCCATTCATAGTTAAGCATGAACATCTTTTCTGTGAAACTTCACATGTGGTAATCTTCCCTGTGTACAGTATTATTGCTGTTACCAAAGGGCCAATCTTGTCAAATACAAATATTATGCAACATACCTTGTTTTTTCCGAGCCTTTCAATGTCATATAGTGGTGGCCAGTCTTCCTTTGCAGCCAAAATATGTGCAGCCTCTTTCAAAGGCTGAAGAGCTCCAATCTCATCAAACATCCAAGGGAACACCATCTGCTCCAGAAGCAATTATTCAATCATTTATGTATCAGTTCATGAAGAAAAGAAAGATATCACCATATACTGAAATTCCTGTCTTACAGTACACAAATGCTATTTTATGTTAACATTGAATTTGCAGTGAATTCAAAGTTCAATATTCAGCCATCTTTTTCTAGACTTGAGGAAAAACCCTGAAAAAGAATCATGGTATTAACCATTTGTGCTTGAAATTTATTTTTAAGATGGATTGAATGCAAGCATACTCTCCGAGCAATTCCATTCACTAGAACAATAAAAAAATTTGCTGACTTGTTAGCCAGAAGCAGCCATCTTCAGTACAGTAAGCACCACTGATTTATTTTACTTTTATTTTCGACAAGTAAAAAGATTATATTGATTGTAAAAAGAAAGGTTGTCAGCTCAATTAAGTTTGAGTAAAATGAGCAATGCAAAAAAATATTAAAATTGTCTTCAAACATTCAAAGAAAATCAATAAAGCCTTGGAAGCACAACACTAAGAACTCCTTAAACAATTCTATGAACTCATATGTCAACTTGCACCAATGCAACAATGCATTGAGCAACTTGTTCCCATACATCCCCAAAACCCTTTTACAATAAAAGTCAACCTGGATATTCTGACATTCAATGGTAAAATTAAGCCACAATGTTGAATAACTAGGAATGACACTTGGAAGCATCTTTCTCTATCAATCACTTCAATGTTTATTTCCCTATCTAATAAAATAAATACATGAACTAAAGAAAGAGATGATAAAACATAACAGATACAGAAATAAAGTATATCTTTATTTGCACATGAAATTATTACAAAAGAAGACCAGAGATGACCTGCCAAGGATTAGAGTCGATTCGACTAGATCATAATACCTTCCTTGATAATACACAATCTATTTGAAAGACCCAACATTGCCAAGAGGAGGATCGTATAATGCAACATATGACCAAAGTTGTATGATGTGAGAAGTCGGCAACGTCATGCAATGTAGACAGTTGCAAGGTTCCACAACAAGAAGTTTGTAGATGTTGTAGAATGTAATAGAGTGCAAGACTCGTATGGTGGCATGGAAATGGATATGTCACACTGCTGGAAAATCATACCTTTCTCCTTGTTGTATGATGTACCTCTCTCTCAACCCTACAAATGAGAAATGTCGTACACCATTCACTTGAAGTCATCATGCAACACAAAGGAACTAAGAGAACTATTGTACGATGTGAGAGGATGTTGGTCATACAATGCAAGAGAATGCAAATCGTACAATGCAAGAGAATGATGGTTTTATCACATACCCTGTACAACAATCTTTTAATGTCGTTGGGCTTTAAAACCAGTTGGGTCTTTTATGTAATTAGGCCTTGTAGTCGAGGTTTTTATGTAATAGGGTCTTGTAGTCTAGCTTTTTATGTAATCGAGCCTTGTAGTTGAGCTTTTTATGTAATTAGGCCTTGTTTTGAGCTTTCAATTAATTGGGCCTTTTATTTTCTCTTTCAATTGTTGAATGATATTTTCTCCTTTGTCATTCCAATCTTCCCTGATTTTTTAATTTCTTTTTCTTTATCTTTAAATTTCCTATAGAACTGATTTAACCTGACAATGAGTATTTGCGCTCCAGGTTAAATAGTTTACTCTTAGTAGTCTATGATATATCGTCAATGATTTTGCATTATTTTGCAAAGTTGAATACCTCTGCTACAATTGTCATCTTCTGCACATTGTGGACTGCGTCTAGCATGCATAAACTATCCATTTTTCTAATTCATTCTTCCTTGGTCGCTTATCATCACTCAATCCTTGTCCATCTCCATTGATCTCGATAGCTTCAACAAAATTACAATTTGTCAGAAATACTTCATAATCTTCCATTTTCCAATGAAATAGGCCACAAATAGAATTTGTTTCATCTCATAAACATGGCTAACTCTAGGACTCCTTTGTTCCTTGGTTCCATCAAACTCTGATGTTCCATCCATTCTCCTCTAGAATCCAAATTCAACAAATCCAAAGAAGTTGCTTCCTCATTAATTGCTTGATCCTTCAAATAATTTAAACATTTTTTACCCTTGTTGTCAATGGAGATTGTATTCTTTTTCCAATCATGGTCAGTTTTGGTTGTTACCGACCAACCCCAACCCATCAATGCATTGTATGCCTTCTTCTCTACTGAAATGACCACAAAGTTCAACAAAGATGCTTGGGTTCTAATAATTACCTTTTCTCCCATTGAAGCTCCACGTGCATAAATACCTTGTCGATCTACAACAACCAAATGTAAAGTTGGGGGCCAAATGGTGGGCTTGTCAAGTTTACCTAAAAGTAGAAGATTTCCCTAAAAACTAGAAACTGTCGTGGAAGTGCTCAAAATGACTCACATAGTCCCTGCAACACTTTGTGAACCTCCAAGTGAGTCCCCTAACCTCCCATTGGCCTACGAGAACTCAGGTGAAAAGGGACATTACACTGGAGATGCATTACATCGCTTTAATGGAGTGAATTTCTCTCCATGTGTAAAGAGTATTTGTGTACTCCTAGTCTTCCAATTATATGGGCACGCTTTTATTGAATTACCCATAACCTATATAATCTCACAAAACATTTTTCTAGGACAATTACTATGTGTGTCCTTCAATTTTACACTAAATACACTATTAGAGTTTATACCCCAACTCAGTAGAACAAGAGTGATAAGAAGTTAGTCCGAACTGTGCATAAACTAGTTAACAAAGTGAAACATAAAGGAAATACTAAAAAAACTGACTGGCATTAACCATAACATATATCAGATATAACTCTAATATATATATATATATATATATATATATAGTCTTGTTCATCAAGTACATATGCTATGGAATTTACCCTTTTTACAATTCCTCTTAATATGCATCTGTTGGAAATATTGTCATTGATATCAAAGGCATATTAGTGAAGATTGTTATCATTGATGTCAAAGGAAGAATGGGGATATTGTGCAAAGATGAAGTTGTCATTGATGACAAAGTGAATAGATGAGATCAAGAAGATTGTCATTAAGGTCAAAGGTGTATGGAAGATTGAAGGAATGTCACATGGGTATTAAATGTGATGTGCAATCTTGCACATGATTATACAAAGAAATCTTAAAGTCAGTTTTGCAAAGGAAAAGCAATTAAGAATTAACATGAATAAAAAGATAGTGCCGGAAATTAAAAAGACAAAAATAGAATAAGACAAAAGAGAATAAGTCAAAATAGAATAAGACAAAAGAAAAGGCAGTGAATGAATTAAGAAAAGTTATTAACAAGGTGATGACATCTAAATAAGTCGAATCTTTGCTAAGAGATGCCTCTCTTCCTGAAGACATGAGGATATAAAATAAAATAAGAAATGTGTGGAGAATCTGTGACAATGAATAAGAGATAAGTTTGGAATAAAACATGACCATTGATATGGTTGTATAGTAAGCAGATTTGTTAGTAAAGCACATGACCATTCATATGGTTGAATCTATTTTAAAGAGTTGCATCTTTTCATAAAGGCAAGAAGATAAAGGGAGTAAACTTTTGTGAAGAGTGAATTGTAGATAAAAGAAAACATCATTCATACACCAACAAATGTGTGTTGAAAACAAATAGATAAATCAGATATACACCAACAATCACAAGTGAAGATTTAAGAGGAGAATATATCCAAATTTGTGAAGGAAATTTATTCTGATTTATGAAGGAATTTAGCACAAATTTGTGAAGAGATTTAAAGTGAGTTAATAAAGGATTTATGTGCAATATTATAGCAGATTTATAAGCAGCCTTTCAGTAGATTTTTGAAGGCCTTATAAGCAGATTATTGAAAGTGTCTATAGTGAAGGGTGATGTCTTTTGAAATTCATCTTGGTAAAGGTATATAAAGAGGTTTATGATGTGTGTCAAGTGTGAGTGGATTAAAAAAATTTAAAATATTGAATAAGAAGATTTAAAAGGGTGTAAAAAATGAGTATGAAGTAGGTGTCTTATTTGGTAAGACTTATCTCTCTTGGCAAAAGACATCTCCAATCATGAGATCGTTGAAGATATAAAAGGCATTTGAGAAGTGATAAAACATGGGAGAGTAGAACAAACAAGGATACCAAATACACCAGCAAATGAAGAGAAATTTGTCAGAAGAATATATGCAGAAATGAAGCGTGGTGGACGAAATAAATGAGAGATTTCAAGGCAGCATTAAAGAGTTCTGAAGAAAAATTTGTAGTCGGTTTGTGGCAAATTTGTAATCGGAATTATTGCAGATTGGTGATCAAAGTCATAGCAGAATCTGTGAAGAGAAATTGAATGAAGGGTTGGTGCCTCCAGTGGGTTGGTGCTCACAAATTGAATGAGGGGTTAGTGCCTCTAGTGGGCTGGTGCTCAAAAAATTGAATGAGGAGTTGGTGCCTCTGTTTACTCCCTACAGTCAATGCTTTAACTTACAGAGTAAACAGAAATATAACAATGAACATATTCAATATGGTAGTTCAGAAACAACACATCAATATGGCAGAAAGATATAAATTTATTATCAACATGTAATGTGTACAACAATAGAGTCACCCAGTTCCCAATACAAACCAGAAATATATAGCACTCGGCGGTTGGTTAAGAGTGCCAACAACTACCTGAGAATCAGAATCAGAATTTCATGCACACAAGGAAAGGATCAAGAAGGCATCAAGTATGGAAAGCAACAGATATGAAGAAAATACTGAGCAACATAGTTAGTGTAGTTGTACATAATTTCTCCCATTCAGAATCTATTTGTCCATTTTGTCAAGATAGCATCAACCAAGTCAAGTTTCAAATGGGATGGTATGAAGACCAAGGTACTCAAGTAGAAGATGAAACTTTTATGCAATACATCATGAGGAGTGTGTTGAAAGAAGAATCAAGGAAGCAATGGAATACATTCGAGGAGGAGAAACAGCGGCAAGAGAAGATCAAATACTTAAGAATGACGAGTTAAGGCTGTTGCCACAAAAGTAGAGCTTCAAGAGTTTGAAGCTAGAAACTTAGCACAAGAAAGAGAAAGTGATTTCAATATGCCTCAAGATAGTGGAATCCTTGGTGAATTTTCACTCATACTACAAAAGGAGATTCTTGAGAATGAATTGCGCGAAATTTCAGGCATCCTTCGAGAGGAAAGCAATCGTGAGGACAAGTTGAATGAAGAACTTCAGGTTATCACAAATTAGTTCAAGTATGAGAAGCAATTCAAGGAGGTGCTAAAAGATATCATCACCACAAAGATTTTCAAGGGGGTGCTAAATGATTTCATGAAAGAAGTACAAAAGGAAGCATTGCCAAAGACATCTCAAGGCAGACAAGTTGTTGCAAGTGGCATCATTCATCATCAACTTTGACCTCCTCATGCATTGCTACTTAGTTTAAACAACTCATGAAAATATATGAAGATCCACCTATCAATGAATCCTTAATTTTTTAAGACACCATACTTGATGAGTATACAAATGAAGAATTGCAAGATGTTCCTAAAGAAGAATTGATTAGCAATCTCGTTTCAGATGATGAAATTTCAAGTACCCTTGGTGAAAATATGCAAGATATGTTAAGTGAGGAGAATATTGTAGAAATAGAGACAGAGAACAAAAATAAAAATTTGGGTTGGTGCTACTTGAAAAGATGTTTGAAGATCAACTCATCAAAGAATCCTTTGATTTTTTAAGACATGTTGACTCAATTACACAAGGATGCATGGTTTGTGATACACAAGGATAGACAAGTGGAAGGGATATTCCATGGCCCTGACTACAAGATTGATCCTGCCTTGATTACTCACAAGTTTGATGTTGATGCAAGCGAGATGGTACACCACCAACTTTAACCTCCTAAATTTGTGGATGATCAACAAGAATTCCCACTCGAAACACACCAGGTTGTTTCTTTCCCTGCTTCTACTTTTGAAAGTTATTAATTTGATTATGGTGATTTAAGAAAGATAACATGCATTTGGATTGATCATGGACCTAATGAACTACCTCAATTGTTGATTCTACATGATACATTTTCCGAATTTGAATTTGAGGTGACAATTTTTCTCGGAGTACCAAGGACGAGTTTGCCAAATTGAGAACCATCACCCAAGCCGTGTTGTTGTTGAACATCCTGAGAAACCATATTAGGTCAAGTATGTATATAGGTCTTTTGAGTGGTGTTCCTTTAGGAGTTTTGTACATAGTTAGAGTAGGTTTGTCTTGAACCATTTGAATCAAGAAGTTAAGATAGGTTTTCCTTCCGCGCACTTTAGTTTAATAATGATGTCATTACATTTTGGGTAAGGAGATAGTTATCCATTCTAATCATAAGAAACTCCAATTTCTACACACACAAAGTAACTAGAGAATGCAAGCCACACAAAGAGGATGACATACCTAAAACAGTTCCATCTAGTGATTAAGCATAAGAGTAAAACAACAAGCTTGTTCTAACAAATTGTCAATTCATGTGCTCATCATGGTGTCAGACTTGCACAATCACAATGTCATTGATTAGGAGAACCTCTACTTAACAAGTCAAAACTTGATAGAGACCTACACCACACTTGCAAAAGGTAAACAAGTTCATGAATATCAAATCATTGGTAGGCTTTTTCACAAGCTCGAACATCCTTGTATTCCAAAAGGAACACCTCGTTAATAACTAATTTATCATGCACACTACACCAAGACAACTCAGCACTTCAATACTACAAGATTAAACAATTTCTACTAACCTCATAGCTGTGCCGCCACTGAAAATCACATCAAGTATTGTATTCCGTCAAACTACCAAGCCCATGAATAGAAGCTCAGCCTTTATCACCTTCTGAAATTATGCAAAGGCCCTAAGAATCTAAACATGTATTTCATGGGTGTACTCTTTCTCGGACAAAGCATAAAATGATTTTCTATTTCTATGTTTCCAATTCTGGTATTGACTAGGATTTGGTTCTGAAGTTCAATAAGTAACAAAATAGGCTTGGGTTCATTTTGGGTTTGTCCATACAAAACATATAAAAATCAGAAATATATACATGTTTTGCACCAATAATTTAATTAAGTTAAAAATGCACCACACGACATCGTATAATATATAATAAACAAAACCAACATGTTAATAGTAAAAAATTGGTCAAACTTAAATGTCATGATATATATTAAATTTAGAAAATAATAATGTCAAGTGGCAGCAAACAGCCATCATTATTGAAAATCATATGGGTCTTGAAAAATACCAACACTGTCCATATTAGACGATGTAGGTACCAGCCATTGGCACTACTACTAACACTCTCATGCTCGCTAGTGAGCTCATCATCAACATTTAGTAAAGCAAAGTGGGAAGTGGAAGCATCCAAGTCTATGTTTTGGCTCGATATCCCACTTCCTTGTGTCCCCTTACTTGTAGTCACATTGTTTGTGTGCAAGGATCCGCAAGTTTGAATGCACATACAACAAATCCTCTGCCTTTTTTGAGTGTATCTGATTGAATGGAGTATGTGCTTCAATTCTTCTTAGATGCAGATAAAGTAGTAACCTATTCAAACAAAATTAGAGATACAAGTTATAGAATTTAAAAATTTAGATTAGAAAATTAAAATACAAATGAAATTAAACGATAAAAGAACTTTTTTGTAAAAATAAATTGTAGTAAAATTTTGATTGCAAGAGGAGGTAGGTTGTGAATGATTGGCCATGGAAGTACAACCAACTACAAGTATCGACCTTGTACCGAAGAGCGTTGAGAACAAAATTGTTGGAATGTGTAAAATCCATGAACTCAACACACTCCATCCCATGTGTCATGATTAATGAAGAGACTGTGAAGCGTCATCTTGTACAACATCTCTATATGTGGCAGCTCTTGTTGTTACAAAAAAGGAGATCAACACCAAATATTTGGAGCTCAATGCAAAGACAAGATGTAGTGGAGTGGTCATTTTGTTCCATCTCTCTTTAGTGATTGTATAGTTGTTTGAAGAAATTTTTCATCAAGATCTTGCTCTTTTGCATTTATGATGACTTTCATCTTCTCAATCATTGAGTCGATGCCATCATATATCTCACCCAAACAAACAAACCCTATACATGTCGATATAACAAATCATGCTTGATATGGGTTTAGTGAAACTAAGGAGATACTCAACACAATCACACCAAATGTCATGTAGGGTCATTTTATCCACCTTAGCTGCCATTGCTATGCTAGATTGCCTCCATATGGACCAATTTGGGTTGATGACCATGCTAAAAAGTGCTTCATAAACCTTCACAAGTTGTTGCAAAACAATTGTATAGAAGGCAAAATAGGTCTAAGCAACCCATTTACAAATCAAATTAAAAAGTAAATAGAAATTAAAATTAAAAAGTTTACTAAAGTGAAACATGTTTATTATTCAACATACATTTAGCAACTTCAATTTTGAGAATTTTCTAAATATGCCTTGTGACATACGGTGGTTGGTGACGAACATTTGGATCCCTTTGGCCTCAACCCACCTATTTGATCAAATCAATTTTGGTGGCAATTTTTTGTAGCATAAGGTTGAGGGAGTGGACAACACAAGGCGTCAAAAAACTGTTTGAATAATGCTCCTCAACCAATAACCCAATTTTTGGCATTCTGTTATAACTTGCACAACATTTCAAGGGCCACTTCCTCAATGGATTGACAAAGAATGTTAGCAATAAATGCACCATCCCCTTCACAATCCACTGCTCTCCAAAACACTGCCCCTTTAGGGAACTTTGCAATAACATTTGGCATCTTTCCAACCATCAAAAACAATGGACACCCCTATATCAAACCATGAATCCCTTATGGGTTTCAAAGATTCCTCTACAAACTTCACCTCTTTTTCCAATAAGGTGCTACACACCTTTTCATAACCTAGGCCTTTGTACCCTTTTGAGGCCTCATTAATTGCTTTCACAATTTGTTGCCAATGTAGTGAGAACAACATTGAATTCCAATCCATTTGCATAGACACATCTCTCTATGTGTTGATCAATTATCTCTCGGGACTCATTAAGAAGTGTCATTTCCAATGACCCATTTGATCTCTTATGTATATAGGCCACATGTTGTTCTTTAATTGTGGACAAAAATGGGTAGCTCTCTGTTGGGTTGAGGATTGCCAAATGGTAGAGTGGGCCTCTACCATCGAGATCCTTTATTTACCAAAATGATGCTCGATGTCTAATGCCTCATGCTTGACAAAAGATCATCACATCGGGGCATCGCAAATGGATATCTTCTCCCAAATGTAATAATAAACGATACATAGTTTTTTGGGGTTACGAACAATTTAATGTTTTTCTCATCCTTACAATAGTAGGCCTAAGCCCTGAATTCTAACAATGGCTTCATAAGTGTGTCTTCAACACAAATAAACATTGTTAATGTTTCCAACCACTAGATCTCAGTCCTTGAGAGTTGCATAAGGGTCTTAAATTCTTTTCATGTGGATAAGAGGAGGAAAAAGGTCCCCATACTTCAAGTATTGTCTACAAGCAACTCTCTTGTAAAGCTCCATGCCCTAATTGTGGATTTTGTGGGCAATCTTCATCCTTCCCACACTCAAACTCAGAAATCATCAATGTAAGATATGGAAAAGGTCTAGCGATGTCCTATGACACCTCCTTAGTCACCCAAATCAAATTGGAGTGTGCACAAAACTGCATCTATTTGGTTTTGTTGTTGGCTAGGGTTTCTACCTTGTCTCTACCGCGTGATTGCTTTGCGCTCATTATAACATTCATTCACCTTAGCTCTCTACAAAAACTTACCTACTTTGCATCTATGCTACTGTAACTCAGCCTCATGCCCTTAAACTAATGAAATTTGTCATATTGTGCCTCTTCTCACCTTTGTTATGTTGCATAAAGTCTTTTACCTCCACATTAATGTACATGTCCTATCATTTATTAAGTTATATGCTATGTGTGTTGACTATGATATCAATTCATCCCTCTTAATACTCATTAGACCCTAACCTTCATGCATGCTCTCGAAAGATGGTAAATAGAGGATAGTGTAAGTTTTTAACAATTTGATTGATCTTTTATGTTGTAGTGGTAGGATCATTGTAATTTAGGTACAGCACCACCTCTTCACTTTTTGCATTTCTCTTCTCCCTCTGTTTCCTTCTACATGTTCTTAGTTGTAGAATTAGTTGAGTTGTTTAGTGTAGAGTTGGACTAGCACTGTCATGTTTAGGTTAGAGAGGAATATAACCTTCTTTGGAGGTCTAATCTCACAACAAGGAACTCACACCTAAGATCAATCCCATTGTGTCATTGGAATGTTGGATCTAGTTCAACAGGGTCCAATTTCATGTGACAATAGCTACATTTGATGGCATTGATAAAGGGTGCAATACTTTACTTCGGACTTTGTAGTTTTGCGGTGAAATATTACTTGAATTTGATAGCCAAATTTGTATCATTAGTCTCTCTTTGAAGGTATCAGATGAAGGGATTGTATGCTAGGTTCAAAATCTAGTGTTACCTCCTACTGATGAAGTGACTCAAATTGAAAGTTCTAATGCGGAAGTTGAAAGTTTTCACAATTTGAGGGGTTATTTGTGCGTAAGAGATGAAATGAAAAATCTAATCTTTATTTTCGATATACAACAAAATTGTACGATGAGGTATAATTGGGATTCCGCTCTATATACTAATAACCTATGTGATCGCAAGGAATTGTTTGTCGGAAATCATAGTAGGATACATCTCCACCCCTCCCCAGGAATGTGTATAACCATTTTCGATGCGAATATAGATATGATATGGCACAAAGACACATCAAATGCCATACCCACGTGGGCATATCCAAAACATCTTGATTTTCCAACTATGTTGGATATTTATATTATGTTGTTTAAATGTTAGAGATATTTAAAAAATAAAATTTGTTCTTTAGATAAATATAAAATTTATTAATATATATTTAGTTGTTTATTTCTCTACTAAATTATTAATATTTAAAATATAATATTATTTTTGTTGGTTTTAGCTAGATCGGATTCTAGCTATTTGATTTTAATTAAAGATTAAAATCAAATATAAATTTAGATCATTAGGCCCTTAATTTATTTTTGAATACATTAGAATTTTAAATAATATCGCCCTATGAAAATTGTATTGGAATGGGCCCAAAGTGAATATAGCTCAAAGTGAATATAGCTTGTATTTTATTTTGGCGCCAATAAAGGGCTGACCTTGCCCTCTATTTGTAAACTCCTCATATATAAATGAGGTGTGCATAATCAATCAAACACATCAGATCATACTTGTCAAACATCATATGAGGCAGCGAATTTGTACAAGCAATCCACCTCTGCAACATACATTATGTGCAATTTGATCTGGACATACATACGATTCATACCTGCAATATACTCATGATATGCGATCAGAACTGGGCGCACATTCCAAGCAATTTATCTGTCATATTCACATTGGCTGTTATCGATCTATCTCTAGCAATTTTACCTTAACAGCGAACATTG
Source organism: Chamaecyparis obtusa (assembly GCA_027943335.1). NCBI lineage: Eukaryota > Viridiplantae > Streptophyta > Pinopsida > Cupressales > Cupressaceae > Chamaecyparis > Chamaecyparis obtusa. The sequence goes on along the minus strand of BSBK01001614.1, from coordinate 629,086 downwards.
CATTGGGAGTAGCAAATAACATTTGCATACACAGTGGTGACGATTATTCAGATCTGAATCTGAACATAGTGGTGACGATTATTCAGATCTAAATCTGAACATATGCCAGGACAGTGATTACTATCTGATGATATAAGGACAGCAAATTCAAGACTCAAATTCTACAGTGACAGATCCATTTATTCACTTCTATATTTTGGCAATATATTGATTTGCTCCGTTGATCTGTGATCCTCAGCAAATCAACAAACTGTGAGTTATGTAATTCAATTTAAGGGCAATATGCAATGTCCTCTTTTCGGGGCACATTATTTCGTTCCACATCATTAGCCTTTTCATCATGGTCCGGTGGGCTAACCGAGGCTTGGCAGTGATTAGAGCGGTGTTTCGTCTAGGAGATTTCAATTTCAGGCCAATCGGAGCAGTTTCCACAAGGTTTCCAGGGTAATTACTATTTATAGTAAGTCGGCAGAACTCAGTTTTCCTGGCATTTCAATAGTGGGCTTGGAGCGTCTCGATGAGAGCTTTCCGGCAAGCTATCACACGTCATCATCCGAGTTTGTTTGTGAAGTGTTCCTAAGCTGAGCCTCGTACAAATTCTCTGATCTAGTTTAGTTGTTTGAGTTCAATGCCAAAATTTCACAATAATACTGTTTCGTGCTACCATAGCATACCCGAAATTTCCTTGGGAGAATGTTAATTTGTTTAGGCTATTATATGCATTTCAGTTCCGTTATTGTTGTAACTATTAGCTACCAACCGAACATGAAAAGTATTGCAAATTTATACACTGTGGTACTCAACAATCAAGAACGTATTCTGGATAGTTTTATTTCAACAAGGAATAGGAACAGCATCTATGTATATATTCATATGTAGTTCAATAAAACAAGTTCCAACTAGCATGTTCAGGTTTCAGAATACCAACCGAGCCTCCATGTGTCCCTGCGGGGAGGAGAGCTTTTACACCTGCGAGATGGAAGCTTGTAGAAGTCGTCTATAGACTGCGGCTGGCTTGGACCAGTATCGTGCTTCCTTGCTTTATCTTTCTCTTAATCTCCTACCCGATGTTACCAGTATAGACGGCCTTGCTGCTGCCGTGTCTACTCACCGACACTCCTTCCAACTTCAACCGACTGCCCTGTGATGACTGTGCAACCTCCCGTGATAACAGGCAGCTTGCGCCAATACATGCAACTGCTGGAGACGTGCAACACCTGCTGTGCGTGAATACACTCGTGCTTAGCCTACTGTTACACCCGCGTGTTGCAACTGTGTGTGACTGATAGAGTCTTAAACTCCCGCGAGTAATGAGTGATGCGCGTCTACTATAGGTGACACCCAGGAAGACTCCCGTTCTGACTATCTCCCTCCAGTTGGCCAATATGAAGGTATACGTGAGCAGTTTAGAGATGCCGTAATAGTCTGGCAGACTCCACTACTTTATTCAATCCCCCTGTATTCCTGTACTCTTCCCTGTTTGAAATAAACTGTATAGTTGCTGGCCCGTGAGTCCAAGATGTTGGCTGAGTGAAGTCCCTGTTGTCTACTAGCTTCGGCCAATGTATATGCTAAGCTAATATGTCCGTACAGCTGCTGTTCATTACATCTACTCCTTATTTGCAAATAAACTGAAACTGGAGCAAGGTCTGAGATTGCTAACACTTCTTACCAAATGCATGAAGCTCAGATTGTGAAATCTGTATGATCTCACCCAAATAGAGAGGCTGGGTTGACGTCCAACTTCTCCTTATGTTTTCTAAGGGTTTCCGTTGTAATGGTTACCCCAAAATCCGCTTCTAAACGAAGTCACAGCTATAAAGTAATTCTGTCAAACACTTTGCTTGCAGTCCCTAATTTCTTTGTTTTGTGTTACAACCCTTATGACTCCGAAATGGGTTGTTGTACTATTTTGTTTGTGCTCTTTTAACAAAGATCTATGCATGTAACATGAATATGAAAATGAAAGCATAAACACACAACTGAAAATAACCAGCACACTGTATTTATGATGATTTTCAGATTAAGTACAATATTGGCAATGAAACAACTCACTAAATACTCCAGCAATAGAATAGCTTGAATATTGTTTACTTCAGAAAGTGATGACCTGAGCCATAACATTAGGCTGCCGCTAACAAGACGCTACAGTACGCAGCTGCTACAGTGACGCTGCTACAGTGACGCGGCTGCTACAGTGCTGCGCTACAGGAACTGAACAGTGTTGCGCTACAGGAACGCAAACAGTGCTGCGCTACAGGAACTGAATAGTGCTCTGCTACAGGAATGGTTTGTCTTCAGCTGGAAATGCGCTCAATCTGCTTGATAATGAAGCTGAGAACACTGGATTCCAAAGGCCAAACCCCAAGGGAATGACGTCTAGAATGTCACAAGAGAGGATAAACGTCCTCAAATGCCAAGAACGGATCTGCAACTCACATACCAATTTCTTCTCATATTCAACTTGTCTAATGAAGCCACAAACGCTTCCTTTTATTCTATTTCCAAGGGTCGGTTCAACTCTCATGGGCAATGTGGGATAAAAGATGTGCAATATAAAACATATATTAAAATATCCCCTTATGTCTCCCTTGGGTACACATCCCCATAAAATAAATATTAAAGTAACACTTTAATATTTTACAATTAAATTAAATGTTACTTTAATAAAACTTCAGGCATTAAAATGTATTAGCAATCGGACTCCGAATAATGCAAGTGATAGCTCGTCGGAAAGCTCTCACCGAAGAGTATCAAATCCAATCACCAAAACTGGCCTCCACTATGTCCTGTTGACTTACTAAAAATAGTAAGTATGCCTGAAACTGAGTAAATCAACTTCATTTTGGCCCAAACTGGAAATGACTAGGCCAAAACACTCCAGGATCCCCTTAAACCCTTCGTTAGCCCTCGGGACCATGTAGTACAAGGCTAACGCACACACGCTTGGTCAACTGGTAAAGTGGGGACATTACGTGGGAGGAACCCGTGCGGCACTGGCAATTCGTCCAAGTCAGTAGCAAATGAAGCTAAGCTTGTCCGAAATCCAGACTACGCCTCCACCATAAATTAGATCTGATCCATCCCAATTACTTGCAGAACTTCAAGAACACTGCAATGCAATTCGCAAATCTCTGCTCCTTGACGCTCTGAATTCGCACTCTGCTGCTGCTCCGATGCTGATACCGAAATGAGCATGTCGCTCTACCTTTATAGTGAACTTGCCCCTTGGGCAATGCATGGCGGGAATTTAGGTCCGCACCCAAATCTTAACGGCCCCAAATAAATGTATAACGGCTAGTTCAATGCTAGCAAATGCCAAAACGTGAACACATAACCGTTAGCGCAATTGACGCCCGCAAATGCCGCCACCAATGCAATGTCGTCGGCCCTTAAAAAGAATTCCTCTTTCAAAGTCCGTTGCACATTAATTAATTCACCAAGGCAATGTCGGCATGGAAAATACTGTCACATCTCAAGTCGCACCAATGTAACCTGCAAAGGTCAGCTCCAAAACTGACACCAAGGCTGGACCCGTTACATCCTCCCCCACTAAACTAGTGGCGACGCCCTCGACACCTGCACATCCGATCCAAGATGCACGGGAGGCAAAGTCCTTAAACTTCACTTATGCTGGGATGAGCTCCTCGCCTCAAGGAACTCCATAATCTTCTATTCATCGCGCCACAAGGGTTCGCCACGCTGCCATGTCGCAGTCTCGCGAGCATGTCCTTCAAAGACCACTAAGAATTCACGGAAGACTTTCTTTCCATGACCTCTGGCCCGCATTGCAAGAACTTCATTGACTCTGTGGCTAGGATTGTCAATAACATTCGCTGGACCCCGTTCAGGTATGTTTCTCACTAAGTTCTCACCCAAATAGAGAGGCTGGGTTGACGTCCAACTTCTCCTTATGTTTTCTAAGGGTTTTCGTCCTTGAGAAAACTAACCAGTCACAAGAGTAACCAGAAGTCCTTTTTTTTTAATATAATCTCATGGTGCTTTTACCGAGGTATACTTTCGTCATTTATAACCTCGAAGTGAGTGCAAACACAAAAAGTTGGGCAATGTGGGATAAAAGCTCACTTAAGTCGCTTTTACAACTTAAAGTGACTTTATAACATAAAGTGACTTTATAATAAGTCATAAAGTGACTTTATAACACACTTTAATAAATAAAGTGATTCTGACTATAGAAGTTGAGCCCGTAATGCTAATATTTGCCCATGCAACAATGTGACTGGCTGACATCCTTCTCAGAGCGGCCATTAGTCCATCCGGATGGCTAGATAGACTAATCCGGCATCTAAATGGTCTACTGCCGTGAAGGGGACATTACAGTCCTCCCTTCCCGGGATTGCTTGCCCTCAAGCAATCTCAATGCTGGGCGCTGCAAGATCAACTCACCCTCCCAAGTGGCATCCTCGTAAGGTAGATCCCTCCACCAAATCAGATACTCGCGAACAATCCTGTTCCGCAACCTCCTTTCTCTGACCTCAATAACCTCTGCTAGAACTAAAGTCAATTTACCCTCCTCATCCAATGGAGGTAACCCGTCTGAGACCACTATCTGTTGCCCTATTGCCTTCTTGAGGCAAGAAACATGGAAAACATTGTGGATCCTGTTGTCTGATGGAAGCTCTAACTCATAAGCTACCTCGCCAACTCTCCTCGAGATGCCGAAGGGGCCATAAAATCTGGGTTTGAGCTTCTCTGATCCACTCCGCTTCAAGGAGCTCTGTCTATAGGGTTGTAAACAAAGATAGACCATATCGCCTATCTCAAAACTCCACTCTATCCTGTGTCGATCAGCGTACAGCTTCTGCTGATTCTGGGCTCTCTGGATGTTCTCTCTAAGAGATCGGAGTATATCCTGGTGATCCTGCAACCAGTCTCCCGCGATCAGCGCCCTGCTGTCCCGTAGAGCCAGATCTATAAACGAAAGCGGCTTGCTGCCATAAAGAGCTCGAAAGGGCGACATGCCAATCGTCATGTGATAAGTAGAGTTGTAGCAGAATTCCCCTAAGTACAACCATCGGACCCAAGCTCTCTGCTATCCTGCTACATAACTCCGAAGATAACCTTCCACCCACCTATTCACAATCTCCGTCTGACCATCTGTCTGCAGGTGGTAACTAGTGCTAGGAGTCAATTCGGTGAGGGCCAATCTGAACAACTCCTGCCAAAAAGTGCTAAGGAACTTGTTGTCCCTGTCGCTCACAATGGTCTTAGGAAGACCATGTAATCTAAATACTTCACGAAAAAACAACTCCGCCACCTGAGAAGCTAACCAATCCGCGGCAATAGCAAAGAAGTGAGCGAACTTGGTGAGTCTATCGACCACCACATAAATGTTGTCCCTGCCCTGCACTCTCGGTAACCCTGTGATGAAATCCATCGATATGCCCTCCCACTTCTGAGCTGGGATGGGGAGGGGCTGCAATAAACCTGCTGGATGCTCATGCTCTGACTTGTTCTGCTAACAAGTCTGGCACTCTCTGACATACTGGAGTACGTCATCTTTGAGGCCCTTCCAGGACAACCTCTCTCTGACCTTCATGTAGGTCTTGAAGAATCCTGGATGTCTTGTTGTGGGCGCATCATGAACAGCCCTCAAAATCTTAATCTTGAGCTGAGAACCAGGCACTAGGTAAATCCGGTCCTTGTAAAGGATGATATCATCAACCACTCGGTACCTGCTATCCGGGAACTGTCCATCCAAAATCTGACAGGTCTGAGTATTCTTGGAATACTCAACCAGCAATAGGGATTTCCAATCAGCGAAAATCTCTGATAACACACAACAACTCGCCTCTGAAGGTCTCCTAGAGAGTGTGTTAGCTACCACATTATTCTTTCCCTTGACATACTCGATGTCAAAATCGTAGGCCTGAATCTTACTGAACCCCTTCTATTGTCTCTCATTCAACTCCTTCTGCTCTAGGAAGAAGCGTAGACTGTTGTGATCTGTTCTAACTGTGAATCTGCCACCCACCAAGTACTGTCTAAATTTAGCCAGGGCGTGCATGATGGCAAGCATCTCCTTGTCATAGGTGGAATAAAGTCTCATTATCCTTGAGCTTCCTGCTCTCGAAAGCTATGGGGTGCCTGTCCTGCATTAACACAGCGCCAATCCCGTTTCCTGAAGCATCACACTCTAAGACGAAGGATCGAGAGAAATCCGGTAGAGCCAAAACCGAACAAGTGCTCATAACGGTCTTGAGCCTGTCAAAGACCGCCTCTGCCTCAACTGTCCACTTGAAAGCTCCCTTCTGGGTAAGGTCGGTGAGAGGAGCCGCTGTCTGAGAGAACCCCTTAACAAATCTCCTATAGTATGAACAACCCCAAGAACCCTCTCAAATCTGATACATCGCATGGAGGTGGCCAATCCTGAATAGCCTGAATCTTCTCCTGGTGCAACTTAACCCCGTCTGCTCCTATCACATGCCCCAAATAGAGAATCTTTGTCAGACCGAACTCACTTGGATCCCTTCGCAAATAGAGACTGGCTCTCCATAATGCTCAGAACCTCCTCCAAGTGCTGCAAGTGCTCTACCCATGTCCTGTTGTAGACTAGGATGTCATCAAAGAATACAAGAACGCTCTTGCGCAACTGTATTTTAAAAATATGGTTCATGCAGGACTGAAAGGTGGCGGGTGCATTAGTGAACCCAAAAGGCATCACTAAGAACTCGTAGTGTCCATAGTGGCATCTGAAGGCTATCTTGTGGACATCCTCCTCTCGGACACGTATCTGATGATACCTGGATCGAAGATCAATCTTCGAAAAATAAACAACTCGATGTAGCTCATCTAGAAGCTCATCAATCCTAGGAATAGGGTACCTATTCTTGATGGTTCTCTTATTCAAAGCACGGTAATCAATACACATGCGAAGAGTACCATCCTTCTTCACCAAAACTACAGAAGAAGCAAAAGGGCTAGAGCTAGGTCTGATGTGCCCCGTGTCCAATAGTTCCTTAATCGCCTTTTCAATCTCCTCCTTGTAATGCCTAGGGTGACGATAAGGAGTGGTAATTACAGGTTTGGCCCCCTCCTCCAACTCTATGATATGCTCGAAGCCCCTATTTGGAGGTATGCCTAAAGGGATGTCCTCAAAAACCCGCTTGTGCCTATCCAACACCCCCTGTATGTCAGCGTGAATCTGCTGCCCCGAATCCGGTGAAGGACTGGAAGAAATGAAACACTGAACTGCCCACTCCATGCTGCCATGTCTGAATATGGCCTCCATCCTGTTAGCTGAAACTACCTGTGATCCACTATCTGTCATGGCCTTAAGTGTAACCAACTGATCATTCTTCATAAACTCTAACTGCCTCTGCTAATGATCAATGGTATACCGCCCGAGGGTCTGTAGCCACTGCATGCCTAGAATGGCGTCAAGACTATCTAAGTCAATGATGTAGAAGTCTGCCTCTAGGAGATAATCCCTGAAATGAATCTGAAGACCTGAGATCTTCCCTGTCCAACTCAGTAAGTCTCCCCCGGCCACCTTGACCTCGAACTCTGAAATGTTATCTATCTGAAGGCCCCTCCTGGAAACCAAACTGGCACTAATGAAATTGTGTGTAGCACCCATGTCAAGAAGACATAATCTGCTGTCCTCTAACCACTCCCTTGAGCCTAAAAGAGTGACAGGTGGGAATACCCGAGAGGGATGCTAAAGTGATAGGGGGCTGCCCCGTACGCACTCCCTTCTTCTTCTTCCTCTCTACTATGTGCTCATCCTGAGCCTCTGTCTCGCTACTCTCATCTCCACTGTCCTCCTGCTGATCATCCTCATCATCGGTTACCACCTCAATATAGTGTACCTGACCCTTCCCATGGCACCTATGATCTGGAGCCCAAGGCTCTCTACATGTGAAGCATAACTTTTTCCTTCTCAACTCATTCCGTGTCCCGAAATCAAGTCTGGGAGGTGTGCTCTTATCCTGGTTTCTATTTCTCTGAAAAGAAGACCCCTTAAAGGTTTTCTTCGGTGGCTGTAGGATGGATGACGGTGAGTCCAAGTCATGTGCCAACTTAATAGCGTCATCTAAAGTGTCTGGCTTGAGGACTCTAACCAGCCCTCTGAACTTATCCTGAAGCACCTCAATAAATAACATAACCTTCCTCTTCTCTGCCATATCCAGGACCATAATAGATATCCTTTGAAACTCATCAATATAGTGATCCAATGATCCACTCTGCTTCAGCAGAGCTAACTCCCTGTAGTAGACCTCAATGTCCTTACGGTCAAAGCGGGTGATCAATTTAGTGCTGAAGATCTCGTAGGATGTAATTAACCTGTGATCCTGGGTGACAAGACCATGATGCCACCAATTGTATGCTGCACCCTCTAAATGCATGGTTGCGAACTTAATCGCCTCTGTCTCCGACATAGGCTTCAGGGTCAGGAAAGTATCTAGCTTGTGAATCCAAGCTCTAGCAGACGTCTTATCGCTGCCGTCAAAAATGGGGAGAGTCAACTTATTCATAGCATGCTTAAGATCTCTATTGGGACCCCTGGGTCTCCTATCCTGCTGCACTCTCTCATAATCTCTCCTCTGTGTCAGATACTGCACAAATGACAAGCCAGCCTTGACATTGTCAGGTAACAAGTCCCACTGATTATGTGCGGTTGCAACATTGATGGGAAGCGCAGCTGCTGCCTCGGGTTGGGCTACTTCCTCCTTAGCATGATTCCTTGCGAACGTAGGCATCAGGGGCCTATCTGTAGTGTGAGTACCTGCTATAGCAGCTCTAGGTAATCCTACCACACTGTTGCCACCATGGTGGCTCCGGGGTCTCATGGCTGCCACTGTCAACTGTTGCATAACTCTCATGAGCTGGTGTAACACATCAGCGATGTGATCCTGTCCCTGGCGAAGGGCCCTCATGGTCTCTCTGACCTCTCTGTCCTCATCTGCCATACCTGTACCTTTAGTGCCCTGTTCAAAAATAATATGCTCGTCTTCCTCTGTATGATTGTTTTCAATGTCTACCTGTACCAATGGTTCCGACTATCCCTATTCAGCCCTGTTATGTCTGAAATTATAACTTGTGTGTCTCCCGTGCATGCCAGAACTGTATTAGCAAATACTGAAAATAAAAGCCCACAAGGTTGGCAAGACCTTAGGCTCTGATACCACTAAAGTGTTCCTAAGTTGAGCCTCGTACAAATTCTCTGATCTAGTTTAGTTGTTTGAGTTCAATGCCAAAATTTCACAATAATACTGTTTCGTGCTACCACAGCATACCCGAAATTTCCTTGGGAGAATGTTAATTTGTTTAGGCTATTATATGCATTTCAGTTCCATTATTGCTGTAACTATTAGCTACCAACCGAACATGAAAAGTATTGCAAATTTATACACTGTGGTACTCAACAATCAAGAAAGTATTCTGGATAGTTTTATTTCAACAAGGAATAGGAACAGCATCTATGTATATATTCATATGTAGTTTAGTAAAACAAGTTCCAACTAATATGTTCAGGTTTCAGAATACCAACCGAGCCTCCATGTGTCCCTGCGGGGAGGAGAGCTTTTACACCTGCGAGATGGAAGCCTATAGAAGTCGTCTATAGACTGCGGCTGGCCTGGACCAGTATCGTGCTTCCTTGCTTTATCTTTCTCTTAATCTCCTACCCGATGTTACCAGTATAGACGACCTTGCTGCTGCCGTGTCTACTCACCGACACTCCTTCCAACTTCAACCGACTGCCCTGTGATGACTGTGCAACCTCCCGTGATAACAAGCAGCTTGCGCCAATACATGCGACTGCTAGAGATGTGCAACACCTGCTGTGCGTGAATAAACTCGTGCTTAGCCTACTGTTACACCTGCGTGTTGCAACTGTGTGTGACTGATAGAGTCTTAAACTCCCGCGAGTAATGAGTGATGCGCATCTACTATAGGTGACGCCCAAGAAGACTCCCGTTTTGACTATCTCCCTCCAGTCGGCCAATATGAAGGTATACGTGAGCAGTCTAGAGATGCCGTAACAATCTGGCAGACTCCACTACTTTATTCAATCCCCCTGTATTCCTGTACTCTTCCCTGTTTGAAATAAACTATATAGCTGCTGGCCCGTGAGTCCAAGATGTTGGCTGAGTGAAGTCCCTGTTGTCTACTAGCTTCGGCCAATGTATATGCTAAGCTGATATGTCCGTACAACTGTTGTTCATTACATCTACTCCTTATTTGCAAATAAACTGAAACTGGAGCAAGGTCTGAGATTGCTAACACTTCTTACCAAATGCATGAAGCTCAGATTGTGAAATCTGTATGATCTCACCCAAATAGAGAGGCTGGGTTGACGTCCAACTTCTCCTTATGTTTTCTAAGGGTTTCCATCCTTGAGAAAACTGACCAGTCACAAGAGTAACCAGAAGTCCTTTTTTTTTAATATAATCTCATGGTGCTTTTACTGAGGTGTACTTTCCTCATTTATAACCTCGAAGTGAGTGCAAACACAAAAAGTTGGGCAATGTGAGATAAAAGCTCACTTAAGTCGCTTTTACAACTTAAAGTGACTTTATAACATAAAGTGACTTTATAAAATAAAGTGACTTTATAATAAGTCATAAAGTGACTTTATAACACACTTTAATAAATAAAGTGATTCTGACTATAGAAGCTGAGCCCGTAATGCTAATATTTGCCCGTGCAACGATGTGACTAGCTGACATCCTTCTCAGAGCGGCCATTAGTCCATCCAGATGGCTAGATAGACTAATCCGGCATCTAAATGGTCTACTGCCGTGAAGGGGACATTACAGTTTGGTCCTCTGTTTTAATGCCAGAAGATTCCTTTATTTATTATGTCACTTTATAACTTTAACGGTTATATTTATTTAAAAGTGACTTGAGTAGAATATGAAGAGACAAAGTGGGGAAACTAAAGAGTCACAGAAGCAACTTTAAAAGAAGGCTTGGAGTCTCATTGATGCATGCTCAGTTTATGAATTTATTTCTCTTGGAGAATCCAGGAAGCTTCAGCTTTTGATTCTGAAACCTAAGGACGGAAACCTTTAGGCTTTCTCAGTGGATTGGACGGAAACCCAATTCATCTCCGATGTGGATTCACAACAAAGTTTGCCATTGGTTTACAGGTTCTTGATCATCCAATCTTACTATTGTTTCTGTATTTCAGATTGGAATATTTGTAGTTCATGGTTATTGTATTGTTGTTGTATAATACGATACCGTTTTCTTAGAAGTTTTATGAGAATATATTGCTGGTTATTGTTGTTGGATCAAACGGTTATTTGCATGTATCTATTTGTTTAAATCTGCATGAGATGTATTTGTGAAATTTCGGAAGGTGACCAGTTCGGGTCATTACAGTGGTATTAGAGCCAAAAATCTTACCACCCTGTGAGGTTTTTCTCCAGAAACAGATCATACAGATATTTTATAGTTACAACATTATTTCAGTTTCACGAAGAAGTACATGTATATCTTCAGTATGAGTCTAGTACTGTAAAGTGCAGCATAATGGCATAAGGAATGATATACTTAATCTTGGTTTCTCTTAACTGCATTGAGAGTAGTTTCGAAATTGGACATTTGTTCATTCGTATAACAGGCAGCTTCCGCATGAAGGTAGAACCTTCCATATCGAGCATTGTTCTTGAGGTTATGCAGAGTTCCGCAACAGCACTCCCATCTACCAACACGCTATACACCTGGCACATGAGAGACAACAGAAGGTAACCTCGTACCAGAACGTCACAGTCCTCCAGCAACGTGACTTGTTTTGGAAGGGACTCACGGTTGGATGATTGCACAATGTCACAGCGAATATATATGGTGGAAGAGCACACAGCAACTCGGGACTGATACTGTGTTACGGCAATAGCAATACGGGTCGAGCCCCCAGCTCAATAGAACTTGCGGTAGACTCCCTTGCATATGCAATCAACACGCATATGAATCCTACACCAGTGCGGAACTGTTGGACTCAGGCACTGGCGGAAGACACTTACAGCATACACAAAGACCGAGATCATTGCACACTGCTACGTTAATACCGGTTTGAGATTTGGTGGATATTTAGCTAAGGATAGTGACTGAGAAGTCACGATAAATGCTAAGGTGTGTGCCAAGCAGCCAGCACGAATGAAGGAGCTCCGTGACTGTGAACGCATGGAGGAAAGTTTCTTGGTCGTGTGAATACTCTGCAAAGAAAGGCATGACTGCATGCTAGGCTTCAAGACCACCACTGCAGGAGTGGAAGTCGGTGGTAGATATCAGATAGTCCGAAAGGCACCTAGCCTAGCATAAATGGCAGCAGGTCGGGAACTCCAAGTCAGCAGCGCGGAAGTCCTTTCTAGCCGCACTGCAAATGTTGACTCAGCTACGTAGGAAATACTGACGCGAAAGTTGCTTAGTCACCATACGCTTAAGCGTAAAAGGGAGACAATTGTTGGGCACGCGACTAGGAGGTGGGCATGGTGTGGTCTTGTGTGAATCAACAAGGAGCTCGCTGTCTACACTGTGGCCTCACTCCGGTTGAGCTGGGAATGGCTCCGACAGTGTCAGCCTGCTTCCACATTCATCTACACACACCAGGTGCATGTTTTAATACCTCCTAGCATACGCGATTAATCCCTATATGGATACACGCAAAGCTAGAGAGGCGTCATTGTATTTAGGCTGAGTTTAATTACTGTGCATCAACCGAATGTAGTATTCTAATTTAGCTAAGCAACATATCTATTCACCTGTGGTTCTATAAATTTACATTGGCTGTGTTTTTCATCTGATGGAGATCTGGGCAAGGAACTGGTTGTTTATTACAAATACTTCACTATCTGGAGGTTGATTACAGTAGTACCTTGCAAATGTCTCCTTTTTAGCAAATGGTGGATTATTGCTTTTGATAGAAGGATTGCTTCCTCAGGATAAGATTTTATTAGGAATTTATTTTGAACACATTCTGTCAAGTTCAAGTCAGAAAATTGCATCAGAGATTGGCGTAGGTCATTACAATGGTTCATAACAATTCTCTGCAGGGTGTTGGTGTTGAGTTATCAAGGAGTTGCATTGAATCAATGACTTTGGTTAGAGATTAAATGATTATAAAATCTGGTCATCTTTCGTATTGTTGAACTATGTCTACTACTTGAAGTTTTGTTGCATGTTTCGATAAAATTATTTGTGAATGGCATTTGGAAGTTGCACTTTGCGAACACGTCAAACACGCATCTAAACACTTGCTTCATCGAGATTCCTCAAAACACTATAGACGGCCAATCTTTTCAAAATATCTCTACTACTTTCAGAATAGTATTGAAGTTTTAACAAGACTACGAGAACGAGGAATTATTTGATCATCTTCAGCCAAAATAATCAGAATTATTATTGCGGTGACAGCATTCCACAATTATAGAAGTTGATTCAATCCTTGGTGTGAAACTTGGAGAAAATTAAATCATGGAGTCCTTGGAAAGCCCAGTATTCTCAAGGGAATTCAATGGCACATTATACAGTGTGCAATTAAGGGACATTTGAAAGGAAATAGAAATCGGAAATGAGTTATGTTGCCTTGGATGGCAATTGGAGGATCATACCCGGGGACGCGTTTCCGGCAAAAATTGACCTGTCCCGGAAACGGGGACGTCCCGGAAACTCGGAAACTTCCGGAAACCTGTCCCCTGGCTGTTCCATAAAATTAATGTTTCAGTTTTGATAATTTGTTTGAGTTCCACTCTCATGTGAACTCTAAACTTAAATTATTTAACACAAACATTATATGTTAAGGTTCTATCATTTATATAAGCATGTTTTATCCATGTTTTCATATGAATATTTAAAATTTCCCTATATATTTAAATTTTTCCCATTTTTTATATAGTTGTTCCCCCTGCCGTGCCCTGCCATCCCCTACCCTGAGAAAAAAAAATCTGTCCCACAAAACCCGTTTCCCCGTCCCCCTGTCTCCCCGTCCCGGAAACCTGGGGTAACATTGCCAAATTAGATGAAATAAATTCGTATCTATCTAGGATAAATCAATATGCTTGCAAGCTTTTCAATTGGGCCACGCATCCCTCAATGGTTGCCTTGGTACAACGCAGATTTATGAATCATCCACATCGAGATGTTAGGCTTCCAGTTGCCTCATGTCTCAGTGAGGTCACTCGGATTATAACTCCTATTACTCCTTATACCGAGCACATTTGGAAACAGGTATTACAACTGATAGTAGACAGTTTAAGTGGACTGAGATATGACAAAGATTCTACCTTTGGTAAGCAAGTAAAAATCTTGGGAGTTAATGGCAAGCACTAGAATTTTCAGTCACATGCTAAATCTAGGCTGTGATAAAATGGTTCAATAATTATTTCAGTGCCTCCTAAGTAATTTCAAGGAGCGACATCTGGTGAAGGCATGCATAAAGACTATCTTATCTTTGATCTTAGATGAGGACTATGACATATGCAAACAATTGCAATCAGAATTGTTGGCAATTTGGAGAGGAGGAATAAAGTACTCATCCGTGGCATTTGAACTCTCAGCTGAATTAATTAAGCTCCAAGCTGAAAAATTCACGAGTTCATTGTCTGAAAATGAACAAGTATCATTAGGCTTACAGGTTGCAGGATTTCCAGTATCGGGCAAGGCCCAAGTGAGTACAAGGCAAATTTGTTTTATTTGGCAAGAGGGTTGGTTCTAGGGGCATGTTTGCAATATTAATCAGGGGGAAGATAAATTGCAGCCTAGTGATAAAAAAAATATAGTTGTGACTACATCTCTTTCCGGACTTAGTGGAGAGTGTTTAGAATTTTACTTTGGTGACTTGGTGGCTGAGTTCGACAAATCCATGGCTATAGGTTGTGGTAACCAGTTGGAGACCTTTAGCAATTCATGTAATGAGGAATCGTGTGACTTCTTTAGCAGCAGCACCTCACTCATACATCATGCTAATATGGATGACCCATTTTGTAGTACATCCCAAGATAACATTAATGAGAAGCATGCCTTGAAAAATCATTTGAAAGTCAATGATGATGCCATCATTGCAGCTCTTGTTCACCATGATAGCACTCACCAGATTATTTGATGATCTATACAGGACAGCTCAGAGGGATAGAGGGCAAGATGGTATAAGGATTGGATCCTATGTTGCAAATTTACATAGGGTCAGAACAGCATTTGAGGATTGGAAATCAAAATATTTGAGTTTACTTACAGATCGTGACCACCTGTTACAGATTGTCGGGAAGTATGCTGAGCAGTTGAGGGAAAAGGAGGATGAGGTCAATAAGCTCAATAGGGAGCTTAGTGCTACTCGAGGCACTTTGGAGCATACGCGTATTGCTCTACAAGAGGCAAGAAATTAGATTGTTGCCTCTAGCCAGTACAGGGAACAAGATGACGAGGAAAGGTCTGAATTCTTTTAGGAGGTGATTCGGGAGCTTGATAGCATACAACAAACCTATGACTTGGATAGTTGTCCAAAAAGATCTTTGGGTAACCCAAAGTCTCTTTATGAGTTAGACCACTTTCAGGCGAACGATAATTCCTTGTTTGAGATGGGTGCTGAATTGACTTTTGATAATCCCCTCTTCGAGCTAGATGAGGAAAATATTTTCTAATCCCATGATGAGGAAAATATTTTCTACTCCCATGATGAAGATGAGATTGGCTGCAGGATTTGGGACCCAAGGTCAGTTCCTAGAAACGAGTCTTCGGCACTAGATTGGAGTAGCAGGGTGAGCTCAGTTGTTGATCAGTTTAGTTTCTACATCAGCAGTTCAGGATGGGCGGTTATGTCTTACAGCATGATGGGTGATATGCCTTTCCTTGCACTACCTCTCACTGACGGTGAGATGTCTCGTGTCGGTGAGCATCCCTTGATTCATTCCTCTCTTCATGCAGTTGTGGCTCCACTACATTATCATACCGATTCATCCAATGCTTATGGTAATTCTATCACCACATATTTTAGGCATGATGATGATGAGTGGGTAGAGCTTATTCAGTACGGGGTTATCGAGCTTGGTATGATGATTTTGCTTGTTGGGGTGAATTTTTCACACCATGGTGTGCATTGTATGACTCCAAGTATTGAGAGACAGTTATGGAATCCTTATGCTGATTCAAGATTTCCAGTAGAGTTGGTTAGTGCATCACATGTTGGCCACATTGTATGAGATGCATTTTGTTTTCCATTCAACCCACCTACGAAGGACTTTCTTTTCCGATTATTGCAGAGGTGTGGGGTGAGTGATTGGTTTGGTACGCTTCCCTTCTTGCAAGAGGAAGCCTTGTCCTACAGTCTTGATAGTTTGCCTCTTTAGCACAATTTCTGGTTCAGGCTACAGATCAGAGGGGCAGTGTTATGGCAATTGGACATTTCTGGTGACTCACTCAGTATGGGCATAGAGCGTCAGGATATTTCAGCCAGTTGGGGAGATGGATGGCCCTTCTGCTTATGGGATCCAGGAGGGGCATACTTGCGGTTGGTATTTATTCAAGGAACCGATTGGTATGAGGTTTGGTTTCCCCTTGCATCTGACCGTAGAGGTGTTGGTGATCTCAGTTGGAGTGAGGTTCTTAGTTGGGTTGAGGACTTTCTCACAGATGATGGCAGCACAAGGCAAATTGGTACAACTGATCCTGCAGTGATTTGGGATCCTGGCATCAGACTAGTTACTGTATTGTTGTTGTATAAATGGCTTCACAGGTCAAGGCATAATGTTTGTTTCAGTTTTACCAGACAAATTGGTGGAGCAACTTCCCTGAGGTTGGTTTGGGATCCAGGTATTATGATCACAGCATGCAAATACCGATTGCTTGAGGGCAAGCAATCTCCGGAAAGGGATGATTTGTAATGTCCCCTTTTTGGGGCACATTATTTTGTGTCGCGTCGTTAGCCTTTTCATCATGGTCCGGTGGGCTAATCGAGGGTTGGCAGTGATCAGAGGGGTGTTTGGCCTAGGAGATTTTAGTTTCAAGCCAATCGAAGCGGTTTCCATAGGGTTTCCAAGGTACTTACTATTTATAGTAAGTCGGCACAACTCAGTTTTCTTGGCATTTCAGTAGTGGACTTGGAGCATCTCGCCGAGAGCTTTCCGGCAAGCTATCACACGTCATCATCCGAGTTCGTTTGGTCCTCCGTTTTAATGCCAGAAGATTCATTACTTTATTTATTATGTCACTTTATAACTTTAACGGTTATATTTATTTAAAAGTGGCTTAAGTGGAATATGAAGAGACAAAGTGGGGAAACTGAAGAGTCACAGATGGAGCTTTAAAAGAAGGCTTGGAGTCTCATTAATGCATGCTCAGTTTATGAATTTATTTCTCTTGGAGAATCTAGGAAGCTTCAGCTTTCAATTCTGAAACCTGGGGACGGAAACCTTCAGGCTTTCTCGGTGGATTGGACGGAAACCCAGTTCATCTCCAGTGCGGATTCACAGCAGAGTTTGTGATGCAGGAGCATCCTGGGTGTAAGAGCAATCTTGCATCACCCAAAAATATTTATGTTTTTATATTCAATAAGGGTTATTTTGTGCAGAGCTGCTATTTATGGAAAGTTACTATTTTTGGTAATTTTCGTATGTGCTCAGAATGATCTGATTTCTTTCTTGGAGGTTCATTTTGGTCATATAAGTCTGCCAGTAAAGTTTCATTGCCAGATCAAGTGTATATTGGAAGATATTGAAGATTTTCGGTATTGGCAGCAGGGTACAGAAACTTTGAACTCAGTTTTGAAGGCTTTAGAGGCCCCGAATGAGGTCGAAAATTTGGGTGACGGGCGCTTGCGCGGGTCAAGCCTATAGACCGCTTCGTGGCGTTTCCGAAATGGGGTTATAATAGCCGATCGGGTCAACTGGTGATGACTTATGGTCTTCGGAAGTTGGGCCACCTGAAATGGCGAAAAATAATTTTCTTCAAAATTTCTGTTCGGGTTTCAAAGGTTATCTTGAGCCGACTATGATGTAATGAAATGTAAAATAAATTAATTCTAAGTTTGGTCGGCCTTATTGGCTAAAATTCTGGAACCTTCCCAGGCGGTGAAAAATTGCCTATATAAGGAAGGCTGTATTATTGTCTTAGGCAGTTCAGAATAGTTCTGGGTAGTAGATCTGGGTATTGATTCGAGGCTTTGTCCTAAAGAATATTGTAAGGGAATGCCCATGTGGCTTTGCATATTGTAATTCTAAAAATTTGTAATTCCACATTTGTGGAGATAATAAGAAGCCAATTTTCTGTTCTTGCATATTGTTGTGGTTTCTCCGTTTCTGTTATGTGTTTGTGGTATTAAGGGGAGCACCCTTCATCAGTTTGTCATTGGTTTACAGGTTCTTGATCATCCAATCTTACTGTTGTTTCTGTATTTCAGATTTGGATATTTGTAGTTCATGGTTATTGTATTGTTGTTGTATAATACGATACCATTTTCTTAGAAGTTTTATGAGAATATATTGCTGGTTATTGTTGTTGGATCAAACGGTTATTTGCATGTATCTATTTGTTTAAATCTGCATGAGATGTATTTGTGAAATTTCCGAAGATGACCGGTTCGGGTCATTACACATAATAGATGATTTAATTAGGTGCTGGGTTTTTCCTCCTATCTGGAGGTTTTCCCAAAATAATCGTGTCTTGCTTATTTGTTTCTCATTCTAATTGCTTCAGCTTACTGTTTGATTATTTAATATAACATCTGATCACTTAAATTAACAATTTTAACTTATATTTACTTATTTTCAAGGTTGCATGGAGACAAATACTTGGGTACTTCGAAGATGAGCAGGTAAGGTTATTTTTTCACAATAGGAGATGAGGGTACTTTGGGTACATCAATTTTTTTATATATAATTTAATATTTTATAGAAAATCTGAAAATATGATGTCATTGAGTTTTCAAAACAAGAACACTGATAAAGTTCATTGTCTAACATTAACTTTGAAGATTAAGTACACAAATTGAAATGTGATACAATCATTGTATCAAGGTTTCAAACTGATACACAAACAAAATATTGAAACAAAAATCAGAAATCTTAACTGGTACTTGGGTATGTGTACCAATACTCAGTACATGTCCTAGGGGTACGGGTATGAGTACCCATGCAACAGCTAATTTTATCATAGGTTTTTTATTTTTCATCAAGATTACAAAATTAAAAAGTGAATGAATTTATATTTTCAAAAGTAAATTATTATTTTTTATACATTTAGATATATATAATTTTTTAATTTATATTTAAATTTTACTAATTTTATTTTAATTTAGATTTAAGTGACATTATTGTTAAATTAATTATTGGTCTTCGTTAGTATTTTTTTTGCATATTGTAAATTGCTAAATCAACTTATAATTATCTATGTCACAATTATGTGTCTACATTGTTTTCTAGGTAATGAAAATCTCCTCTAATAATTCAGAAAATTGTATTAAATATATGTGTATGTATTTTATATGTTGTATCCAGTTGTATCCATATTGGGGGGTTTTAAAAGTGGCCGTATCCATATCTATGTCCATGCAACTTTGCTGGAAATGTCAATTCAATTTTCACTGTCTTCCTTCTCTCTCTTGGGGGTTACAGATCCTCTATGCATTCATTTATGAAACCAAGGGTTCTTGAGGACCTTAAATTGATGGGCCTTCTTTTTAAACTTAAAGCCCTTCTTTTTTGTTCTTTAAAATTATTCATTTATGTGTAGCATTTGCCACTGGTGTTATTTGGCAGAATGTGGTTATGAACGTAATAGCTCATTTTGTAACCAAATTTTCTGTAGTTTCTTGCATTTATAAACTTATAGCTTCCTAGGGAGTAGGCTCCTATAGAGTTCACATCAATCAATCTTAAAAAAAATAAAGACCACAAGAAGATAATATCCGCTTGCACTCAGAAGGTGCTGCTCTATGGTGGGATTTTTCACGGGAGAGATTTGGAAAAACATGGGAAAAATAGAGGTGCGAATATGAGAGAAAAATTGAAGCACATACAAAGTAAATGAATAAAGATTTTATTTATATGTCTAAAATATAGACAGAGCTATAAAAGCTACCTCCCCAGTGAAAAAGACAGGACGGCCTTCTTTAGCAGCTTCTACGGCTCTAAACGTATTCCCAAATTCATCTCTGATTTTATGAGCAGACCATTGTGATGCAGCCGCCTGCCATTTAAAGATTTAAATTTGGTCAGAGAAGTAGCTCCACCTAACAATTAGAGTCAGTAAATCTATTTGTCTATCATACTGTCTCCCTCTTTTCATAGTATTTTGCTGCCTTGGCATGAAAATCTTGTATTAAAAAAGAAAGAAAATGTACATATTACAGTGTCCACAAATAACCAGATGAGGTCATTGGGCATGGATATTGGTTGTAGAGGGGTTTAAACTTAAAGCACTTACCTGGCAATATATCACCTCATGCAACAGAGCATAAAGGGGATTTGTATCAAATCCTATCCAGTTTTCAAACTGAATAACCACAAAATAAAAAAAGTGTATTACTAAAACACATATATACAAATTAAACTTTTTCAAGTACTTATGTCAATTATCATATTAAAAACTGAGATCTGAAGGAATTCCAGGCTGAATTCAGAAGCATGGCAGAGCAGGGAAAGAACTAATAATTGCATTAAAAACTGTCATCCCAGCCCAACAGAACATTTTCCTAAGGATGAGTTTTCAGGTGTGGGTGGGTCTAAGAACCAGTAAACAAGAGTACAAAATCTTGGGAATGAAAGACTTTTGAGAAATTTAACATTTCATTGCTAATGCTCAGTAGTAGTACTCCTATTGCCTAAATTTGGTTTTTTTTCTTTTAAATACTGCCCACCCGTACTACAGTTGCAGCCCTACCATTCTACCTTTCTGAACTGAAACTCTTACAATTCATAATAAATCTTATTGAGTGCAATGCCCTTTCCTCGATCCCCTCTTCCCTGACAGAAAGCTCATACTTATTCCTATTGATTAATCATAGTGACTTATTTTGTAAAAGAGAATATATTAAAAGAAGAAACACTTGCCGCCCTTTTGAACGTGTAGCTCAGTTGTCTTGGAGTTCCAGGTATCAATATAGGATCCCAAGCATTCTCAAACCTGATTAGTAAATGTCAGTTAATAAAAACATTGTGTGGGATGGAAACAGGTTGCAGACTCCTGAAATACAGCAGTAAATTTGAAAACCCAGAAAAAAATAAAAACATTTACATATAATGTAGCCGTTCAAAACCACCACTTGAACCCAAGCCTGAAAGACCAAGAAGCTGGAGGCCCCTTGGAGTTAATTTGCCTCCAGACGGTAGAGGTACCTATGATAAACAAAAAAATATATATTATAGTTGACACATTGTACCCTATTATAAGTTACAAATGAACTAAAAATAATACAGCTACAAAATCGTTGACAAACATTTTAGCTGGGCAAATTGTGGCCCACCCCCATTCCTTCGGACTCTGCCAAATGAAGAACTACTTCACCAATAACTTCTTTGTCTTGAGGAAATCGTTCATAGTACTTCTGGTTTTGCAATAAAACACGCTTGTAGCATGCTCTATACACATCTTGTGCAGTACATCCATTATCAATGGGTG
Organism: Chamaecyparis obtusa; assembly: GCA_027943335.1. Taxonomy (NCBI): domain Eukaryota; kingdom Viridiplantae; phylum Streptophyta; class Pinopsida; order Cupressales; family Cupressaceae; genus Chamaecyparis; species Chamaecyparis obtusa. The sequence continues at coordinate 607,510 of BSBK01001614.1, read as the reverse complement.
GAAGCCCTCCTGTTAGAAGGACCTGTTTCAAACCTTGAGGTGCAAAGCTTAAGTATGTAACTGCACAGAAACCACCAAAACTCTGCAAATGAACACAGTACATGTAGTTATTTAGTATTTACCAACCAAAGATATTTTTATTCCTCAAAATAACCATAATATAATGAAATGACAAACACTGAGATCAATAGGTGCAAAAATATAACTCGGCATTCAAGACCCAGATATACAAAGCTTTAGGATGTATAATTTGCTGACATGCACATGTTTTTGTTAGGCACGTGTAAGGAAATCGTTGCAGGAGCAAAATGTTATGCATCTAGAAATAATATCTAGCATGACTCAGGAAGATGGAGGCCATAAATGAAGCCATAAACTGGGTTTTTACATGCGTCAGAACATAATATAAGGAATCAAAATGCTTTGGTGTTTTCTAGCTAATTAACATTTTGTCCAAAAATCATCAGAATTGGAAGGTTATTTTTTTAATAGCTTGTTTCCATGTGATTTACTAGTTATAAATCCAAGCTACATAACTCATACATCTCTTACAGTTACATGTGAGCAATCACCGGCACGATGTAAATTCAGCCTCCTTGCAAAAGAGGAGTGCTTACATAAATCCCTCCATTTTACAAATATAAAATGATGAGGTTTCCACTTGTGTTCACATAGAGAAAAATGTGGAAACATTATTGAATGTTTATGAGAGATTGGCTATCTTTGCCACATTGATTATTCTAAAGATTAGTGGATTGGCTAGTGTCTTTGCACAAGAGCTTCCTTTGAATAACTTGGTTTGCAGCATGAGCATCAGTTTTCTATTGCCATCTCCTGTCTAACTGGGTTGGCTAGTTTCTATGCATTAGAGGTTCCTTTAAAATTTGAATAGCCATGTTGAAAACACTAATATCGGCTGTTTATGTTGTATTCCTGTCCTTGCAATCTTCATTAGCATTAGAAGAGTCCATGAAGAGTCCATGAACCCACATGTTCATTCTAAATAATGTTGATTTAATAGTTGCAACCTATGTATCTTTTTGGTTAAAAGTCTATCAGTTTGTTGTAATGGTGATAGATTAATAGTTGCAACCTATGTATCTTTTTGGTTAAAAGTCTATCAGTTTGTTGTAATGGTGATGCTATTATGCTGTAGTAATACTATATTGGCATTAAAGTTCAATACACTACAGCAAATGAGACAAGCAATCCTTATCTCTCAAGGGATATAAAGGAGCAGTACACAATAGTAGTCCTAACAAAAGAAAAATGCAGCCTTCTTGTGTATAGAAATGGTTTCGTATTTTCATGTGTATGCTTGCAAGGTCACAATATGCAACATACCCATAAAGAAGTTAATCAAGACAACAAAGTACATATAAGAACAAAGCTACCACAATACATCTTATTGAATGTAAAAGATGTCAAATAGATGAATACAAACTAAGAAGTACAAAATGTACCCACATTAACTTGAACATGCATGAGATACAAGAAGCTAGAAATTGACCATGTTGCTAGAATGCTTCTGGATATTATTGTGTATAAATTTTTATCATCAACCTTTCAGATCATACTCCATGATGCATCATTAGGATGAGAGGAGAAGTCAACAATGACAAAAATACATATTACAAATTGACTGTTTCCCAAAGTTTTGCAATATACATATTACAACTAGTCCCAAAGATCATTAATAACTAATTTTGAGCCTAGTTAGCATCTAGTTTAAGTTATTCCGCAGGGCATATATGATGAGCACACGATTTTACTAAGAGGGGGTTGTGTGTGAAACCCTTACTAGAGATAACCGCGGCAAAATATTTTCTTATATAAACTTGTCTTACAAACTTCATAGGCACCAACCCATAGAGACGTCAATCCCCTCAATTCATAGCACCAAGCTACTAGAGGCACCAACCCCCACAACTAAGCAACAACTTAGCGAGAGACACCAATCCCTCCAATAGGAAGCACCAACCTCCGAATTCTTCAATGCATGCTATTGTCTTCTATCAATCCTAGGAGCTCACTTACCTCCCAGCCCACAAGCATGGCGGGATTTTGGTCCATCCATCTCAGGGTGGCGTGCTTGATAATATCCTCAAGCCCAAGGTCATGTTTGGATTTCTGGCCCTCAACACCCCCTGGCCCACAAGCATGGCAAGTTTTATGGCATCTCAGTTTGGCATGCTTGATATCTTGTGAAATCGGAAGGCTGGACATCCTTCCTATGTGCAAGCTATTTTTATTAATGAAAACTAGATTGCTAGAAGGATTTTCTATATAGATTGCTAAAAACTACATCTTGACAGATTTGCAATCAATCCCTTGAATAATCTTATTGCTTGAGCAACTTGCTAGTATTATATATTATATATATTGCTGGTTATATTTCAGAGATGGCTAATTCAATGGACAGTCCTCTTGATTGATCCTTATTAATGATCTGAATTGGTGGTCTATCCTTATTCCAAATATATGTCTTGCTACCCATTCACAAAAGAATCAATCTCCTTTTTATATCCTCCATTGTGGGATGAAAAGTCACAACCTTTATTATCATCGCAACCTTTATTAAGTATACATCTCTTCACAATCAGGTGCTGCCCTTAATAGATAATTTAGTTATATGCTGGTAAGTTCCCCCTTTTAATAAAATGCTAATGATTAAACTCTTTTAGTCTTTGCATCTGGGTCGACCTCTCAGATTGAATGGCTATTACTATTTATTTCATCACCAAGTTCATAATTATACTCTCTTGATCGGCTCTTCTTCAATTGCTGATAACTAATTTCTTCTATCCCTGGTTGGCCTCTCACATGGAAAGTTAATATTTTTATATTTCAATGCCTATACTTATTATTGTTGCGATCTGTTTTGTAATGCAGTGTTCTCAGTGAGGCATGACATCAATTTTGGGAATAATAAAGTTTCATATCAGAACTTTAAGTCTTATCATAAGCTCAGAATTGTGTCTTTTTTATGTTAAATACAATTGTAATTTTCTACAATATTCTCTTACAACCTACAAATGTCACATCCCTCTTGTCTACTGAAACCTTATTATTTTTTATGTGTTGCCCTAGATGTTTTATTTCTTGTTTTTGTGAAACAGTGGTTATGTTTTATTTGATGTCCTAGATGTTATATTTCATGTTTTCATGAAATAGTGGTTATGCTATTAATTGATACCCTAGATGTTATATTTCTTGTTTTCATGAAACAGTGGTTATGTTATTTATTAATGCCCTAGATTTTATATTTCTTGTTTTCGTGAAATAGTGGTTATGTTATTATTTTATGCCGTAGATGTTATATTTCCTTCTTTTCATGGAACAGTGGTTCAGATTGTATAAGAGAAATGATGCTATGTTATGTTGATAATCTAGAGTTGTAATTTGATTTATTTCACATGTATTATAATCGATATGATGATTTTGGACTAACTATAGTTCTTGACTGAGTGGTTGCAAATGAGGATCGTCTTCCGAGGAGGGAGGGAAAGTATCACCAAGTATGTGATGCAAACATGGTCACAAGCCTTGAGCTAACTGAATCTCCAAACTGGAAAGTTTTGGCTAAGATGAGGTTGATACTAAGCCTAGTTAGTGGAGTTGAATAGAACCATAGTTGGTTATAGTTCGTTAGTAGTTGAGTTGATAGTATCCTTGTCGTTAGGACCTTACGTCTTGGTCTAGACCTTTGGCTTATCAGAATAATATCTCCAAATATCTTATTTATTTAATGGCGAATATTGTGTATCTTGTAAATATTAGAATGTTTCTAATTTCTTTTATTCTTTCGTTATTAGAATGTTTCTAATAACATCTCGTTTGTAATCTATATAATGAGCGTCTTGATCATTCATTAATCATCTATATTTTACCAAATCATTTGTCTAATATGGTATTAGAGCCAAAATACAAAGTTATGTTTTTCTAAAAAAATTCAAATGAAATTTTTTTTAGTATTTTGAAAAACAAAATCATTTTTTTTAATTTCTGGGTGCCTACAATTTTTTTGTGAATCGAATGTAACTCTTTTCGAGTTGCTTCTTTTGCAACTCTTGGCTACTTTGGCGTCGCTACTTTGGTGAATCAAACAACATTTTGCCTGGTTCAACTTCCGTATTCAAATCAAAATCACGAGACTTTGAGGTGCCATTTTTTTTCATCTGCGACTCATTTGTGGAAGCTTGTGGCTCGTTTTGGGGGCTCATCTGTTACTTGACCATTCTTTTGGTCGCTTGTTTGTTTGCAAACCCCAGTCGTTGTCTGTTTTTTTCCCATCTCCTACATTTTTAAAAAACACGTCTCTACATATACGACCATTTCTTGGTCATTTTTGGCTATCAACAACTCTTTCTTCACAAACGGGACTATCTTCTCCTTCAAACGGGATTGTCCTATCTCTTTCAACTCGTGCTTTGACTGCTACTTTTTCCTCCACAAATTTTCGTGGTTCATTCATAGCCACCTAGGGCTTGTGCAACTTTCGACTAGGGTTTTGACCCTTCAGATCAAGTCAAATTCTTATTTTGCTTACAAATTCTTGGTGGGTTTTTCGAAACCTCAACTGGGTTGCTTTCAAATTTTTCTAGGTGCTTCTTAACAGCCATTGTAGGAGAGCAGTTGAGAAGATAGACGGCAGTGTGGATAGCTTCAACCCAAAAATTCTTTGGAACCTGCTTGTGTTCAAGCATAAACCGTGCCATTTCAGTGATCATGTTGTTTCAACACTCAACGACACCATTTTGCCGAGGGGTGTAGGGCATTGTTAATTGGCACTTTATGCCATGTTGATCACATAAATGGGAGAAGGCGAAGGAACAAAGCTCTCCCCCATTATCAATTCTAAGAGTAATAATATGTTGACCAAACTCTTTTCTACAAATGATTTGAACTTTTGAAATACAACAAACACCTCTGATTTTTTACGAAGGAAATACACCCACATTTTACAACTAAAATCATCAACAAAGAGTAAAAAATACCTAAACCCAATAATAGAGGGAGTAGCCATAGGTCCACAAACATCAACATGGACTAGTTGTAATACCTTAGAAGCTCTCCAAGAGTCATCATCTAAGAAAGGAGTGTGAAGTTGTTTCCCAGCCTGACATGCTCCGCAAACTACAAGATTTTGGGTCTAAATCTCCGACAATCCAATGACAAGATCTTTCCAAACAAGCTGAGAAAGGTAGTGCATGTTCAAGTGCCCAAACCCTTGATGCCAAAGTGTACTAATAGAAGAGGGATGAGCTGCCATAGAAAGCTCTTGAGAATCTCCAGAGTCAACAAGTCTAAAAAGACCATAATCTTCAACACCAATGGCAACTGTGGACTGAGTTTCTCAATCAATAATACTGCACTAATGTGAACTAAAGCTGACATCAAGCCAAGGAGAATGTCTCAGAATTTGACTAATGGAGAGAAGATTGAGTTCCATGCCTAGAACATAGTACACATCAAGGAAAATCAGTTTCCTTCCTCTAGACTGAATCTAGATATTGCCTCTTCAAGCAACAGTGTACTCTTATCCTCCAAAAATAATTGAGCCTGAGAATGGTTAGAAATCTATGAACCAATCCCAACGATGAGTGAAGTGGCGGGAGGTACTGAATCAATATACCAAGAAGAGAATTTTACATAATCTACAGGTCTTTTAGCCATGAAGGCGTAAAAGGCAGATTCACCTGGCTCAACGTGCTTCGCAACATGCACATAAGGCTATGAACTAGATTGCTTGGCTTGAGCAGCTAAGCGTTTTCGACACTCCAACTTCATATGACCAAACTTATGGCAGTAGTTGCACTAAACATTTTTCTTCTTCAGGCCTTCTAATGACTGAGCAGAAGGATTCTGGTCAGAAGACTGAGAGAACTGATAGTTGCTTGCAGATTTAGCTGAGAAGGCTTGAGTATTTGAAGATGAGTTGGTACCACTGTCGAATTGTTGTTTCTAGCAATCTCGTTGTAGAAGCATTATACAGAGATGGAAAAACGAAACATCAAAATGAGTGGAAGCAATATTGAGAGTTTCAACAAAGTGCTCATAGGAAGATGGGAGACTCTTCAGGGTGATCACCACCTCTTCTTCCATTTTGCATCCAATGGCTTCCAACTGATCACAAATATCCTTGATTTTATTGAGATGCTCCTATAGGGATACCTGATCATCCATCATGATCGAGAAGAACATGTTCTTCAGAAAGAATGCACGGCTTTTGTCCGAGGTTTCATGCAAACCTTTCAGATGGCTCCAAATTTCTACAATTAACCGGAAGGAACCTGCGGGAGCTAATCATCAGTGACGGAAAGTTTGATGAGCATGACAACTTCTCAATTCTGCTCATCAAATTTATCCTACTCTTTGCCTGCATCCTCGAGACGTTTAGTTGTGCCCAACACAATTTTGCAATGAAACCCGAGGACTCGCACCCCCCCAAAACCTCAAAGTACCTATCCCCGAGACATCCCCGCACTAGGTACTTGGAGTACTCGAGTACCCCCACCTCCGCCATTTCGCAACCACGCTACTACCGAGACGGGTACTTGAATTTCTATTTGAATTTTCATTTTTGAATGTTACTATTGGGTATGTACTATGTTACTATGTTGAATGTATAATGGTTCTGGTTCATGTTGCAATTTTGCTATGTTCAAGTATTTCAATTTGATATGTTACACTGATTTCATAACTAGCATTTCAAGTTCTATATGTATAGTATACAGCACACACATCCCACCCCCCGCCGCCATCCCCTTGTCATCCCGAAATTGAGGCCCTTTGTCCCCTTGTCCCGACGCCCCAACGTACCCCAGCGCCGGTGTTACACTACAATTTTGTCAAGACACCTGTACTCAAAAATCGTCATCATGCACTACTTTCATGTGTTATAATTTCTATTGTTGAATTTTTGGCTGCCTTCCAACAGAATGTTGGTCAAAGATGCCATTGCACATTTTTCAAGGCACAAAAAAACAAGAAACCTTGATGGTTGAACGCACAAATGTGAATGTGCTGACAACAGAGACGGGTACAAGCACAAATTTCAATGTGAAGCTGTTGGCACAAAAAGCGAGGTACAGAACCCAAGACACCCCAAAAAATCCGAAAGCAACCCAATTGAGGTCTCGAAAAACCTACCAAGAATCTGCGAACAAATTAAAATTTCAACTAGCACAAGATTAGACACAAAATACGAGGCACCCAAAAAAATCTAAAGGAAAAGTCTCAAAAAACACACCAAGAATCTATAGACAGATTTTGAAATAGATGAAAAAAAAGCAAAGGTTTCAAAAGAAACCCTAGGCATCTGACTGGAAGGTCGGATATTCAGATAGAATAGCAAAAAAATTGCAGAAAAATAAGCCTACGACATGGATATTCTTCCATAGACATCGCCAAACCCTAAGGAAGCCAAAAAATGACCACCGTTGAGCAAAAACATGTGTAGAAAAGGCTCAATTTGAGCAAAGATTTTGGAAAAAATGGACTCGTCACG